>CM067362.1:65472640-65842640 GCA_034401795.1 Chaetoderma sp. LZ-2023a
TGATCTAAAACGAAAATGCAGCATATAAATGGGTAATAATTGGGTATATATATGCGCCGATATTGGGATGACTACCAGACAATATGATGCCATGAATAAGGACTCTCTGGCGGGTACTAAAGTTAATGTAAACCCTGCTTCTGGAGACAAAAGATGTTAGCTCTTTACCCCTTTCATGACGACGCCGGTCTTGATGAATGTCCATTTGCCGGTCAAGAGAAGAAATTTTTTGAAATTTTACCATTGGATATTCAATAAAACCTGATTCTGGAGACTCAAAGGTTTTGTTATTTTCTTGACCAAATTTGGTCATGAAAGGGTTAAAACAAGTGAGCGTTAGACAACCCACCGTACTGAACTAAATCCCCCCACCCCCCCATCATTTTGGCCACGAAGGCAGCTGAATACCATAGCCAATTACTTGCAGGCCTATTACACGACCTTACGTATCCTTAATCGCAACTATTCCTTGGACCAGAAAGTGTCCATTATAGTGGTTGCACTGTTTCTTGCAAAACAACTCTGAGAAAACGATAATAATCTACCCCGAGTAAGAATTTCATTACCACCACCACCCTCAATATTACACGCACGCACGCACGCACGCACGCACGCACGCACGCACGCACGCACGCACGCACGCACGCACGCACGCACGCACGCACGCACGCACACAATAACCGGTGTATGTTTAATGGGTACTGAGATATTAGGTACTGAGGTGTATATATTGGGATGTAGATAAGGCGTTCACGTCACACATAACACCCTTCAGGCTATGTCTATACATGTATTCCTGTTTAATATGTCTAGTCATTGACAGGATATATAGGCATAAATATGAGTTCGTTTGACTGGAAAGCTGGCAATGATTTGGTAGTGCCATATATAGGTTTGATAGCGGCATATTGAAGCATACGCCTTCAGAAGTACTGGTACGGTGGTAGCACAGATTTGTGTGCGTGCGCGTGCTTGCGTGCATGCGCGCGTGTGTGTGTGTGTGCGTGCGTGCATGTGTGCATGCGTGCGTGTGTATGTGCGTGTGCGTCTGTGTGTGTGTGTGTGTGTGTGCAAAAGATCCCACACTAATCCATGGCAATCCATCCAAATTTTTAACATCATCTTACAGAAAACGTTATTAAAAATCTACATAACTTTCGATACAAGGGAGTAAATTAACAAATGACGACTCAAAATATTACTTCTGCAGTCCTCTACGATTTCTGGTAACGTAATAAACTTTCTCGGCAAATCAAAAGTAATTAGGTCAGCAGAGGTCCAAATGGTCGCCGATTATAGGGTACTGTAGAAAATGGTAACACTCCTTTACCATCTCGGGACTAGTATCTGGAGAAGAAATATGGATGCGTCAATAACTATTTAAACCGACCCAGATAACGCAGCTTACGGGGCCGATGCTGGGCCAATACCGTGCCGATACATTCAGTATCAGCACGGTATCGGCCCAGCATCGGTCCAGTAAGCTGCTCTATCATTGGACGTTTTTGATTCCAATGTATTGTATGAATCTAAATCAATCTAATATCAGTAATTACAATGTCATTATAACCGCTATCGTGGAACTGGAACATGGTGTTCTTTGTCGGCATGGGGTAATCTTTGTTGGATTTTATCATACTTTCTTGAGTTAAATTTTATTACTGGAGTAACCTTATTGTTAACTGGATTCTAACTAAATCATAATATATTAGATCACGTTACAAACATTTACTTAACACGAAGATCGAGTCTGATTGGCTCGTGCCTTCTAACGTCTTAGTCCAGCAAAATGGTGTTATTAAATCATCCAGAATTATCTGGTACATTAGTAGTCAAGGGGCTCGCTTTATGCTATTGTTATGCAAGTGAGCTCTTGACCTATTTAAATGCTGCATTCTGGTTGTTCTAAATGAGTGTGTAGACGCTGTTGTTCTAAATGAGCGGGTAGACACTATTGTTCTAAATGGGAGGGTAGACGCTATTGTTCTAAATGAGCAGGTAGACGCTATTGTTCTAAATGAGCAGGTAGACGCTATTGTTCTAAATGAGTGGGTAGATGCTATTGTTCTAAAGGAGCGGGTAGACACTATTGTTCTAAATGAGCAGGTAGACGCTATTGTTCTAAAGGAGCGGGTAGACGCTATTGTTCTAAATGAGTGGGTAGACGCTATTGTTCTAAATGAGTGGGTAGACGCTATTGTTCTAAATGAGCGGGTAGACGCTATTGTTCTAAATGAGCGGGTAGACGCTATTGTTCTAAATGGGCAGGTAGACGCTATTGTTCTAAATGAACGGGTGGATGCTATTGTTAAAAAATGTAGGGTACATGCTAAAAATCAGAGCGCCATACAGCGTTACACGGGTAATATATAGGTAAACTATGCAATGTTGTATGTATAATATTATATAGATAATAATCATGTATCTAACGTATTTAAGGAGATATATGTCTTTAAAGTGGCAGTCATTTAATTATAAAATTTTCTAAAAATGTTGTGGCCGCAATTTTATACAGACGGCTGTACATTTATACATGCGGCAACATGTGTATGAACATGCCCGGACACAAGCGATTTCTTTTCTAGTTTTATTACGCTTTTTTGGAAACCACGCTGCTGATCGCTGTTGAATGTTTTTCATAAAATATGTCTTTCATATCACGGACTATAAAATACATTATACTGCATGAGAGCATGCAGCTTGCTGCGATGGAGTCGAGTGTTAGTACTTGCTTTTTTAGTGCACTCGCATACATAAAACACATTCTGGTGAACAAATGACATGAGATTGATATTTGGCAAGATAGTACAATGTCCTCGCTGGGAGTAGTTTTCTTAAAAATTGATACTAATGCGTGAACCTGCTCACTAGCTATTGTTGTTTACCACTAAAGACTAACGCATTTTTAATTCACTGTGTTCATATGTTAACAGTAGTAAATGCATTGTGGGGAGTTGGTTGGAGACTGAATGCCTTATCATTCATGACGTTACATTTTAAATTACATTACGAGCATAGTAGCATAATCATAGATGACCATTTACTACAAGTCAAATATAAATATATCCTTTTGGGCTACACAACAGTGATACGTTATAACCATGTTTTTTACTATATAATTCAGTCAAACCTGCCCTAAGCGACCACCTCATGTTACACCATTACATGGCCGCTATAGACTTTCTTAACCCTTTAACCCTTTAACCCTCAAATTTCTTCAAGATAATTTCAATTTTCTCACGGAAAATGTCCATTTGCAGACCAAGAGAAGACTATTTAAAAAAAATTTTCATTGGAATGACTGGCTTTGCTGGTTATCCATTTGGCTAGACATTGCACCCGCAAACACACACTACCAACCACCTACACCAACCACCACCACCACCACCACCACCATCATCATCACCACCAACACACACCACCATCACCACCACCAGCATCAACGCCACCCCCCCCACCCCCACCTTCAGCACCACTGCCACTAGCACCACCACCAGAACCACTACCATTACCACCAGTACCGAGATACACCACCAACCACTAAACACCACCACCACCACTACTACCACCTACACCCAACACCATGCATTAACCCCACCCCACCACCAACACTCACCCACCCACCAACCCCTATCAAATTCTTCATATTCATATTTGCAAACCTATAGAACACTATTTTGGAAAATTTATAAGTGGAATGACTGACTCTGGCGGCTATCCATTTGTCTAGACATTGTGGTCGGAATTTGTGAGAGAGTGGTGTGTGAAAAATGGCACATAGGTTGGAGTGGGTAGGTCAATGAGGGTTTAATAAAGGTCTCGCTCATATGCATACATACCTATGTCAGCATGAATGCATTATAAGTACCTAGTCAATGAGGTCCCGACAACAAAAATAATATAGCTGGCCATCCATTGTCTAGACATTGTGGCTGCAACCACATACTACCAACACCCAACACCACCAACACCATCACCACCACCACCACCAACACCATCACCACCACCCCTCTACCACCATAGCAGCACTACCACCCACCACCTTCACCACAACCACCACTAGCACCACCAACAGCCACCACCAACCACTAAGCACCAACACCCACCACCAAGTATTAACCCACCACCACCATCCACCACCACCACCCATCCACCAACAGCACCACCCACTACTTCCACCAACCACCAACCCCCACCACCAACATCAACAGCAACCACTCCAATTTGTATGTTGAGGGATGTGGGGGACCCGCCTGGATATATAGCTACAACCATCAAATCAACACGCACATAAAGGACCAATGTTTTATTTGTATCCATATTTTTTTTACATTGAAGAAAATATTACATATGATAAAACATGGTTTCTGTAGCATAAATAAATAGTCAGTGTTCTGGAGATCCATTTATCGATGGGTAGACTGATTCCTTATGGATCAGATCCATCACCACCGGAATCATCATCATCATCGTCAGCATCTAGATTGTTCCTTATGCACTTCTTGATCAGAAACTCTCTTTTTTATACTAATTTGACATAGTAAGCTACAATTCACACTAGTTTCAGAATATTCACCAGATACCAGCGACCACCTGCATGAACAATAGCATACAGTGGCCACTAATGAACAATAGCGCACAGCTGTCACTTATGAACAAAAACATGCAGACACACATTTAGAACAATAGCGTGTACCCTACACTTTTGAACAATAGCATCGACCTGCTCATTTAGAACAATAGCATCTACCCGCTCATTTAGACCAATAGCGTTTGCACACTCATTTAGAACAACCAATCAGAACGCAGTATTTAAATAGGTCAAGAGCTCATTTGCATAACACTAGCATACAGCGAGCCCCTTGACTACTTACATTATCATTAAAGATGGCGATGCCGCGCTAACTGGTTACATCTCGTGACCACTGTCTACGGATAGCTTATATCCATGGTGTATGCCTGATTCGTGTTCACAATCTTGCCTCTGTTCTATCTGCTCTAACATGAATATCTCTGTTCTTTTTTAATTAAGACACTGTCACATTAAAGTGTTCTCGTTAACTTAGTTGAGACGCTAATCGATCTACGGGTGCCTATATGTCTATGGTCAAACTGAGGTGTATTGAATATACAGGCAGTTGTTGCTAATGACATGTGGTCATGTGGTGTAAATTAGATGCTACATGAAATGGTTGGTGAGTTTACAGACGGCAGGACGAACGTACGGACGAACGAATGAATGATTAGAGGGCTGGATTGAATGAATTGATGAAATATTCCGATGGCTTACTGGCTTAAGAAACAGCAATCTTCGATTCTCAAAACGCAGGTGATTTCTCGGGCAGGCCTTCTGGCTGTAGTCAATTAGAAAACGACAACCCTTCAGATATCTTGGCAGGAAAACTCGCATATGAAATTAAGATGCAAAGGTCGCTCCTGTTGCTATATAATCACGCGATATTTACCCAATCTACCCACATATAACACAAGTAATACCATGCTTGTCAAGTCGGCGCCGTGTTAGACAGGTCAGGATAGACGTTTTAATGAAACGTCAAACTTGTCTCCGGCTATCTATCTACCATCGCCATTTCGACAAAGCACAAACACGTTTGTAACGTCTGATGATCGTGTACAAAGATGTGTTTTAATTAAATGCTGGCTGATTGGCTCTTTACCAATTAAAGCAATGAATACATCGGATCGATTACCGTAATATTAGGCTATGATGACGGATTAACATCACACAAGTTACGCGTGTATGTTCGTGCATGATCTCGCCCACCCCGCCACACCGTCATGCGATCCACCTCTCGCTTACTACCCAACTCTCTCTCTCTCTCTCTCTCTCTCTCTCTCTCTCTCCCTCCCTCCCTCCCTCCCTCCCTCCCTCTCTCTCTCTCTCTCTCTCTCTCTCTCTCTCTCTCTCTCTCTCTCTGCCTCCCACCTTGCCTCCCACCTTCCCTCCCTCACCCCTCACCCCTCACCCCTCACCCCTCACCCCTCCCTCCATCCATCGATCCCTCCCTCCCTCCCTCCCTCCCGCCCTCCCTCCCTCCCTCCCTCCCTCCATCCATCCATCCATCCATCCATCTCACCCCGCCTCCCTCACTCCATCAACCATCTCTCATTCCATCCCTCCCTCCCTCCATCCATCCCTCTGGGCAACGAAGTTTATCCTCACACACACCCCCCCCCCTCAAGCCTCTCCCTCCCTCCCTCACTGCCTCCCTCCCTCTGACCAAAGAAGCTTACCCTCTCTCGCACCTTCCGGTCCTCCCTCCCCCCCCCACCCCTGGGGAACGAAGTTTATCCTCACACGCCCCCCCCCCCCCTCAAACCTCTCCCTCCCTCCCTCCCTCCCTCCCTCCATCCCTCTGACCAAAGAAGCTTACCCTCTCTTGCACCTTCCGGTCCTCCCTCCTTCCCCCCGCCCCCCCCACCCCTGGCCAACGGAGTAGACATTAGGTGGCGCTTTGGAACAGTCAAGCCATAGTAGCACTGCATTTTTTTTTTTTAAAGCAGAATGAATATCGTTTCTTATTGTGATCTGGTATTGTTTGCTATAATTGAAGAATTAATAGAACCATTAGACTCAAAATAAACATCTGCAACCTTGTCCCAGCATCATATCGTTGTATAAAAGAGAAGGGACCGGGAACGGGGCCGGGAATAACCGCATGCACTCAGAATAATTGCCTGGAGATCGCATCGATCACTATATATAGATTCTAACTCCGGCTATGGTCTAGATATTGAACCAGATACGTGATGAAATTGTTCTTGCCACCAGAGATATAGATCGACGAGGAAAATAAGTCCAGACAATGTCCAGGAGAAACAGTCAATAGATTGCATTAAATGTATATTACAACGAAGAATCACCATAGTAAGTTTCATCACCAAAATACTAGTATTTCACTCCTAACCGTACAGTAGGCCTAAAGTTGTTGGATATATAAAAAGTAATGTTATTTGAAGATGTTGGTGCCTTGGATACAGATGTGATAGAAGGAGCCATTTATGACTATGCTCCGCCCATTTCTAAATACGCTGCGCCTACTTCCCTGATAAAGCATCTTAGTGTCCCGATGCTGGGCCGATATCGTACCGATTCTGAAAGTAGCATCGGTCCAGTAAGCTGTGTTATCTGTTCGGATCGATTTGAAACTTTGAAACCTGAACTCACAGACTTTAAATTTCAAGGTAACTATACTGGTAAGCTGTTGAATATTTACTGACCAGTTGGGCTGCGAGATGTTGTTGTCTAGCGCAGGAACATCTCCCCAGTCAAATTAGTTTCAAAATATTCAACAGAATGTTTATTAAATTGTAGATTCATCGAAGACATACAAGTCGTACACTACTGAAGGGCTTTTCGATTCATCCAATATAGAACTTCAACGTAACACTCTTTGAGGCATCCAAAGCGTTCCTAAAAATGTGATGATTATTTTCTTGACAGGCTGCTATCCAAAAAGATATAAAATTGCAAATCAGTCTGTCAGGAACTTCATGACAGCGGAGAACCCAAACACTCACGTAACCTCTCTTCAGTGGCTTCCGGGGAGGGGGGGGGGGGGTTGCATTGTCCTATCTTTGGAAAAAAATAGATGATAAGAAAGTGAAAGAAGAATCCAAACAAGACAGAAATATCCAGCTTTCATTATCGGAAACATATTCTCGCATATCTTTTTAACAATTTCATGACGACGCCGGCCAAAACTGACACCTGCAGTGCATTGCGTCCATTCGCCGTTCAAGAGAAGCCTTTTTCGAAAAATTACCGCTGAAATGAATGGCTTGATCGGACATTCCTGAGACAGTCATTCCAGAGGTAACATTTCAAAAATAGTCTTCTCTACAAATATACATTCAATAAGGAAATATTTTAGATTTTTAACCAAATTTAGCCATTGTTACGGAAATGAAGAAATCCAGTTTTAGCTATGCCCCGCCCATGTTTATCTAAGCTCCACTCACACTTCCTCCGTGTTGGGGCCGATCGATCCCTGAACTCACTCACTATAAATTTCCAGAAGGCTATATTGGTAAGCTGTTGAATATTTTGAAACTAATTTGACTGAGTGCTGTTGCTGATTAGTTTCGAAATATTCAACATCGTGTTTATTAAATAATAAAGACATACAATTCGTACAACAACACTTAGTCCGTCATCAATTAAGCGTTCGTGATGAACTTATCTACGTCATACATGAGAGAATTCATTATGACGTCATCTTACACGTCACGTAGTTGATTATGACGTCGTCCTACACGACACGTAATTGATTATGACGTCATATGATTGCTGGATAAACTGGAATCCTCCATTGAATGTCAAGGGAGCTTACTCCGAACATAAAGTAAAAATAAAAGATAGCTAACACTGTATGAACGTATATGTCATCATTCAACGACTAAGAACGGGACACTGCTGTATCAGACCTCGCCTCTTCGGGATAAAACTTAAAGAAATAACTATCTGTCCGTGAGGGTAGGACGGGTGTGTTGGTGGGGGCGAGGTGGTGGTGTTGTTGTGGGGTGGGGTGGGGGTATCTGAAGAGACATCTCGTTACCTTCTTGAGGAATGTGCCAGATACGAGGAATCCAATTTATCCATTACTCATATCACGTCATAATCAACTATGTGATGTGTAGGATGACGTAACTAAGTTCGTCACGAACGCTCCATTGAGGACGGACTAAGAGTTGTTTTAAGAATTAAATGTCTTTACTATTTAATATACATTCTGCCTTGGGAAGCTACAGCACGTATTCAAATTAGTTTCAAAATATTCAACAGGTTAGCTGTATTGATACCGTGGAATTGGGAATCTGCGAATTCAGAATTCAAAGTATATAAGTCGATCCCAACACGTGAAAAGCATGGGCGGGGCTTAACTATAGATGGGCGCGGCATAGCTAAAAATGTATTTATCCATTACTAACAAGCAAGGCGAGTAGGCGTCCGATGGGTAAGCCGAAACAAATTTGACTTAAAATTGTTGTTGTCTTTGACAGCTGGCCGTAACAGCGATAGGACTTTTCAATAACATTTGGTAAATACTATTCTGAAAAAGAATAAGTTGTCATGGTTCGATAATAGCGATCGGAATTTTATTAGGTTTCTCTGACAATCTTCTGTAATTAATCGTTATTTTATTTTCTAATTACTGCTGAGAGATCCTACCTAGCCTTAAGGGAATAGAAAATAATTAAGACCAACGATCAATGTTTCGTATCGATTGGAATTCATATTGACATGGTCTAAGTGGAAAATTTCATGTCCCAAAACCGGGTCGATGGAATATAGTAACATTAAAATCGCTTCCCACGCACGAAATTAAAAGTTTAAAACCGTGATAGAAATATTCCACCTACTGATGTGACTCGAACCGACTATTGACTTAGTATACATTATTCTCCAGAATATAAAGCAGAATTACTCAATGGACCTTTCCAGTTTTAGCTATGCCCCGCCCATCACCAGCTAATCTCCACCCACACCTCGCCGTGTTGGGATTGATTGATCCCCGAATGCCCTATCTATCAATTTCCTGAAAACTATACAGCGAAGCTGTTGAATATTTTGTAACTAATTTGACTGGGTGCTGTTGCTGCCTATGGCAGCAACACTGCCCAGTCAAATTAGTTTCAAAATATTCAACAGGATTTTTATTAAATAGTAAAAGCAAACAATTTGTACAACAACGCATAGACCGTCTTCAAATATGCGTTCATGACGTACTTATCGACGTCATTCATGACTTCATTCATTATGATGTCATTCTACACATCACGCAGTTCATTATGACGTCAAATGATGGGTGGGTACACTGAAAAGGTAAATTGTAAAGGAATTCCCTATATATGGTTTATGGAGTTAAATGTGATAAGTGAGCTACCGGTCAGAGTATTCATAACGTCTGTACTAGGATATATACCTCCGGGGATATATGGGAACCTCATTTCTCTGTACATATTGGTGCCAACATTCGTTTACTTCAGTAGCGCCATCTCCTGGGTAATGTTGACTGTTTCCAGCGAGCCATGAAGATAGTGTTAAGCGGTGCGTAGATGGAACAGTTTGGCTCACTGGGATATGAATAGTGTATTGTGTTACTACTGGTTTTATCATGGTAATTTGGGTGAGTTCCAAAAGTGAGTTTGTTCAGGAGAGTATGGCTATCGGGGAACCGCTCATCATTCCGTTCGTCTCGATAAATACGAACAGTAATTTTCTTACAGATGTCCAGATGGCGCTGGGAATGCTAATGCACGCGTTAGTAGTTAACCTTATGAAAGATCATCACCGCTTGCCCAGTTTCCAATATCCAAATACACAAAAACAAGTCATCTATACCAGAAGTAAGAACGCACCTTGCATTCATTGGTAGTTTAAAAATAAGGTTCTTTTAATAGAAGCTATACTTATGACGTTTAAGATTTGACTTTGAGCTTAATTCAAGTCGTGTGTGAGGCTTGGGGTGTCGTGTGCCATGTGTTGGTCGTGGGTGTGTGGTAGAAGATAACGGTGTATACATACATATGGGTCAAGAATGGGTGTAAGTAGGCCTAGTAATGAGAATAGCACACGACTGTGTATGTTTTATCATCTATAGGTATGGTTATCTGGTGTAAGTTGACAAATAATATATGCATCTGGGTGTTTTAGATATTAGTTCTTTCAGTCAGATCGTAATAGACCCATTGTCATTGTCTTTTGATCACATATTTTGAGGAGTCTGCATATTTTCATGACAAAACGACATTCTGTTAGATAGTGACTCATGTAATACCATAAATGGGGAGATTAATATTTAAAAAAATCATTATTCATTGAAGTAAATCTAAATTTGATGAACAATGATTTACCATATTTAAATAAACATTTAAGACTATTTAATATGAACGGCACAGCACAATACGGTGTAAAGCGACAAAATTCACCCTTACCACTCTGATGTCAGCATGGTATCTTTTACTGTGTCAATAGCAAAGAAACAGGGTTACAGTTGTCAACAATTTTCATGGACGATCTCTCTCTCTCTCTCTCTCTCTCTCTCTCTCTCTCTCTCTCCCCACCCACCCCCTCCCTCCCTCCCCCCCTCACCCTCCCTCATCTCTCTTTAATTCTCTCGTCTGAACACTCCGGCTTAACAAATACAATTCAATCGACTATTACTAAGCAATACATCAGTGCGCATTGATGACACTGAAGGCCAGATTGCAATTACGATATGGTATAGTGGTATTAATTCTCTGATCAAATGTAACTGCGGTCAAATCAGAGAGACGGATTTGTGGAAATAATACAGCTATATATGGGTGGCATCGACGTATTGGAAGCCATCACTTGTATATCGCTGACCTTCGTCTGTCGCGGGCAATAAAAATGGGCCATGGAATTATTTTTAAGATCCGTCTTAGACGCGGTGCCGATACAGCCCTGATCGTCCTGCCATTGATCTTACGGAGACGCGGTTTCAAGTCATCTATATAAAACGTCGTGTACCACTCCCACGTCCGGTCCTGCATCAAATGGCACGATATATATATCGCGCCATCTATATTTGCAAGTTCTTAAGAGATATCCCTAATAACGCGGATTTCTGGGCCCGTATTGGCCCGGTGCCGGCCCAGTAACAGGCGTCACCCCCGGTTCCAATTCAGTTATATTTAGGTTTACCAGTACCTTTGTAAATTGCGTGCCCGGTTTGTAGTTACCGTTGGAAGGGAAATAGGGCATTGAGTTTATGCCTGTCTGCCTATATGTCTGCCTGCCCCCTAGCTGCCCACCTGCCTGCCCGCCAGCCCTCCCGTCCGATCTATTGATATGTGGTAAATTATTGACCCATATGAGTTTGGCGTAGATGTTAGCACAAGAAATGGTATCACATATGATTCCCCAAACTTATGTCTTGATAAAACAATCCGGAAAATCCTGAATAAATCCCGAGAATCCAAAAAAACATTACAATGTAGCAAAACTTGGAGTGTAGTTCTTGTTGATTTTTTAAGGTGATTCTCATACGGCAACAACTTTCAGCAACATTGTTTTCAAAATGAACAGGTGCCTCATTATCATCACCCATCATCGGGGAGTCAGACATCGCGGTTGCAATTGTCATTGTGATCAGATCAAATTATAATTCTATTGGGCCCTAATAGCAAGTTCAGTGGCGATGCTTTCACAGCTAATAGGCTATTCCAATGGCTACGTCGTTTGCCATTGATCAGTCGCGAGCCTCTATATATGTATAAGAGTGTTTCCTGACGAAATCAATGCTTTGTATAAACGACTCGATCTGCTTCCATTTCCTCCTTATTGATAAAATACAAATCTATGTTAGTAGGCATACATGCTAGTAAATGCCTTTCTATTTGGTATAATGAACCTTTCCGGTTTTAGCTATGCCCCGCCCATCTCTATCTAAGCTCCACCCACACCTCGCTCGTGTTGGGATCCATCGATTTCTGAACACCCTGGCTATCAATTTCCAAAAACATACACAGGTAAGCTGTTGTATATTTTGAAACTAATTTGACTGGGTGCTGTTGCTGCCTTAGGCAGCAACAGCGCCCAGTCAAATTAGTTTCAAAATATTCAGCAGCGTGTTTACTAAATAGCAAAGAATTACAAAGACATACAATTCATACAACGTGCCGGACCATTTGAGATTTGATGACGGTCTATACGGAACCCTTTGTGACGTAATGATTGTGACGTCATCATACACGCGCTGAGTTGATTATGACGTCATACGAAGTCCGATGATGGATGGATACTATGGAAAGGTGAATTCCAGGCCAGGTTGATATTGCATTCACTTTGTGGAATGGATGGATCCAGTTTTAGCTTTGCCCCCCCCCCCCCCCCATTCCTAGTTAAGCTCCGCCTCACGCTTTGTCTGTGTGATCGGTCAAACCCTGAACTTTCTGAATCTTAATTTCCCGAAAACTATACAGGTAAGCTGTTGAAGATTTTGAAACTAATTTTACTGGGTGCTGTTGCTGCCTATAGAATGGTTAGGTACTAAGTAGTAAAGACATACAATTCGTACACATGACGGACTTTTAATAAAAGTTCGCGACGACTACGCCATTCAATACGCATTTTGATTGTGACGTCAGCCTAGTTAGATTAGTTTCAAAATATTCTACAGAATATTTATTAAATAGTAAGGGGGCATACAATCCGTACACCTTGACGGATGAATGGAGAATTCATAATTCATAACATCTTTATGAAGGGAGTATCAATAATTCCATGGAAGCGTTTATGACGGGCTTAGATACGTCATTCATGAAGTAAATGATTGTGACGTCAACCTACATGTGACATAAATCATTATGACGTCATATACTTGACTGACAGATTGGATTCCTATATTACCGAATTGTCGATTCTAGCTATGCCCCGCCCATTTCTAACTAAGCTCCTCCCACAGTTTGTGTGTGTGTTGGAATCGATTTGAACTCGTTGAAACGTGAATTCCCAGAATCTAAATATCAACGTAAATTTATATATGTTGAACATTTTGAAAACTAATTTGACTGCGGTATGTTGTTCCTACCTATGACAGCAACAGCTCATATTGAATTTAGTTTAGATATATTCAACAGAATGTTTATTAGATTATAAATTCACCAAAGACATAGAATTTGTACTCATTCGTGAAGGACTTTAAGGCATTTTGATTGAGACGTCACCTAACGAGTGACGTAATTGATTATGACGTCAGATAGGCTTACTTGACTGCGCCCGATCAGATCCTCCATTATTTAACAGAATAGTGCCGATAACTGGGGGGTGGGGGTGGTGGGGGGTGGGGGGGGGGGGAAACTCTGCCTTGTGTATAACTGACACCTGCTTTTGGGTCCGGTAGAAGGTGGTTCTTTAAGATGGGTGGTCGTTGGCACACGAGTCTTACATAACTACAATCAGGTGGCCCCAGTAGCGATTTCATAGGGCGTATATTTAGAGATCACGTTTTAATAAGCATTTTTTGAAGTGTCAGTTAATAAACAGATAGGCTTTGCTGAACATAGATTGGATTTCATAAATCACTTAAATAACTATTCTATCATGTAATCGGTATCCATGGGGGGCAACACATAGGGCCTATATATTCATTTGCCACAGGGGCTTCACCCACCAAGCCCGAACATGATTGTTGGTGGCTAAGCATGTCGTGACTATGCCCCCTAATTTTTGCTGATTTATTCCAATTAGAGATGTGATTGGCGATTCATTTACCTAAACTGTGCTAAACAGGCGCGAGATCCTGCCCGAGGGCAGATAGATTTCAGAGATATACCACCCCACCCACGATCGAAGATCTCGCGAGACTCGAATAATCCAGAAACTGATCCGATCCGGATCCGGACTCTTTTATACAGATCACGCCAAACGCCGGGAAATCCTCTTGCACGGCAAGTTCCCTCGTTGTGTAAAAGTTCGAGCCAGTACAAATTGCATCGTTAGGTTTTACGGTTTTAGATAGGCCTACAGCTCTGGACAAACGGGCAGACATAAGCACAGACATGCGGACAGACTAAATCCGATCCCAATACCATCTTCCCCTTACGGGGTGAGGATAACAAGAGAGTCATTTTGTTGTTAACGTTTCATATTAATCAGAATAGCATTTAGATATTTATCATAGGCGTAGGAACATTCTGTGTGTGGGTGTGTGGGGGTTGGGGGTTATGTGATAGCGGCCCCCCCCAGGTATTGCCTCTCCCATAGCGTATCCCCATAGCGCCCTTCTACGGTTTTTTTACCACACCCATACTTCAGACACCCCCAACCTCACCGCCACCCCCATTCTCCCGTCGACAGAGGGTTAATCCTCCGTGACGTCGTAACTCCAGACAGACCGATGAGTTACGACGTAATTAGTACGATCCGATGGTGTTGCGAGAATGCCCCACCCCAGATCCAAGTACGTTTCCGCACCGATGATTATCCCGGGTATCTTTATCTCGGCTAAAGTATAACAATTGTGCCTGAAAGGTTGTTTTGAATATTTTTCAATCAGACTACTTTTTGTATGTTCAACCTAATAATTCTGACATCGTTATAACCGCGTATAGTTAATCACTATTTGACTTCATGGATGAGTGAACTGAGCTAACTCTGAGCTATAATGAAGAAATTATTACCATTTATGAACGATATAGATGGATGTAGGTCGTGGGTGAAGGGGGGGGGGGGGGGTACTACGTCATATGACGTCATAATCAACTACGTGACGCATAAGATGACGTCATAATCATCTACGCGACATGATGAATTCGATATAGTCCGTCTTTAACGCTTAATAGTCCGACACACGTTGTACGAATTGTATGTCTTTATCATTTAATAAACATTCGCTGTTGAATATTTTGAAACTAATGTTACTGGGGGGGCTGTTGCTGCCATAGGAGCAGCGCCAGTCAAGTTAGTTTTAAAATATTCAATAGCTTACCTGTATAGTTTTCTGGAAATTGATAGTCACGGAGTTCAGAGATCGATCGATCCCAACACAAGCGAGGTGCGGGTGGAGCTTAGATAAAGATGGGCGGTGCATAGCAAAAACTGGAAAGGTCCATTTTGGCACGCAGTGATAGTTAATACATATAGAATTTCTATTTTCTTATCACTTAGCATGTCCTATATGTAAAACCATCAATGGCCTACTTGGATGCGCTACTATCTGCAACCGTTGCTAACTCTTTCTAAATACTGAAATCGTTGTCTTGGTCAAACCAGCCCAAGAATATAGCCACAATCATCGGATTGTAAGACTTATTGATCCTGATAGCAAGCAAACGTTGGCCCAACGGTGGCCCAATGTTTACCACTACGTTGGGCCAAGGTAGTTTTGCTCATCGGCCCAACGTTGACACAATGTTGGCAACACGTTATTGGGGGCAACGTTGAGCCAACGGGCATAAATCTATGAAAATGTTACAAATACCACACCAGAGAGCATAATTTAACAATTTAAAAATTTGACTATTATGTTGATTTCGTTTGATTTTATAGTGAAATTTCCTATGCTGGCCCAACGTTGGCCCAACGTTGGCCCAACGTTGGCAAACAAGTGATACAGCCAACGCTGGGCCAACGTTGTAATGCCAACTGTGATCCGCCAACCCTTTGCCAACGTTGGCCCAACGTCTACATGTTATCAGGGTATGGATTAAGATCTTTGATATAGCTAGTCTAGTGGTGTATATACTCTTTGAAAAAGCTTGGTGGTATGGTCATATATATAAATTGTAGTCAGGTCAACCAAGGGGCATGCATTAAATCCAAACAAGTGTACACGTATGCGCTGTACACGCGACGCATTCGACGTAATAAAAAATATCAACAATATTGGTCGACCAATTAACTTACAGAAATACAAAATGAGACAGACTCTACCCCCCCCCCCCCCACTCACCCACTCCGCCCACTCCCACCCACCATCCCATAAGATTTATCCCACATGTACACTACCATCAGACGTGGGTCTCGGGGTATTTGCTGTGAGGAAATGTTAATCATACTATTCATGGCATCGCCCTTTCCCATCTGCACTAAAATGTAAACGAGAGAATCATAAAGTCTTAATTAATTAAACTATTGAGCTGCTTGTTGTGAATGGCCTAGAGTATCCAACCATCGCTCGAATATAAATTAACATGGGGATATGACATAGGTATTTAGATACATGGAAAAGAAAAACAGGATTCAAATGTAGTACTTTTTAAGACTAACTTTGTTTATTTTGACGAGCTAATTAGCACATTAATTTGCTGCATCGGCTTTTCATCAACTTTTCTAGATACACGGAGTATCTTACTCAGAAGTTTCAGGGTATGCTGAAAATATGCAAAGGCAATACAACCAGAGGACATAACATAAGATTAGAGAAAATTAGGTGTCAGGGTAGTTGATATTGGGAACAACCTACCAAGTGCTCTAGTAAATGTTATATCCGTGTTTAAGTACGAGGTAGGGCTGGACAAATTTTGGACGGACCAGGAAAAGACCAAAGAAGTTTCAGCTACAACAGAAGAGGCGGATATAGAGGCTGAATAAGCCTGAGTTCACAGTGTTTTCCTATGAAATTATATGACATAAGATAAATTCGGCACTTACCTCACTGTCACTATAATCCATTTTCAGTCGATAGTTTGGCAGATAAACACTCTGATTATTGATATCAGCCAATGCCATCTTTACTGCCGGAAGACACCCTACACCGCCTGCCCAAGCACCACTCATTGGGAAAATTCCACCGATTGTTACACTTTTTTCTTTGTAGACGGAGCATAATCCTTGATGTGGTAAAAGTATGAAGACTCCAATAAGGAGGACCCGGTATACAAATGATAATATGGGGACTGAAAACATCACACTCTGCACAGAACTTCCGTATTTTCCCATTTAGAATACGTGAAAGTCCGATTCCATTCATCCAAGAATTGACAGGAAAATATCACTACACGTGATCACTCACAAACAGGCTTATCCTTGTCATATTTGCTAGTTGTACACAGAAAAAATAAGAAAGCTATACCCGATTTTTCCACAAAAAAATTCTGGAGAGCCTATTAATAAAGAGGTAATTATACTTTAATAGATCGCACTTGTTTCTGTAAATTTTGGTATTTAGCTAGCTGTATAAATAAATCCGTACACGGTTTTCTAGCGTTCCCTGTGTACTGACTGCGTCGTATCGAACCATTTCCACACTGCCGTAGATTCGGCTGCATGGTAGTCGATATTCGCGCGCAGAGGATTGTGTTCCGAAACGTGAGCCATTATTGGTTCGTAAGCTAGCCAGCGCCGCTCCTATAATGCACGGGCGACAACTCTTCATGGTTTTCGAAGAGCGCAAAAAGTGATGACGTTTTGTGTGTTTTGATGAAAATATCTGGAAAGTATTTGCACATGGTGTTTATTAAAGCACGATATTTTGCATATAACATTGATTTGAGGCTCAAAGATGGCGAAGGTTAAAGAGAACGAAGACAGTGAAATCACGGCACACCCTTGTCACACCAAGTAAGCACAGTGTATATTGCTCAATCGGTATCAAACGTATTGTAATGTCTTTTCGTGACACCAAACATTCCGCCTTTTTCCGGGCAAACGTTTAAGATGCTTAACATTTAACATCGAAGGTATTCGCGAAAATGTGCCATACCTAAAAGAGTTGATGCACAATCATGACATCATTTGCCTCCAAGAACACTGGCTTTGGGAGTGGGATTACGAAAAAATCAATCAAATCGGGCGCAACTAATTGCCGACCGATACTAACCTGTACAACTGGTACTGTCCTATAGTGACCAGTACTGAATAATACCGACCGGCACATAAATATGACGGACCGATACTGTTTTAAACTCAATTAGTGCTATATTAACCATCTCGTGCATAAACATATGCACAAAAAGTTATATTATGGTGAATATATTCAAAGTAAAATGTGCGGATTGAAGCAAGTGTTTTTGCCCTTCTCAGTTCTTGTGCTGTAATCCCCCCTTGGAAATACAGGCAGCGGCTTCCTGAGCAATCTGATCTCTACACACGCCGCTAGGAACAGTAACAGCGCCGAGTTGAATTAGTTTCAAAACATTCAACCGAATAGTTAACATTTATTAAATAGTAATTCTACCAAAGACATACAATTCATTTTACCGGTAATTTTTACAATGAACGAGGCAATAAAAAATAAAGTGCGTTATCAGGGTTATGCCTTGTAACTGATGGTGCTGGTGATAATGATGATTATGACGCGCGCACACACACCGCCCGACACATGCACACACACACACACACGCACGAGCGCACGCTTTGGCTGATCTTGTGATGTTAGCGAATCTCGGAGAATTAATGATCGAAGAATCTGATGAGTATTGAATGCATACAGATATAATCGATTCAAATTCATTGTCTCCCCCAAGATCCAAAAGAGCCATCGCACCTACACATGTGCACGCAGGCGAGCAAAACGCAAACATAAATTATACAAATATTTACAAATTTTTACATATACAATTATAATATAGGCCTATACACAGTAGTCAGTACACATATATGATCATTTACGGCCACACCTTATCAACACGCTTGAATAAGACTGATATGGCGTAATTCCTTTACCATAGTTCCTTTCACATGTGCCACTTTCGCTGCGAAGCAACTTGGGTGACCACGCTCACTTAGGGATAGGCCCATGGGCTGATCTCAGTCCCTATAACATATAAATGTAGGGACACACTAGCCTGTTTCACTTTGTAAATGGTGGGGGATGGGACCGTTTGTAAATGGCACATTTAAGGATCAAGAGAAGACTATTTTAGAAAATGTACCACTAGAATAACTGCCACAACACATTGCACAAGTATTAATTGTGTGCCCAGATGTAAGGAAACCATCCTAACAAATTAATATGTATTTCGTTTCATTAGGTCTATTGCCTCTAAAAGTATACAGTTTAAGTATAGGATTTTATTTTCAGTCATTTCACTGAAAATAAAATTGATGATTTCATTCCATATAAATTAATATAATTTTTTTTAAGTTGCGAAATTGAAATAGAGGTACTCGTTTCATTACATATAGACACATAATTTAAGCCTATAAAAGAATACAATTTTAACAATTTTATTTTCAACCATTGTGTGAATATGCACCTTTAAGAAAATGTAGACGTTTGCAATAAGTGTACTTCTGCGCCTTATAAAAATGGGCGCATCTGTAACAAATTAATATACGTGTATATTATATAAGGACACATGTGTTTCCAGATTAAAGCTAGCGCTGTGTGTGTGGGCGTAGTGTATAAATAATTTGTGATGCTTAATCTGATGGAATGTATGTGTGCTGCGATGCAAACATATTCAGGTGTTGATTTTGAAACCAATTTATCTGCCAGCAATAACTTCCGGACAAATTAGTTTCAAAATATTCATTTTGTGAAAATTATTGTGTTTCACATAATACAAATATACATAAATGTGGCCGGCGATTTTGGGGGTTATGGTGGCAGCGGCGATAGCCGTGAGTGGAGTAATTTTATAAATTGGTCAATAAAATTTCAGTTCTCTTAGAAATTAGAAATTGTCCATTTGCAGAACAAGATATTATTGTTTTAATTTCTCCACTGCAATGGCTGGCTCTGAAATTGAATGTCATTCCAGTTGTAAAATTTGAAAATAATTTGGTGTGGAATCAGTCTGCAAATGTGTATTTCTCAAGATCCCCGCGTTAGGCTGCATCTCAGAAATAACTTTAAATGTTTCCAAAATAAAATAAAATGTGCTGTTGAATATTTTGAACATAATTTGATTGGAAGACTGCCTATGTTAAAAATATTCAACAAAACATTTCTTACATCACATCGTCTTCAAAATTGTATTGTATTTGAAACACAGATTATTTTTTAGCTGCACTGTATAACAATTTCTAGTCAATGGATACTTACAAATTCCAGAGCAGTAATGGGAAAAGCAGCCAATTCCAAAATATATCACGCAAACAAACTAGCAATCTGTCTATCACGACGATAAAAACTCCAACGATAAATTTAAATTCTAACAGATTAACGTTAAAACAGAATAATCGCAAGATTGGTAAACTTGGAATCAACTGTGAAACATAAATGGTTTTTTTGTTTAAAATATTGCATTTATATATCTTGGTTGAGTACAGTCAAGTATATTTTAATGCTTCTATTTCCGTATTGATAAGAAAACAGATGTGGGGAATAAGCCGTATTCGCTTGGGTTCTAAATAATGAGTAAATATTACATGAATTGGAGGTGTTATAAATTGCAAATGGTGGTTGATTCTTGATAGATCAGTGGTCAACGAGTTCAATACATTAGTTTACTGATCTTTATTGAAACAGTTAACAGAGATTTCAATACAAACGTCTGAATACACCCCACCCACCACAACACCCACTCTCGCGCACGCATGTTAGCCTATGGTCTATGTAGGCAGGTGGTTTTTCTACAGAGGGTGTCTTTTATGCGAGACCCACGCTTGTTTAGGTATAGGCCCATGTGCTGATCTCCAAATATATTCAAAAACATTATTCTCTTGGCCTGCAAAAGAACATCCCTCGATCAAGATCACCATATCGGCCGTTTTTTGGCATACAGTTAAAAGGGTTAATTAAAAGTACATTACTTGCATTTCCATGCCTCTTAGAATTGAACTAAAATCACACATTGAAAAATCATATAAAATCCAGCTATATTATTTATATTATGGCCTCTCGGATTCAACCAGTTAAATGCTTCACGCGTAAGATCTGCCTCCCGATTATCACCCATCAGCCAGTCCAGAGCCTCCAGCTCTGCGACGATATCAATCTAATAATAGAGGCGGGCTTTCGTGGTGGCGAAAATCTTGTGAGATCTCAGAATGCGAGAAACTAAAAATTCTACCGGTCCATATTTACAGCCGTCGGTCAGTTACAGGGCATGTATAATATATGGAAGCCTAATGGTTATATTTAAAAAATTTCTTCATGGACCATGTTAAGCATGAATCACTACTGGTCGGTACTATACCCTATCCATTTTGTACTGGTCGGTACATATTCTGTATCGGTCAGTATATGACTGTATCGGTCGGTAATTAGTTTGCCCGATCGAATCATATGTCGACAAACTACTTCGTAAGGTACGTCGACACGGATAACCCTACTTGTAAATTTCAGAGGAAGAGGGTTATGGAGGAGCTGAAATAATCTGGAAGAAAGATATTGATCATACTATAAAACAGCTACCGGATGGTAACGAGAGAATTATTGCCATTGAAGTGTTGGGCTTCCCACAGCCTTATTGCATCTCAAATAGTTCTATACCAACTGCTGGTTATACAGACTCGGCAAAGAACTACGCTGAATGCCTGGACATTATACACGTTATAGAAGACAAATATAAGAATACACATACTATAATATCGTGTGGAGATCTGAATGGGACTTGTGCTGTTTAGAAGCAATAGCAACGACAAATTACTGAAGTCATTTATTAATCAGTCAAACTTTACTATACTTACCACTCAATCTGCCAATCCTACCTACATATAGGGCTGCGCGGTTTGGCTTACAGCCATATCAGTTTCGATACGACTTTTCATATCGGTTTTATGGACATGAAACAAAAAATCTAAATGATAAAAAATAGCATGAAAACAGAACGTATTTTCACGCCATTCATAACGTTTTACGCCTTTAAAGCTTAATATACCTTATAATATCCATCATTGCGGGAGTGAAATTATTAATTAGACCGCCTAAATATTACGCACAGTTAAATAAACATCATTTATTTTGTCAAAATTAATCATAAATCAGCAAAACAAGTTGCGAAAAGATGTAAATCACGCGATTGTAATTAATTATAATGTAATTATCTCCCTTTCTTCTTTCATTTTCAATTCAGCCCGAGGACGAAATCATGCCTTGAAAGAAAATATTAACTGTAACATTGCGAACGTGAATTTCATAAGTTAATATGATATTGTGTATAGAAGATAATGTTTTAAAAACGGTTTGAGTAATAATTTTATTTAAAATTATATCCTAATCAGCAAAATGTATTCAGCATTATATTTATTGGCAAGATTTTTATGCATTCGGGCGATTTAGTTTTGGGAGGACTTTGCATTATGTTAATTAGCCGTTGTCTTAAATAAAATGGATGCCGTTGTTTAGAAATGTTTTCCCTGATACAAAATAAATTTCAATGACAAATTCCCGCGTTAGTATTGTGTTTTATATTGCAAATTTATCTGAGACTACCAGAGAAAAGATGAGTGGATATTTATTTAATTAATTCGCTGCTTGATTTCTCTCGGCGTACAACGAGTTACATGGAGTTACTCAATATGCGCAATTGGGGCCACGTTCAATTATTAGTTGCCCCGAATGTAGGTTAATGGAAAGTATGGCCATTGTTATTCATTACGCTTTTCATGCTCGTTAGTATCTTTTATTTTTAACAATTCTGATACGAAAAACCGAAAATATGTTAATATTCAGTTTTTCGATACTTATTTTTTATAATCGGTTATGAAACCATCAGTGCAGGATATCGGTATTCGCGTTCGCAATATTACAATTAATATTTTCTTCAAGGCATGATTTCGGCCTCGGGCCGAATTGGAAATTAATGAAGAAAGGGAGATAATTACATCATAATTATATTACAATCACGTGATTTATGTCTTTTCGCAACCTGTTTTGCTGATTTATGATTAAGTTTGACAAAATAAACGATGTTTATTTAACTGTGCGTAATATTTAGGCGGTCTAATTAATAATTTCACTCCCGTGATGATGGATATTATAAGGTATATTAAGCTTTAAAGTCGTAAAATGTTACGAATGTATCAGGGCGTGAAAATACTTTCTGTTTTCATGCTATTTTTTATCATTTAAATTTTTTGTTTCATGCCCATAAAACCGATATTCGGTTAAAACCGATATGAAAGGTCATATCGAAACCGATATGGCTGTAAGCCAAACCGCGCAGCCCTACAAGCCTATATACTCAGCATTTCTGGATACCCAAAAGCATTCGACTTAGTAGATCAAAATTCAATGAAATACCATCTATATAACCAGAACCTAGACCCAAATACATGACTGATTGTGGACAAACTATATAATAGCCTATTAGCACGAGTGAAATGGAAAGGAATGATCAGTGATAGATTCCAAGTAAAGCAAGGTGTCCGACAAGGAGGCATTCTGTCTACAGGGCTCTACAAAACATGCATCAATAGGCTGTTAATTCGGCTACAAAGTCAGCAAATAGGGGCATTTATTGGTTCCATCTACGCTGGATGCCCAACAGTAGCAGACGATCTTACTTTATGTAGTAATTCCCCAGACGAGCTCCAGCTTATGCTAGATCAAGCTTACACATATATGCCTCCTGAGAAAAATACAACATCCATACTGAGAAAACAAACATCCTCTGTAAGCTATCAACCACTTAGAATTGTAATTATATGCCCAACTGGAAACTTGGGAAGATAGATGCAACTAGTACAACTAAAGCTACACATTTGGTCGGTCTCTCTCTCACTCTGTCTCTCTCGCTCTCTCTGGACGGTTTGACCGTAACTCTGGGGACATCACTTTTTTCTCTCATTTTTTTATTTTAATTTCCTTCGTGTTTCTGTGTGTGTTGGCAAAATAAAAAATACTTCTAAAAGGGATAGCGATTATTACCATTAACTAAAAAAAGTGAGAGAATACTGTGGGGACGGTCCCCACACAGAGCGGGGACCTAGTGAAAGAGTCTGCAGAAATGTGAAAAACACCGTGGGGACATACTCTCTGATTGGCAGTTCACGCAGTAGCAGCTGTATGTGGATGGGAGATTACACCGCCGCCTAGTCTGCGCACGTGAGTGTTTATCATATCACGTGTTCGTATGCCTTGTGCAATATTTTTTTTACATGAGAGTGAGATAATTTTGTGGGGACATTTCAATGTGAGAGAAATGAAAAAACGTGAAAAAATTGGAAAACATGCATCGTGGGGACACAAATTCTAAATATATTTTTTGGATGTTTCACGCTTATCACGATCGTTTGAGCTACCGTAATTGTGGGGACAAGTTCTCTCTCACTCTCTCTCTCTCTCTCTCTCGACAGTTTGACCGTAACTGTGGGGACATCACTTTTTCTCTCATTTTTTTATTTTAATTTCCTTCCTGTTTCTGTGTGTGTTGGCAAAATGAAAAATACTTCTAAGAGGGATAGCGATTATTACCATTAACTAAAAAAAGTGAGAGTACACTGTGGGGACGGTCTCCACACAGAGCGGGGACCTAGTGAGAGAGTCCGCACAAATGTGAGAAACACTGTGGGGACATACTCTCTGATTGGCAGTTCATGATTCTAAATACATTTTTGGATGTTTCACGCTTATCCCGATCGTTTGAGCTACCGTAATTGTGGGGGCAGGGCATTGTCCACACAATCCAAGCATGTCCCCAGAGTGTAGGGCTTAGACGTGAAAATGTCCCCGGAATTACGGTAAAACAAGTTCTCTCTCTCTCTCTCTCTCTCGTGCGACGGTTTTCCCATAACTGTGGGGACCACCTTTTTTCTTTCATTTTTTGATTTTCATTTCCTTTGTGTTTCTTTGTGTGTTGGCAAAATAAAAAATACTTCTAAGAGGAATAGCGATTATTGCCATTAACTAAAAAAAGTGAGAGAACACTGGGGACGGTCCCCACACAGTCTGCGCACGTGAGTGTTTATTATATCACGTGTTCGTATGCCTCGTGCAATATTTTTTTACATGAGTGTGAGATAATTTTGTGGGGACATTTCAATGTGAGAGGAGGTGAGAAAAATGAAAAAACGTACAAAAAATGGAAAAACATGAATTGTGAGGACACAAATTCTAAATACATTTTGGGATGTTTCACGCTTATCCCGATTGTTTGAGCTACCGTAATTGTGGGGACAGCATTGTCCCCACAATCCAAGCATGTCCCCAGAGTGTAGGGCCTAGACGTGAAAATGTCCCCAGAATTACGGTAAAACAAGTTCTCTCTCTCTTTGTCTCTCTCTCTCTCTCTCTCTCTCTCTCTCTCTCTCTCTCTCTCTCTCTCTCTCTCTCTCTCTCTCTCACACATCCAAAAATGAAGTTTCGGTCAACGTTGAAGAAAAGATCTCACTTGCTCATAGAACTTTCTACTCTATGACGGGCACTGGTGTCCATGTCACGAATGGACTTTCTCCAAGAATCTGCTACCATATATACATCACGTACATCTTACCACGACTGCTATATGGTCTTGAAGTATTCACTCCCTCTGCCAAGCATATAGCTGATTTGGAGGCATTTCACATTTCAATGTTGAGAAAGATTCTGTCCCTGCCGGTTCATACAGCAAAGTGTATTGTATACCTACTGATTTGAGCCAGAACAATTGCTGCTAAAATACATATCCGGCAGATCACATTTCTATCAAACATAATCAGAAGCTAAAATCTAACACTGAACAGAATAATGGAATGGCAATCATTAATAAGGCCTGTTAATTCCCAGCAGTACAGACTTCCACAACTTATGCACCAAAAAAGTCACATCCTCGGCAAAAACAAGTGGAAAGAAACGGTAAAAAAGCAGTAGATATGTACTGGACACACGAACTAACTGAACATTGCCGTACGAAAACTAGACTAACATGCTGTCACTTCCCAAGGCTATCGGTTGGCAGAATGCATCAAACCATAACCACTGTTCATTCAGATGTTAAGGAAGTCTGACGACATAGTATTAAAGTCAGACTACTAACAGGAATGTACCTGGTTCAGGCTAATCTCCCCAGATTTCGGCTAAATCAAGTAGATCCGACATGTCCACTCTAGAGACTGAAGATTACTATCATATGCTACTAAAGTGCAACGCCCTTTTTAATCACAGAGTCAAATACTTCCAAAAATTTCCTGGGGCTCAAGTCATTTATTACACAGTACCTAGGAGACTACCTGGAGATCCTTAAACAGTGATTCGAAATTACTTACGCTGTAGCTCATTATCGATTGTACAGCCCTAACAGAATGTGGTTTGATACCAGACAACATAAATATCTACCAAAATATAGAAACCATAGGACGAAAGCTCTGCTACAGTATTCATTGCGGTAGAACTTACAGACTCAACAGCATAAAACATAGGCATCAGTCATCATAACAAAACAGAAACCATATCTTATAACTCCCATAACTGCTGTTCAGCAACTAACTGTGTACAGTTAATTTACTTCTCATGAATCTTCATGAACTTTTCCTGGTGATGGGATATTTGCATGTGTGATAGTGAGACATGAAAATTTAAGATTATCTTTGACTTCTACGTGGATGCTCCAATCTAGTGGAGGAATATACGGAAACAGAACAGACACTTCCATTCAAGAGAACTTTATTTTGATTCTAACCCCTCCCAATAGGTTTACTATGGGCTTTCCATTTGTCATGAAATCTCTTTAAAACACTATAAATAAAATTATCTATAATGTTTTCAATGTCCACAACATTTTAATAAGTACGGCAATACATCTATGATGCTTTTTTCACCATATGAAGAAAGCGGTAAAATTAAATAACAGAAATAACGTGAGTTACCAGTTTTTGTGAGGGGTAAGAATAAGGATATAGCCCTATCAACTTAGTGTGGGAGGGGTCATTAAATACCTTTGCATGTTTTTGACTGGGAAAATGTGGTATTAATACAGACATGCTAGACACTATAGGTGTCAGATATAACCAATACACCAATAGACACTTGGTTGTGTTGGTTTTTAGATGGTGGGTTTTGTGGGTTGGTGACGATGTTGGTCGGGTAGGTTGGTCGGTCTAGCATACATACTAGGCTAGGCAATTGGATTATATGCCAATTGGATTATTGGCATAGACAGCTAACCTAGTGTGCCTAACAACTAACGAGCCTATCCTTATAGCTTGATTTCTTAGCAGCCTGCTGAGCAAATAAAGATAGTCCTAACTTGATGATGTACATCACATGACCTCCCCACTCCACCCACACCACAAATAGCAGCCTTTCACGAAACCATGTTTGCCACAGGGATTGACAGACAGATTGTCCTGAAAACCAAATAGACAAACAAACAAACTGTATCCATCAATTATATACGAAGTTATTGAAATGATTGAGTGGAACCCAAATGCACAGGCATTTTCTGACAAATTTAAGATTTCAAGGATGATAACTAGGCTGAATCTAGACATGTTTTTCTGATGCACAATCTCCAGGAGTTAACATACCAAATTTGAAATGAATACATCTATTATATAAGTTAAGTTATTCAGGAAACGCAGATGCATGGATGCATGCCCACACAGACGAAAGTGAATCATAATCGCTCCCCAGACCCCCTGTCATGTTTAGTGTGTGGATAACTATTAACTACACAGTATTAGCATCTGTCGTGAAAGTTTGACAAAGCTTAAGATTTGAAATAAACCCATCCATTATAAGTGAAGTTGATGGATGCACGGGCGCACAGATGTATGTATGCATAGAGGAACGGAAGCGAATGCATAATTTCATCTCTGATTTTTATTAAATTTCACCCAGATGCACATATATGGAAATGATGCCTGCATGCAAAATTCCAATTAGTTTTGAAGTTATGTTTGATTGATATAAGGGGGCGTGGCACTTTTTTTTGTTGCACTCGCGAATCCAGTGAGTGGTTTGGAAGGATTTTTAAATGCTGATAACTTTATTAATATTGAAGATATTAAGCTGAAATTTGCTGTGCCACCTAATTGATGGATGAGGAGTCTGGAACTGAACACATTTCCTAGATATCTCTGCCAGTTCCAGAGGACTCTAAAGTTGGGCGTTTATCCATTCAAAAACTATTTTTATCAGATTTCAGTGAACCAGTACTACCTGACTCTTTATCACAAACACTAAATGTAAGTTGTTTTGAAGTATGTACATATAGGTGTTGCTGTAGAAGAAAGCTTATGTGAATCAGGTACAATATTAAAGTGTGGCAGGTGTCCACATAACAGATGAGAACAAAAAATCCGAAAATTTGGCCTTCATATTAGGGATGGTTTACCCATGTGTGCAATTACCTATCATCAGGAGCTTAATCTATGTCCCTTGGGTGAAATGATCCTATGGAGGTAAGCTTCAACATATCGAACAAGAATTTTGACTGGAAATTTTTTTTGGGTGACCATCTTGGATTCTCCGAAAATTATCCATCACATCTTTTTAATTTATATGATTCAAATGCTAATGGGCCAGATGAGTGTCACAGGCCATAGCCTTTTAACCGTCGAAATTGTTCAAGAAAATCTCAATTTTCAGACCACGATAATACTATTTTTGAAAATTTACCACTGGAATGACTGGCGCGGTTATCAAGCCAGTCATTCCAGTAGTAATTTTCAAAAATAGTCTTCTTGGTCTCCAAAATAGACAATATTTCTCAAGAGCAATGCAGACGCCATTTTTGTCTGATATGAGTGTTATAGGGTTAAAGCCTCGAGTCCCAGAATCTCAATTTCATGGCTGTACTAATTTGGGAAATTATTCAACCTTTTCAGGCCTCTCGGGTGATATGCTAGTACAGCTTCCAGACTGGATGATTTTTGCAGTGGAGAAATTCTTGTCCATTTTGAGAGTTATGTTGCTAAACCCTGCTGTTGTGTTGACAGCAACAGCTTTTGGTAATCCATAACTGTCAAAATGAACATCAGTTAGCTCTAAGATGCTGATTTTAAGCCAGCAGGGCTTGAGATATTTTATATATTAATGAAAATAGCCTCTGACTGTGGACATAAATTTGGATTACTTATTATTATTATTATTATTATTATTAGCTCAACTCAAAAGCGACCATCCCTCATCCGTCCGTCAACTTTTCCTCCAAATGACTTCTCAGGAACCACTGGGCCGATTTCCATTATTAGCTCACCTGGCCTGAAAGGCCCAGAGAAGACGAAAAGCAAACACTATGGTGGTAGCGCACCTGGTTGGATTTAAGGGTACTCAATCCATATATCTTTTTGCACAGTAGCTGCTATTTTTGTGACATGGTGGGGGTGCTTTAAGCATGCACTCTGAATGTTACCTAAGTTGCTTAAGTTAAGTTTGTTCCTGATCCTTTGCCATTGGAATTACTGGCTAAATGATCGAGGGAGCCATTCCAGTGGTAAATATTCAGAAATAGTCATGTGGTCTTAAATATATGGTACTTAGATAACATTAACGACGAAGATACACAAAAAATGAATGATTGTCATTTTCAGGATTATTTGTAGTTGGCACCAACAAGTGGTTGATTATATTGCTACTATAGACATGATGGACAGTGTATGACAACGTTAAAAACAATGTTTAGCTGTTTTACATTTCAAGCATTTGGTTTGAGTTTCTAAACATAGACAATCAATGTAGAAATATTCGCAATTTCTGTATGTCCATCTTATTTGCATTAGCCAATTAGCGCCGCAGACTCTTTTCACATCAAGTGTACACTTACCGCCCAATCACACTTTGATATTCCTAAAATATCAACCTACACTCTATAAAAGCTCAAATTAAAAAGGTTAGGTGCCCCTACTCGGCAGGGAGTCAGATGCCGGCCCCACTCCGCGCATGTGCAGGCTGTCACTCCCTCTTCTTAAATTATTATTCTCTACTACACATGCTATTATTAGTTCCAAAGCTAATTTTGCGTTTATATGTCTCAATAATTGTTTGAAATTTGGATTAGAGATGGCTGATCGTGCTAAATCTCAGGCAGTGCAGAGACCAAGCAATCAGGTGTCTTTAATTAATAAATTGTCTCAACTTTGCCGATAAAACATAATGGAATATGTTTCCGGAATTCGATTTAGACGAGTTTAGCGCTATGTAAACTAGTAAAATTGTATTTTGGCACCTTGAATTTCTAAGCACTTCTTGATTTTGTGTCCACAGGTACCTGTAATGGATATGGAACTGTTTTGTGATGAGATTCTCTCCACCTTTCACCCCTTCCCTGTTAGGAATGGTTATGCCCAGAGAGTCGAGAGCTCGCCATATGAGTTGTAGCTTCTCTCTCTCTCTCTCTCTCTCCTCTCTCTCTCTCTCTCTCTCTCTCTCTCTCGCTCTCTCTCTCTCTCTCTCTCTCTCTGCCCCATGGTCCCTTTATTGGTAATGGTGGAGAGGCATGTGGAATGGTGGATTACTCAAGATCACTAGATATGGTATAGTGCCTATGCTAAAGATGCAGGTACTCTAGAATTATGAAGAGTGTCTTGCATAGGTTATTACTTTATTCATCATGAATGTTTTATGCTCTTATGTGTTGAATTCAGTTCTTTTTGATGGATGATGCTTCATTTACTGATTGTCTTCCTTGAATATATTGAAGATATGACATCATAATCAGCCCTTTGTTTGATTATAACATTTATTATGTCTCGGCTGTATTATCGTAAGCAACATTCTCATTAAGTTTTAGTAACGTGCTGTTTCTCCCTGTTATTTAATTTTTTAGCCTATGACTAAAAAACTTATTCTCTTTATATTGTAATTTTTCAGAAATCAAGTGGTTGTGGCTCATGTGGGAGGTTTATCAAACTTGGAACCCAAGTTCAACCCCCACTCCCCCCCCCTCCTTGTCTGCTCTAAATGCGGTACTTGTGGTCCAGACTGGTCCCATCCTTAAATGTGATGTTTGTGAACAGAGGGGGGTGTGACTTATTCCCTGAATTTGTTAAATTGCAGGCAAAGGAAAGGGTAAGTGATGAGGAGAAGCGTCTCAGGTAGGAGTGTGAGCGTTAAGTGGTGGAAAGGCTAAGAGGAAGACCACCATGTCCAAAGATATGGAGGTCTTCCATGTTGAGATGATGTGGGAGATGAAGAAGACAATTCAGCACCTGGTACCAGAGTTGTTTCGCAGCATGCTTCCTGGGCCAGGTAATTCGTTGCCTTCTTCCTCTGCCATTGGTCAGATAGTCCTAGGAAATAGGTAGGCAATTTTATGATAGGCTTCTGAGTTTGAGTTCTATGATAGGGGTTTACCAGTTTACCGATCAGACTCAGAGGTGGCTCCAGTAGATCACGGCTTGAGGTTCACTTCGTCTTTGGATCCAGGAGCAGGAGTGACGGCTTCTGGTTCCCACTTTACGGGTCCCATGGAGCAGCCTCCCACTCATGGTACCGTACCCTCTTATGGTACTTTTCCTGGCCTATCGGGGTTAGCAAAGAATGCAAACCCTGAGTCTAATCTTTGTGTCCAAGAAGAAGAGGACTATTTGTTGGGTTCTCCCGATGGAGCTGTGGCCATGGAATCAGACGTCCGGTAGGCTTGTACGATTTTTCAATCTAATTGTCAAAGGCAATTTTTTTTCTAAATCGCGATTTCTTCGATGTAAAAAGTAAAAAATCGGAAAATCGTACATAATTGTTTGAAAATAACAATTAAAAATGTCTACTTACCAAGAATAAGAAAATAATCCATTCATATTATGATATCCGTGTTGTTTTGTCTACGTGAGTCAAAAAAATTATTCAAACAAACCCCTCTGTTACTAGACTAAGCACGCATTAATAACATAATGAATAGGAAAACAAGATCGAGTGGTCAAAGTAAACAAGTCCGTACCGCAATACAAAGAATAAGGCGTGAATGTGTGAGGTTGGTGAGCCCATAGCGAATGGTTAGGGTGAGAGTAAATGGCATGTATCGTCGTACCGCCATCATTTGTGCTGCCGACATGAAGCGTTTATAAAACAATGTCTCTGATTGGTTAATCACTGCATATTGGCCAAGTATGATTAGTTTTACATTGTGTGCACGGTTTCACGGAAATGATCACAATACTCAGTTTCAATTGTTTAGAGTCATTGGTTGAATGAAATCTTATAGGTTTTATAGTTTTTTAATCATTTTTTATATGAAGATGTTACGGTGTTGCACGTGGGTATTTAAAAATAAGATTATTTCTGATTGGTTAGTCAACCCGTGATGAAGTATATAAATTTCCAAAATTTAGAATTTTCTTCAAATGCGATCATGTCTGAATCAAATTTAATACGAAAGACGAAAGAAACATCACTTGTGGGAATATTTTGGTTTTAAAGCGGATGAAAGTGGTCTGGTAGCCAAGGATGAAACCAAAGCTATCTGTCGATCTTGTAGAAAAGTGGTGTCTGTGCCTAATTCTAATACGTCTAATGTGATGAATCATCTGAAAGTCTACCACATAGCATTATACAGTAAGATAATGTGTAGGAACTCCTAAACGTAAACGGACCGATGAAGACGATAGTGAAAGTCAATCAGCAACGCCCAGTAAGCAACCGAAAATCACATCCAGTATGCAGAAAGGTGTATCATATGAGCACAATTCTAGTCGCTGGAAGGAGGTAACAAATCCAGTTACTCGGTTCATTGTTGGTGAGGCCATTCCTATATATACGGTGGAGAAGCATCATTTTCAGGAGATGATCAAAACCCTAGATTCTTGTTACGCATTACCCGGTAGGCGACATTTCGCCGATGTAGCAATCCCTAAGCTCTACGCTGAAGTACGCGACCGTGTTCACTCAGAGGTTATCGAAGCCGGTTTCTTCGCTGCGACCACAGACATATGGTCAAGTGCTGGAATGAAACCCTATTTTAGGCTTTACTATTCATTTTATTGATCAACAATGGAGTTTGCGTTGTAGATGCTTACAAACATTATTTTTCCCTGAGGACCACACCAGTGATAATATAGCGGATGGTTTGATGGGAGTAATGGAAACGTGGTCCCTCAAACCTAAACAGTTATCCTGTATAACAACAGACAATGCGGCTAATGTTTTGAAAGCTGTGGATACGATTCTGGGTTGGCCAAGAATCTCGTGTTTTTGACACAACTTAAATCTTGCGGTAACAAATTCATACAAGGGTGATGACAAAGTGAAACGTGCGTTATCGGTATTCCGTACTATCATATCCTCATTCAGCTATAGCTGGAAGCGGCGACGAGAGCTTAAACGTATGCAGAGTCAATTGTCACTGCCGAATCACCAACTGATAACGGTAAGAAATTAACTATTACTATTAAAATTTCAAATGTATTGCTGATGGAAAATGTCTGTTTGCAGATCAAGAGAAGAATATTTGAAATTTTACCACTGCAATGACTTCCTCCGTTATTGAGCCAGTCATTCCAGTGGTAAATTTTCAAAAATAGTCTTCTCTTTGGCCGCAAATGAACATTTACCCATGACCACTGTAGTAGCTGTGCACAAGACATACCCCGACGAAACAGACTAGCCACGCGCGCCGAACAAATATCAGCTTGTTCAAATTCAATAGGTCAATTAAAACCATATGTTGTAAAACAAACACGCTTGAGCGTACGTGAGCATGTGAGCATCATTCACTACCGACATAATAGTAGGCCTATTGAATGGTGTCATAGCCAATTTCCAGATGAAAATTTCTGTACTTAAACATTCATAACCATTTTGAGCATGTGACAATTTATTCAACTTAATATTGAATGTTTTGAAATTAATTTTACTAGAATGTGTTGCCGCTTGTAGCAGCATCAGTTTCCCGTCAAATTATTATCAAAATATTCAACAGATTTTCTGTGTGATTGTTTAGAAAATACGATATATACACATGCCTACATATATACATCTTTTATAACTTCTAATATCAATTTGTTTTTATTCTAACAGGACTGCTGCACACGTTGGGGATCAGCACATGCAATGGCGAAGAGGTTCTTGGAACAGGAAACCGCAATTCGTAAGGTTCTTAGCGAGGACCGAAAATGCGCACATCTAATTCTGCGGTATAATGATGGTCAAGTTTTAGAAGCCATGAAACTAGCATTCGACCCTGTGGCCGCTCTTACTGATATCCTTTCAGCAGAGAAATATGTGACATTTTCTGCTGTCCAACCTTTATTAAAGCTGCTGGAAAACAGCATTCTCGATACCACAGATAATGTCCATTCGTTAACGTCGTCTCTGAAGAATAACATACGTGCATATATGTCGGGAAAATATTCAGGTACCACTACTAAGGAATTAGTGAGCTTTGCAACATATGTAGATCCCCGTTTTAAAACAGTCATTACCAGCGGAGGAGTGTAACCATGTACGGACAACGTTAGTGAGTGATAAAGACATGCATGTGAAATTCAACAGCTCGAAGTCGTCGTTAAAATCATCTAGTAGTGACACGACGACCACACCGGCGAAGAGACCGCTAGCTACACTGTTCGCAAAAACAAAGCCAGCACCAAGTGAGAACTGTTCCGATGACGCGTTGAAGCGTGAAATCTCTATGTATGAGAGTCATCCATGTGTTAGTTCGGACATAAATCCCATGGACTGGTGGCGGCTTAATTGTGAGCATTATCCTACAATGGCTCGGTATGCTAGGAAATACTTGTGTATATGTGCGACGAGTGTGCTGTCAGAAAGACTTCAGTTTATCAGGCAGCATCGTAAGTGCTAAACGAACATTGCTCAGGCCAGAGATGGTCAATATGCTTACATTCTTGTCGGCAAATCTTTGAAAATAGGGCTATCATAGACCGTCTATGTATTTCCGAACAGATCATACAAAAAATCTATTAAATAGTTCAAAAACAATTTGATTGGAAGCTGTTGTTGCCTAGGGCAGCAACAGTCTCCAGTCAAATTATTTTCAAATTATTCAACACATTTTCTGTATAATCTGTTTGGAAATGAGAATTAATGTTTTGCATGAAGTGAGTGAATGAATGACTGACAATTAAACATCAATTAATTACCAAACAATCATACAATATTGGATATTTTGAAAATAATTTGATTGGCAATTGTTGCTGCCTAAGGCAGCAACAATGTCTGGTCAAATTATTTCCCAAATATCCGACTGGTTTTCTGTATGATTTTCTTTGGAAACGAGAATTAGAACTGTGCATGAAATATTAGTGAATTAGTTAATGAATTTAATTAATGAAATCAATTAATTACGTTTTAGTTATATTTGATCATCATATGAATACACATTCTGTTATCTTGTGAGCTTTTTAACGTTAATGATTAAACTAATAAATAGAAATATATTTAAAAAATAAAATATTGATATTGAAATCGCATCGTTATTATTGCTATTCTATGATTCTATGACCATGCAATCTGAAATTATCTATAGTTCGTGCATGCTTAGTACTCACCTTCCGGCTGTCAAAATTGGTTTAGTCAATCGTCTCGATATCTCAGGTAATCAATTTGCAACTTGAAATTGAATTGAAATTTTTCTTTTCTTTCACCCGGCTGGGAATTAAAAAAAAAAATTTTCTACCCTGCATAAATGTTAAAACATGCATACATTTGTAAGACTATACAAATTACAATGTTTTAATGCCATTTGTATGCAATATGAAAGCCCTTTTGCTAATTGTGTCATGAAAAACATGACAAATTGGCAATCACAACCATATTTAATGGACATCTAGTCAAATATCTAAAAAAAAAAAAAATATTTATGAATTTATTGGGAAAAATTTCCTCTCCCTACTGAAGTCTTTTTTCCACACCCGGTTTGCAGGAAACAAAATCCTTTTTATGGATGGCCTCAATAGTAAGGTGTAGTCCCTAAGCCTAGTGTGGGTGACCGCGCTAGGCGAGGACACGCGGCCAGGCTCCCACACTGATACGGGGGGCACTGTGCACGGGCGCGCTGCGCAGTCACAATATCGCGTTGCATGGCACAGAGGAGAGCTCGAGAGCTAAAATTTAAGTACTGTCACACGGCTCAAACATGCTATAGGTGGTAGTCACTGCTTCTGGGTCACAACAGGCGAGTCCCATCACAGTCCAGAGAGCCATCCAGGATGGGATAAACCTGGCTCTGGACTGCATGACGCAGCCCGTCACTAGGAGTGTCAGGCGAGGCGCACGTTCGCACTAGACAACCTGTGCCTGTCTCTACAATAGGCTACTGCGTACGCCTATGTCGGGTCCTGATCTCTTCGGAGGGGAGGGATGTAGACACCTCCAAGAGACAGTCACTCTGCTGAACAATCAGAGGGCGTTACGGGAGCAGTTTGAGGTTCTTCGTAAAGAGCGCATTCGTGCAGCGCCCCATGCATTCCATCTGCAGCAGGCCCGCGGTGGCGCTGGTCACTTCAGAGGTCAACCACCAGTGCAGCGTAGGCAATGGCCACGCCGGCACAGGGCCGTCCCGCGGTTTGGGGTGTGTGGACGCAGGTTCCTCCAGCACAGCCAGCCAGTCAGCAGCCCATGCACCACCTGGTCATGGTAACTGCCTGATGGGCAGGTTACCACAAGAGCCACTCCAGTACTACCAGAGACAGTGCTGCTCTTGCATTACTCGTGTCCACTTCTTTTCCTGGGTGGGCTCATGGGAGGTCACTTGGCCTTCCACAAACAAGAGTGGGAGCTGTTAACTCAGGACCGCTTAGTCTTGCAATGGCTTTCAGTCGGGTACCAGCCCGACTGGGCAATAGGTCTGCCATAGCAGCTGTCTCTGGTATGGTCTGGACTCAAAATCCAAGAGATCCACATCAATGGTTGTGTGTCGAGGAGGAAATATATTCCCTAATAAAACAGGAGCAATTCAACCGGCATAAAATTGCCCGGGCTTCTACTCAACCGTATTTCTGGTGACAAAGAGCACTGGAGAGACCAAAATCTTAACCTCAAGCCATTGAACAACTTCATAGTCACACCGAGTTTAAAGATGGAAACAATCAAAAGGGTATTGGCGGGGTTAGAGAAGGGAATGTGGGTGGCATCAATAGATCAGAAAGATGCTTATTTCCACATTCCAATTGCAAGGAGTTCTCGTCAGTTACTGAGATTCGCTTTTCAGGGTTGCCAATGGAAATTCAAAGTTCTTCCCTTTGGAATTTTGTCAGCTCCTCGGGTCTTCACGCAGTTGGTTCTTGCTGTCACAGCATATATCCGCAGGAGAAGCATAGCAGTCCACACTTACATGTACATAGACAACTGCCTGTTAAACGCACACAATCAGGAAAGTTTATCAGCAAATCTGGAGATAGTTTTGAAAACTCACAGATTTAGGCTGGATAATCAACTTTAAAAATCAGAGCTCACTCCATTCCAGATGTTTGTTTACCTGGGCATGTTCTTCGATCTGGAATCGGGTATGGAAAGTCATGGAATTTTCAAATGAAAATTTCAGGCCTCGAAAGTCATGGAAAACCATCATTTTTATCGTGGAAATGTCATGGAAAATGGTAATCATGCAAAATAAAAGAAACTGTTAGCGTAAATTTCTGACATCACAAGATCCAATACTCAAACATTTTGCAGAATAACATCAGATCATAATTTATGTAGCTAACATCATAAACATAAATATAGATATTAATTCTTAGAGGTCATGGAATTTGTTAATTTATGTCATGAAAAGTTATGGAATTTCAAACACAGAGGTGTACGAACCCTGAAGTAGAAATACTCATCATTCAATCTGTGTGCAACAATCGCTTATAGTGTACTGGAACAGGTTTACTTGAGAATACTGGGGTTGATGGTCTGTCTAGAGCCAGTCATTCCGCCGGCCTATCCAGTTATTTCTCATGACACAGTGAACCCAGAGTACAGGATCACTGGACTCAAGAGTGCCAGTGTTGGAACCTCTTATTCACCACCTTCAATGGTGGATGAAGAGAGAAAATCTAGCTGGGTTGATACTCGCCCTACCCACCCTCAAATAATGATGCATTACGATAACCGAGCCAGTCATTTCAGTGGTAAATTTTCAAAAATAGTCTTCTGGTCTGCAAATGTACATTTTCTATCTAAGTTAAAGGATTAATGTATGTATCTGAATTTTCAGGTGTGAGGTGTGTCATCAAACAGATGCTCGCTATCGGTGTCCCAGCTGTCTTGTTCAAACTTGCTCATTACAGTGTGTTCGGGAGCACAAAGCATCATCCGGATGTGACGGTGTGCGCAACAATGCCGAATATGTACCCGTGAAGAAGTTCACTGATAGGCATTTATTTAATGGTGAGTAATGGCCTACATGTATTTACCCATCCATCATATTATGTCATAATCAACCATGTGATGTGTAGAATGACGTCATAATCAATGATGTCATGAATGACATAGATAAGTACGTCACGAATGCATAATTGAAGTCAGACTAAGCATTGTTGTATGAATTGTATGTTTTTACTATTTAATAAACATTGTGTTGAATATTTTGAAACTCATTTGAGTGGACGCTGTTGCTGTGTAGTTTTCTGGAAATTGATATAAATGTAGTCAAGGCGTTCTGGGATCGATCGATCCCAACACAAGGGAAGTGTCAGTGGAATATAACTAAGGGTAGGCGGGTCATAGCTAACACTGGAACGGTCCATTATCAGTTCTGTTAGATATGGCTTTCACATAGTATTATTGTTGGGAGCCAAATCTTAACTATCATAGTGGCAATGTTACATAAATGTCACTAGGACCCAAAGGAAATGGCTTGCCATAATAATATCAAACTAGAATGTGCGGTCAATGGCACACCATCGCAAATCCCCACGCTTTTGCCAATTTTGATGTTCTACCCACACCCCGGGGAAGAGCATAATCTACACATCGCCACACAATCTGCAATTATATGAGTAACTCACTGTGATGCAATGTGTCGCCGTGCAGTCCCCAATCACATGGGTAACTCACATACCAAATTTAATTGAATTTCACCAAACAGTTTCGGAGTAGCTGGATGGGCGTAGGTGATGACAACATGCTAGAGGGTTAGAGAACAATATAATTTATGCCATCTCACAATCTGCAACTATATCAGTAGTAACTCACAATTACAAAGTTCGTTGAATTCCATACATCTATTTCGGAGGAGAAATTGTTTATGATATTTTTTTTCTGGCCCCCAGCGGTCACAGCCCAAGCTAAATCTCATCTGGCAAGGTACAATTATATGGCTAACTCACATGTACATGTACAACAACTTTTTCCTCTGATGTCTATTATAAACATGTATCTCTCCCCAGTCTTTAATATGCTCTCAGAATAGTTTCGAGGAAGCAGTATAGTCACTGCTTTGTCAAGCCCTACAGGGTATGAAATAACGGTCGGGCATCGGTCATGTCCGATCAAATCTGGATGGGTAAAAATATTTTACTGAACATGAATTTTGGGGGAAATTTGCAAATTTTGGAAAAAGAGAACAAGTGAACAATGTTGGTATCGCACTCAAATACGATAGATCGATCGAGCGCGCGTTTGTGCGTCATTTGCACATTTCTAAGTGAAAACGATATTCACCTTGGTTACCAGTATTCGTGATCTGTCAAAACGCGTCATACCGGCAAATTCATCCTAGAGGGTGGTCCTACAATAGCTAATTGTCCCGGGAATAGTGTAAACCTTTTATACTGGCAAATTTTCTGATTTCTAATGAGGGATATAGACCGTGAGTGACTTGAAAATTAAGTCATACAGCGAATAAATGACAGATAAAATTGCATAGAACATCTGATAAATGATACCACTCAAAATCTTGTCATTTCGCTAGTCTGAAAATGATCGAGTCGATGCAAAATTAGCAATGGCGGATCTACAAAATCGGCCACTGCGCACGAGTTAGTGATGTGTTCTTACACACCTTCTGTCATGAGAAGAGAATTTGGTCTCGCGATTTCATTGGTTGTTGGACATAATTATATCTAGAAAATCCAATGACATTACGTGAGAGATTTTCACAGAAGTTTGAGACGCGTTCATTCATGCCTTCGATACTGAAGAAGCTAATTCTTCCTCGCGATTTCCTTGGTAGCTGTATATAGAAAACCAATGAAATAGCAGGCGAGTTTTCTCACAATAGAAGTGAAGAAAGCAAGTTCATAAATAATCGCACTGTAGAAGACACTTGACAACACGCGCGTTACCATTATATTCGCGTTCTACAATTAACCATTTAATGGTCAAATTTGCCTAAAAATTTTAATTAAAAATAGTTAATGGCCATTTGCAGGTCAAGAGATTATTTTTGAAAATTTACCACGGGAATGACTGTCTCAGTTACTGAATAAGCCATTTCAATGGAAAATTTCAAAAATAATCTCGACCTGCAAGTGAACATTTATCAGGAAAACTATCACACGCCTTCTTTGACAAATGTGTTCTAAAGTGAAAATTTTTTTACATTTAATTGTACATGACTGTGACAGCAGTTGATGTGTTGCTAAAATGGCATCTGAGGGAAAAGTTCCCAAAGGGGCAACCCTTTCTAAATGGAGGACCGAGTATAAGTGGTTAAGTCCTCATTTTCTGGGTCCTACAGTTGACTATGAAATTGTTCTATCTTAAGTTTATGCATTTTCTCCTGAAAATGTCTTAGTCTATTTGACTTTTTCAGGACAAAATGGGTAAAAATAGAACAATTTCACAGCCAACCGAAAACCTATATTTTTCTCCAGAAATGCAGGAGATGGCCTCTGAGAGCATCTAGATTTAAAAAGTTTACCCTACCGAACATGGGCCGCCCAGGGCCACCCGAAAATCAGCGCCATGAAGCAATGGGAAGACTCGCTGCTAGGCAGAGCGTTCGCGCTGCTGCTCGACATTTTAATGGTCTCGCCTTAACCTTTTCCCGTCTCCGCCAACATGAGCAGGAAACTGGACATGTTAATGACCGACCACGATCTGGCAGACCGAGAGCAACAACACCACGAGAAGACAGCTACTTAGTGACGTCACAGGTTTGAGACTGTGCCGCGGCTGTCCTGTAATTTTCACACCGCTACCGGCACTACAGTGCATGCACAAACTGTGCGAAACAGACTCCATGATGCTGGACTGCACGCCCGTCGTCCACTTGTTGCTGTTCCACTTACAGAGCGTCACATCGAGAATCGGTTTACGTGGGCAAGAACTCATCAGCGATGGCGTGCTCAACAATGTGGCCACGTTTTGTTCAGTGATGAGTAGAGGTTTTGTGTGGATGTGGCGGATGGTAGGCAATGGGTTTGGCGACGTTTAGGAGAACGGTATGATGCAGCCAACATCATTCAGCACGACAGATTCGGTGGCGGCAGTTTTAAACGCTGATAACTTTCTTAATATTGAAGATATTAAAGCTGAAATTTGCTGTGCCACCTAATTGATGCATGAGGAGTCTGGAACTGAAAGCATGGCCTAGATATCTCTGTGAGTTCCAGAGGGAGAGGACTCTAAAGTTCGGCGTTTATCCATTCAAAAACTATTTTTATCAGATTTCAGTGAACCAGTACTACCTGACTCTTTATCACAAACACTAAATGTAAGTTGTTTTGAAGTATGTACATATAGGTGTTGCTGTAGAAGAAAGCTTATGTGAATCAGGTACAATATTAAAGTGTGGCAGGTAGTACTGGTTCACTAAAATCTGATAAAAATTGTTTTTGAATGGATAAACGCCCAACTTTAGAGTCTTCCACCTCTGGAACTGGCAGAGATATCCAGGAAATGTGTTCAGTTCCAGACTCATGCATCAATTAGGTGGCACAGCAAATTTCAGCTTAATATCTTCAATATTAAGAAAGTTATCAGCGTTTAAAGATCCTTCTAAACCACTCACTGGATTCGCGAGTGCAAAAAAAAAAGTGCCACGCCCCTAAAATCAATCAAACATAACTTCAAAACTAATTGGAATTGTGCAATGAAATTTTGCATGCAGGCATCATTTCCATATATGTGAATCTGGGTGAAATTGTATAAAAATCAGAGATGGTCACCCGGGAAGATTTTTATATTCTGGGTGATTTGGTATGGAGACCCAAGTGTCTGTTGTTCAAATTGGAAAATGACCTATCAATTAAATAATATATTTGAATCAATTTATTGTTTTTGTTAAATAACATTTATACAGTAATATTCTCAGTGTTGCTAAACTTTTTTGGTTCAGTATATATCATCAGGAAACTTGGTATGTGGATCCATCTTGCTTCAGTGTATGAAAAATGGGTCAGCTTTGTCTGGCCTGTAGCTTCAAGAGTTTGTGGTATGCGGTAACTGAACTTGTTGTATGGATGCACTATATACTGAAGGTGTGGTGTGTCTGAAAAGTAGGTCAGCATGGCCCTACTTTTCATGATTCACTGAAATGAACATAACAAAAAATGTTGTGTGGGCTATAGTTTCAGGAGCTTTTGGTATACTGGAATTAAACATTGCAGAAAATGTTTGCTCGTGCTGTAGTTTCAAGAGTTTTTGGTATACATGAGCTTATCTTGTTTTAAGGAATCTGGACACGTTAGAGGCTGAAAGAAGTGTTTCATATCAAAAGTAGGTTAGTGTGACCTACTTTTCAAGGGTCACTGAACATTGTGGGCCAGGCTGTAATTTCAAGAATCTTTGGTATACGTACATGAACTAATGTTGGTGGATGGATGCATTATAGCCTGAAAGTGTGTTGCATGTGAAAAGTGGGTCAGTGTAACCTACTTTTCATCATGGTTCACTGAACATTACAGAAATTCTTTTTCCTGGGCTGTAGTTTCAAGAGTGTAAACTTGATCTTTGGATGAATTATACTCCTGCATATAAAAGCTACTGAGCATTGAAGATAATTTTTGTTTTTGATAGTTTCATGAGTTTCCCTGTGGAGTATATTTCAGGGAGCATCCATCAGCTTATTGATATGCCTTGTTCGAGGAGGTGGGAATATGGGGGTCAGATCCTGTAATTTTTAAATAACCGGCATTGTTCATCCAGGGATCTATGTCTGGCTCCTCATAGTTGCGATTATAAATTCAGATTTGACAAGTTTTTAACATTGTAAGAAAAATGATGAATATTGAATATTTTGATATTTTGGGCAGCAACAACTTTCAGTCAAATTAGTTTCAAAACCGTATAAAGACGCTTCCCAATGTCCATGATTTGAGATTGGCATACTGGGATATTAGTTATTAAACTACATTGTACATGGCGACAATGCATTGAATGTAATAAGTGAGAGTCTATGCTAGACCTAAAGTTATTTTGCATGTTTTTGTCAAATTGTATGCGAATCAGAGGTTGGCTTGATATTACTGGAAGATCATCCAGTACGCACCAAGAATTAGAAGAACATTTTTCACTGGACATTTAATTCATCGAGAGTTTAAATCTGACCTTAATTTTGGGTTGTGAGTCTGCTAATTTAAGGCTTTTTAATTAAGTAATATAAATCGATCCCAACACACAAACTTGAGCGGAGATTAGCTAGAAATGAGTGTGGTGTAGCTAGAAATGGACCCATCTATTCTCAATATACAGAGTGTGTACTGGTCATGGAAAGTCAGGAAATTTTTTAATTTAAATTCCAGGCCTGGGAAGTCATGGAAAATCAGCATCTATTATCTTAGGTCATGGAAAGGTCATGGAAAATGTTTAATCATGCGAATAAAAGACATGTACATTTCTATCATTAATAGACCTTTCAACTTTATCCATCCATCATATGACATCATAATTAACTACATTGTATGTGACGTGAAGACTGACATCATAATCAGTGAGGTCATGAATGACATAAATAAGTAAGTCACGAACACATAATTGAAGACAGACTATGCATTGTTGTTCGAATTGTCTTAAAGCTTACTATTTAATAAATATTCTGTTGAATATTTTGAAACTAATTTGACTGGGCGCTCTTGCTGCCATAGGCAGCAACAGCACCCAGTCAAATTAGTTTCAAAATATTTAACAGCTTACCTGTATAGTTTTCTGGAAATTGATAGTCAGGGAGTTCAGGGACCGATCGAACAAGTCAGAGATCGATCTATCCCAACAGGAGCGATGTGTGGGTGGAGCTTAGCTAGAGGTGGGCGGGGCTTAGCAAAAACTAGAAAGGTCAATTACCTCTACAATGTTATGCAATAAAAATTACAGCAACAACTTATCATAACAAGACTTTGGTCTGGTTGTTGCAAGACTCAATATTCAGACATTTTTCCAGAATTTTAAACTCGGATAGTTATTTATGGAGCTACATTGTACGTCATAATCCCAAATATCCTAGATATTGATTTTGTTAATTTTTTCATAAAATGTCATGGAAAAGTGATGGAATTTCAAACACAGAAAAGTGTATAAACCATGAATATAAAACTATGTATATTCGCATGTGACTACCACAAGCTTCCATACATGCCAGATACATGTACATGTATAAGCATATTCTGGTAGTATTTATTACAAAAAATAATCCAATACTACCTACCGGTATGAAAACATTTTGACAGTAAAATCACTCCCATGACGTAAAAATATTCTACAGCTGTGTACTACGCTACACTACCCTACCATATCATATTATACCAAACCTATTCTACCGACCTACCATGTCCTAGCATGCTGCCCATGCACTAACTAAATACCTCTACACAACCATACCCTACACTCTTCTAGCCTCCAATTTCCTTCCAAATGCTACATGTATGTAACAACCCTGTTATCCAGCCATACCCTTTACTGGTCTTTCCTGCTACCCAACTCTACCCTTCCATGCACTCCCTAATCATCCATCTACATACATGTACATTGTACATGTACCCAACCTTACCCTACCCTGTGCTAGCCTGTTCTTACCCTACATACACTAGCTTAAGCTACCCAGCCATCCACCCTTGCCCTACCCTGTGCTTGGCTACTCTGTCCTTCCATACTCTACCTAGGCACAGATACCCAACCATATCCATCACTGCGCTAGCCTATTTTGTCTTTCTAGACATTACTTACAGTAAACCTCAGCTACCCAACCAATTGCTACAAGGATACGCTGTCCTTCCATATGCTACATACCTAATTCACATCTACCCAACCATACCATACACTGTACTATCCTACAATTTCCTTCCATACACAACCCTCATCTAACCAATCATGCCCTACACTGCATAGAATATTATTTATCTCCATTGCCATATATTTTACCGCTGGAACAAATCAACTGTATCATACATGTACATTGCCCTAGTTACCGTAATTTTCCCTACCCCCTAGCTTATTCTGTCACTGCCCTGTCCCATAATGTTGTAACCATTTAATTGCCAAAGGCAGCCTTTTCAATGGTCCTCAGCCCAGGCCAAAAAAAGCTTGGATATTTATGAATATCCAAGTTCTGTGGCACTTGAATAAACCAGCTAATCCCAGCTAATCCAAGCTTTTAATAACTTGGAATAGCTTGCTGGTATAGGCCACATAAAATTCAAGATAATTCAACAAAGGCCTAATTAAAGTAAAATCCAAGAATATTCCAGCAAGCTTGAACATTCAAGAAAATCCAAGCTAGCTTGAACGTTCAAGAAAATCCAAGCCTGCTTGAACGTTCAAGAAAATCCCACTTAGCTTGGATTTTATTCCAGAAAGTCCCAGCTATCTAGAACTTCAAGAAAATCCCAGCTAATCCTAGCTTTTGAAATAGGTTAGCCATTAACATAAAATGTATGCATGTACACATAAATGCTGCCACACAAAGATTATATATAAATATGTATGCTTAAAAACCAAAAACACCTTCATGGGATTTGAGTTATTCAATAACAAATACAATTTCAGCCAGACATTAGCAATGTATGAGTTTCTGACTGATTTGTCTATTATTCTTATAGACATAGATTGTTAATGTGTCATATTATTTAGAAAGGCATCATCACTGCATTAATTACATAGAACTGAAAAAGCTATACCAAAACTGGTAATTCTGAATAAATCTCTGGAAATCAATAGAATACATACCTCAAAATACAGTTCTGTTTGCATTTAAGGTTACTGATGCTAAGCATTCTATTAAACAGGCCTGTCAGTATTTCCAAACTATCATATTCTATATATCCATAGCTGGTAATGATCATTGCAATGAATGTACTGTTTGCTTTTTCACAGACTTTTTAAATTTCCCACCAATTTACCAGGTCATGGTCACCTCTAGGCATGACTATACAGGACCTGTTCTTGCCTTAGTGCAAGCTATTTCAAGATAATCCAAGGTAGCGTAAGTGAGTCTACAAATTCAAGGATATCCAAGTAGCTTGAATTCTCTTATGTCTGACAAAACAAAGTCCTAGAAAATCCAAGCTAGCTTGAATTCTGTCAAATCAGAAAGGTCCAAGCAAATCCAAGAAGCTTGCACTTTTTCATGATGATATTAAAAAAGTCCTAGAAAATCCCAGCTAGCTTGAATTCAGAGAAGGGGGGGGGGGGATTTTCAAGAAGTTCAAGCAACTATAAAGTCCCAGCTAATTCAAGGTAATTCAAGCTGCCATGGGTTGAATAATTTTCCAATAGCTTGGATATTCAAGAAAATCCAAGCTAATCCAAGTTAACTTGAAATTTATTTCACACGGGTGAGGATGGAACTGAGCCAGTCATTCCAGTGATAAATTTTCAAAAATAGTTTTCACTTAGCCGGCAAAATGGAAAATTTTCTTTTGTAACCTTGACGGTTGACCACTGAAGCGTTAAAGCCTGAGTATATTTGTCCTTGTCCATATCAATAATGATCCACATCAAAGCTAACCCTGGGAGAACTTTTGTATACATATCAAGAATTATCCTGAGAATACAAAAAGACTCGCTGCCCCTCCAGGTGTTGAACGACAGGCAGACTTAATTTGAGTTTTGCTTTCGTGTCTAATTGCCTTTGCTATCTCGGTCGGCTCGGAACTAATGCTCTGCTTTCCTCCATCTTGTTTGTTTGGATTAACCTCGGGCTGTATCAGTGAACAACAAGCTATTAGCCAGTTTTTCTGCCAATGTTTTTGTTTTGCATATTATATCTGCTTAATATGTGGGCCATGTTTCTTCGCAATATTATGGCTAGATGACTGGTAGATGTACGTGTATATAATAGAGAAATCTAGCTTTGGCTATGCCCTGCTCATCTTTAGGTAAGGTCCACCCACACTCCACCCGTGTTGGGATTGATCAATCTCTGAACTCCCCGACTATCAATCTTTAGAAAACTATACCCTTCAGGTAAGCTGTTGAATATTTTGAAGCTAATTTGACTGGGTTCAGTGGCAGCAACAATGGCCAGTCAAATTAGTTTCAAAATATTCAACAGCATGATTATTAAATAGTAGACATACAATCCGTACAACAAAGCTAAAGTCTGTGATCAATTAAGCATTCGTGATGAGCTTAGCTACGTCATTCATGCCATAATTGATTATGATGTCATCCTACACATCACTAGGTTGATTTTGATATCATACATGTATGATATGACTGGAATCCTCCATTGGCCATTAACCACCTGCCCATGATGGGCATGGAGGGATCTGAGCTATCACTCAAGTCTCTGACATCATAATCAAATATGTCACTTGTTAGCTGATGTCACAGTCAAAATGATGTACAAGTAGGTCCATCCGGAAAGGTGTGATCTTGAGATGATCGCGAGTGTCTGAAATTGTATTAATGTTGGTTACTACAATTTAATAAATATTCTTTTGGATATTTTGAAACTAATGTGACTGAGCTATTCATGTGAAATTTAGTGTAGACTCTGAAGACATTTATTTAGTTTTTTGCACTGGCATGACTGAAACAAATTCTGTTGCATGTTTTGAAAATGAGTTTACTGGAAACAGACTTATAGTAGCCTCTAGTAAACCATGTTCAGAATCAGGGTTGTTTTGATTTAATCAAATCGATTAAATCATGATTAAATCAACGATTTTTTTTGTTGATTTTTTTCCTCATCTCATTTGCACTATAAAATTTCTAAAGATTTTTTTTTTGATTTGTTAAAAGTTATTGTAGCTATTGTTTCAGATAGTTAATAAGTCTAGTTATACAATATTATGCTAATATATGAACTAAGAAGCTTTATTTCTATCAGTACAGTTAGTGGAAACTTTCCTTAGTTGTTATTTGATGCGTAAACACAGACCAGACCTATACTATTTATAACAGTTCTGTGGGTATTATTTTTAACTGACTTGACTTTGACTGCTGCTAGACACTAGACAATAATTTCACTAGACAATAATAACTCTAGACCAGCTGAATAGTTTCAAACACTACCGGTACATAATAAGGTCAACATTGTTTCGAGTGATTATATTCTATTTAGTTCTCTACATGTGTATAATTTCAAACTTAGCAGATTTGCAGATTTCATAGAATCCATAAAAATTGTATTCCCTTCCGACTCCATGTAGTTCTATGACTATTTCGAATAACAGAATTGACCTTTCCACTTTACCCATCCATCATATGATGCCATAATCAACTACATGATGTGTAGAATGACATCTTGAATGACATAGATAAATATGTCACGAACACATATTTGAAGACGGACTATGCATTGTTGTACGAATTCCATGTCTACTATCTGTTGAATATTTTGAAACTAATTTGATTGGGCGCTGTTGCTTCCATAGGCAGCAAACGAATTCCATGTCTACTATTTAATAAATATTCTGTTGAATATTGTGAAACTAATTTGATTGGGCGCTGTTGCTTCCATAGGCAGCAACAGAACCCTGTCAAATTAGTTACAAAATCTTCAACTGCTTACCTGTATAGGTTTCAGGAAATTGATAGTTAGGACAATCTGGGATCGATCAATCCCAACACGGCGGGGTGTGGGTGGAGCTTAGATAGAGGTAGGCGGAGCATAGCTAAAACTTGACAGGGACATTAACAGAACCCGAAAAACATTTCCCATTGTTATTTAGTTTAATAAAATAAAGTGCAGACCACTCAGGAAATTAAAAAGATTTCCAATTGGATTAAATTTAAAATCCGGAGCCAGAGAATAATTTATGTATTCCGAAATTTGCATGTTATATAACATTTGTTTTTTGTTAGAAATTTAGACAAGAAGTCCAGCGATGAAGCAAGGGTAATATTAGTTACACCAGCATTATTACTTGATTACAACCTACCTCCTTGCATTACTATTGCTCTTTCCTTCTCTGAAGGGAAGCGTAGTAGGATGAAATTTTTACAGCCAATGTTTGCTGTACTTTGTGGTTACAGAGTGACTGAAGGCTTCTTCAGGAATCTCCATGCTCTCTCCAATGATGGGATCCATAGCAATTCGCTTGAATGCTATATCGCAGAATGAGGCAGGAAGAGGGTTAATACATAACCCAGAGCCAATGAGTGAGTCATAAGGCATAATGACAATCTCATTGGCTGACAGCCGTCACATGACTTTGTTGTAGCAACCAAGTCTTCATTCCTTTCCTACTATTGAAGGAAAGGGAAGCGACAAATTTTTATAGCCAGTTTAAAAAGTTTAAAATTTTTCAATACTGCTGTGGTATATTTCAAGTCGTTCAAAGGATCATCAAGATGTCGGACAAAAAGAAAAGACCTAAGATATGTGGTTGTAGGTCTTTATGATCAATATTGATTTTATTGATCATTTCTATTTTCGTGGTAGGCGTGTTACCAGTTTTGTTTTTTTACGTCCAGAGTGTTTTAGACATTGTTATTGTCTATAATTGCTTCTTCCTTACAGTAGCTTGTTTAAGTTACCTATGTACATGCTTGGTTAGCATTTGAGCATGAAATCCATGATGTCTCATTAACATACTCTCTTAAAGAAAACCAATATTAAATAATTTAGAGACTGGCTTGGTCTCTATTGTTTAATGGGTTCAGCGCTGTCTGATCCCTTTTTATCTTCGGGACTTTACCCTATCAAATCTTTCTTTGTTACGATTCAGATTTGAAAAAGTCTCCGAAGAAGATTAAAGTCAAGTCTAAAGAAAAGGAGATTGCTCTTCATTCTATTAGATGTCCTAACACCAGCTGCCATAGATTCATCAAGACAGATCATTCTGGCCATGTGTGCCTTAAATGTACTTCGTGCTCTATCAATTCAACCTGTCTTATTTGCCGGTCATGGTCCCAGGCTACTAGACTTGCCTTTTTCAAACCAAACACACCTGATCACTCTAAAGGGAATTCTTCTCCTTTAGGGTCTGCGATTAAAATAAAGGCCAAACCCGAGCCCTCACTTGATTCATCCATCCTTGAAAGGATTGTAATATCAATGAAATGCCTGCAGAAACAAGTGAGCAATATAGATGCGTCGATTGATGGCAGAATTAATAAAAATGATCCTGGACCAGTCAGCTTCCAACGTTTCATTTCCTGATATTGTTGAAGGGGAAACGTCGGAACTGACTGTTCCTAGGAAACGCTTATTCGAGTCCAAGAGTGTTTTACGTCTTACTGATCTTCACTGTTTCAAGGGTTCAAAATCATCAATGGCAGGAAAGAACAAAAGTACGAAAAAGCCTCGGGTTTCGCCTCGTTCATCGCTTCAGAAGCCAGTCATTTCTACTCAAGCACCAGTCAACATTCCGCATCCTGCGCCTATGAGGACCAAGTCAGGTTCATCCTTTCTCGGGCCCAAGCGGGTTGTACAATATGTAAGTCGGTTCAGCTCTCCATCAATCAACATTCCGCAGCCTGCGCCTGAGCGGGTTGTAAGTCGGTCCGGGTCTTTATATCCTATCACTAGTACTTCTTCACTGGCCGGATAGAAGGATTCCCGACCAGAGATGTTCAAGTGATCTCACATCATACATTGTTTCTACTGTTTCTCCAGCTTGTCTTCCGGCCCCGGGCCCAGGTTTTCTCCCGGGTCTGGGGATGGACTGGTCTAAGTTACCGATTTCCTTGGGGCCCGGGCTCGGCCTCTGGGGAAACTTTGGGAGTACTGTTGGTATCGGTTCCGGGTCCGGGTTTTGTCCCGGACCCGGGTCAGGAAGCCGGTCAACTTAAGTTACCGATTTCTTCTTGGGGGTCCGGACCCAGATTTTTATCCGGCTCCGGCTTCTAGGGATTCTTGAGGTTCTATCTCTTTCAGGCATGTCAGAATTAAAATTAAAAATTTTAAAATATCTCCCGTTTCTCCCACTCCAGCCCTGGCCAGAATCGGGACCGGTCATTCCGGCGTGTCAATTAAATTTGAAAATTTCTCCCAGTTTCCCGCTCTGGCTCCGGCCTAGTCGGTACCGGTAGTTCTGGCGTGTCTAATTAGAATTAATATTGCTTCTAATTTTGGTCAATCCTCATATGACTTTCAAATGTTTCCCCAGTTTCGGGGCCTAGTTGGGCTCCGGAGCCGGGTTAGTTCTAAATTTCTTAGTCATCCTCTATTTAACTGTCAAATGATTTCTGAATGGTCGGCGGGTTCTCTGTGGGATTCTATTAGTATAGTAAAGTTTATTTGCTTTTTATGCCAATTGGCTGATTTGCATACATTTACAGTCAGGTTTACAATGTCAACAAAATAGAAATATACAAACATACGCATTATTAAAATCAATCAATAACACTGATGCCATCATGTTCACTGTATGCATCATGTTGTTCAGTTTTGCATGATCACGTGACTTGTATTTTAGATTATCCTAATGATATTTATTAGTAATCCCAGAGAGGCTTCGGGGTCGCATCCGGGATTATTAGATCCATTCCCGGGTTCCCTAGGTCTGTATGGATCTCATCTTTCTCCCGGTAGTTTACTGTTTATTTCTTAGCTTTTTCTTGTGATTCTAATTTCTGATTCCGTCCTCCTGCACATTTTCTGATCTGTCAGTTTACTACGCAATTCTAATTAGCTTTGTTTTGGTCATTTTTTCGCCACAAGTTAGAGGCGCAGTTCTATTCAGGTCGTTCAGCCTTTCGTATAGTACTCCTTCTCCATTCTAAGTTGGCGGGTTGACACTTTCAAGACATTAGGAGAATTTACCGATCATGCTATATTTTCATCGTGAATATTTCATTCTTTTAAGACTAATTTCCCCATTTATCACCTCCCTTTTATTGTATAATATTCATTACCTAAAGTTAGATTAGATTTGTGCTGTTGGTGTTTTTGTGATTTCTTTATTATAAGTTTCTTTCCCGTATTTCGCTATTCTTAACTGTCCCAGTTCTTATCGGCGAAACACGTAGACCTATTTATTCGGCAGTCTATTCGTCCTAGTCTCATTTCGTCACGGTGAAATTATCGCTTTTTTCTCTTCAATATACCCATTTATCAAAGGTTTTTTCGTGTTCTTTAGGTAAAACATGTTATTTAGAGTCATGTTCTTTCCCACCATCGCTGGATTAGTGATTTTGGGCCCGAAAGTTATCCTTTTCAATCCCTTTTTATCTACTTCCAGTAACTGTCAGAATTGTCATCACCGTGTATATAGGTCGTTGTCAATTCGTCCCGTATATATTTCGTTCCCCTTTTGTTTACATGGAGTAATTCTTTTGGATATTAGTCGTTCTTAACTTAGATCAGTTCTATTGTAGCTAATTCTTTCTGACTATAGCGGGACTCGCTCCCCTCCCATAAGTTTCTATGGGATTTCTATTTGCCACTTAATCTGATAAATCACTATAAATAGTTTTTCTTTATTTCAATATGTACAACTTTTAATTAGTATGGATAATTAGAATACGGATATAACACTTAACTAAGAAATATTGCTTTCTCTCGACTCAGCAGACATTACTGTCCAATAGTATACTGGGACAGATCTGATATTTGCTATGTTCTAGCTAGTAGATTAATCAAATATTTTTCTTTTCTAGCCAAATAGTATATATTTTAGCCACATCTTTCTTTAATTTCACTTAGGATCATGTTTGCAGTCAGTCCTCATCAATTAATAGCCTGCTTTAATGTCACAGCCCAGATTCAATACAGTCTTTCTATATAAATAATGTATTGATTATTTGAACTTCATATGTTTAAAAGTAGTTTTTTGGGCATATTGTTTTAATATGTTCAACAACGTAAACATGAATTTTTGTTTTGCATTTTGTTACACTGGAATTGTTCAGGATTCAACCAATCAAGAAAGTTAAATTATTTTTATTCTTTAGCCAATGATTTTTCCAATTCTGCCCTTGGTTAGTCAGACTTCGTTCTTACTAGCATTTGGCTGGTAGTTACATTGGTCCCTGATATAAATTAATGCTTGGAAGTCTCTGTCTGATCTCATTGTAATATCCTAATTTATTTATCAGACTCATAAACGCTTTGATCTAATTCTGAGATAACTCAAGAAATATCTTAACTATCTTATATCCTATCTTTTATCAGCCTAGCCCTAATAGGAATTTGAGACTTTAGCTTTTATTCTTCATTTATATCTTTCTTTATTCAGATATTAGGTATCATACAAGTATGGCTTCCGTGGGTAGGCTTCTTATTCTCTTGGTTATTAGGTCTTCTTGTTTTATTCTTTATCTAGTCCTCTGAGATCCCTTATTACGCGGTGATCAATTCTTATCCTCATGGACATTTCACTGTTGTCTAGTTCTTCAATCATGGGGGTGGGACCATTTTGGTGTCTGTTTCCAAGAGTCCTTGATAATTCTTCACTGGTGTAGATCCCTCGATATTTCATTCCGCTATTTACGATTGATTTATAATCATCCTTATTGGTGGTCTTTCCATTTTTGTCTCATTCGTTGCAAGGGTCGTTATACATGATGTCTTATTATGGAAAGTTTCCTCTGATTCGTGTTTTACCCACCCGGGGGTCTCTTTCGTGCTCTCTCATGGGAAGTTAGCCTCCATCCATTCCAAATGTTCAAACACTGATATTCACTATTCAATCTCATGGTAGGCAAATTAGTGTCGGCTAGGTCCTTACAGAATAGTAGACCTCATGGTTCTAGTAGAGAAGGTGATGCCTTGGGTTCCTTTGATGAGAACACCTTTCCAGTTTTATCTTAAGGCCCAGTGGAATCAATCTCTAGATTCTCTGATTCATCGGATCCTCATCAAGTTTCTATCATAGTTCATTGCCAGTTTTGATTAGATAGTCAATCCCTTTTGTTAGGGTTTCCTCTCCATCCTTCAACTCTTCAGGCTATCTTTTTGACAGATACATCTCTGGAAGGATGGGGAGTCTTTTGAAATTCCATAAAGATTCAGGAATCTGGTTCCTCCTAGGATCCTCTTACCACGTCAATCTTTTAGAACTGTGCACTGTTTCATTCCCTAGCTTGTTGGGAACCCATGATTCTCGGTATGTCAATCCTCATCAGGTCAGTCAATTTCACAGTAGTCTGTTCATCTATCATCAAAAGGGGGGGGGGGGGGAATGGGCATTCCAGGCCGGTTTCCCTGGGTCAAGAGATCATGATCATTCTCTATTAGTGCAGGTCTCACTACATTTCTTTCAAGCATTTCATTCCCAGGCAAACTGATTTTCTGGCTGACCCATTATCTCGCCCTTCAAAGATACCAGAAATAGAGTGGGGATTGTAAGATTATATTATATAATTATAGATCTGTTTGCTTCTCTCAAGAACAGAAAAGATATCCACTTTCATATCTCCTTTCCCGGAATCTCTGGCTCTCAGTAGTCTCTCTAAGTAAATCTTGGGACATCATATTCTCCTACGCTTTTTCCCCCTATGATTCTCATTCCTCTGGATCTCAGAATGATCAGGCAACATCCCTGCATAGTCCTGTTATTAGCCCAGTTTTGCCAACTAAATCCTGGTTTCCGGATCTCCTAGACCTTCTTGTAGATCTCCCTCTGCTACTCCCTGTCACCCATGATCCATTTTCCCAGAACATAGGCAGGATTCTCCATCAGAACCCGGAAATATTTCGCCTGTCAGTTAGAGCTGGGTGGTCTGACGGTAGTACCGTGAGGACCGCGGTATACCGTGACCGTTGACATTTCCAAATACCGTGAATACCATCCATAATGTTTGCGCAATATTTGCGAAATATATTCATAAAATCTGACTTGACCAAGGGTAAATAGGTGCTAATAGTGCCAAAAATACAGGCATCCCTAACTATTAGCCGAGTTGAGGTGAAAGGGTCGTTGTAAAAACAAACATGAAGACATCAATTACAAAATAATGACAGGCAGAATTGTATGTCAAACGTATGTCTTGAAAGTCTCACGGTAAAATTGCTTTATTTAAAACATCTAAACTCATTCTCTGGCCGTCCGCCGGTAGTAATTACACTATAATATATTCCCTATTCCCGTTTCTATTATTTGTAATTTATTATTCCTGGCATTTTGTCACCGAACAAACACGCTAGAATAACAAAATAACATACAGACTGCGTGCTATTCAAACACAACAGCAATCTCGCAAAGACGTATCTGATTGGTTGTTCATGAACTAGACCGTGGGAAAATACATTACTATGCTGAATTTATCAGTGAAAATTTACTAAAATGTATTATTTTGCTCTGGCCGTTTTGATCACGTGCTAATTTATTAACTACGAGCAGCGTTGAAGTCGTTATTTTTTATTTTTCTGGCTTGTTTTAAGAAATTTCTTTAAGGATTAAATCCAGTTTAAGTAACAACACCTAAAAATTATAGTGTTTTAGTTTTTGTAATTCATTTTTCAACTGGCTACACGTCGGAAGTTCGCGGAAATAGCTTTTTACACGCATTGTTCACGTGAAGCATGGCGAGTAACGAGTCTGTACATCGGGTACTCGGTAATTATCAGAAGCTTTGGAATCGGCTATATTCAATGTCGTGTTATATGTATGTGTATAGGCCTGTTTTCACGAGTAATAGAATATACGACTCCAACAGAAATAAAAGAGTACAACACTGGCCTCGTTTAAATACTCACAGGTTTTGTCTGGACTCTGTTTATCAAAGTGCTTGACTGCCAAAATAAAATTTACCGTTTACTGGTTGCACGCATTAATAGCAAGAACAATCCAGATTGAAAATAGTGCACCCCAATGTCTCAAACAGCGGGTTATAGTTCGCGAGTCGACCACACCCTTTGACCGATATTCCCGTGAATGATATTACGTCAATAAAAATAGTGACCTAATAAAATCGTGAAACTAAACGGTCGCAATAGCCATGTTTTTCTTCTCTAAATCAGGAAGCCTTTTTATTTATTTTACCTATATTTACCATTGCTTGGAGATGGAAGTGAAAAGGAAATGGAAAAAATTGTTCTAATTTCATGGCATGCCTCAAGCTCAGATGACGGTATACCGTGGTATCGCAGTATTTTTTCATGGTGCCGATACCATCATGTAAATATCAATACTGCCCAGCTCTACTGTCAGTCTGGAAACTGTCGAGTTGCCCTCGCCTTCGTCAATCTTTTCAGTCAGATCTCAAGAACTATTGAAAAAAAAAAATTTCTCATCTTCCACTCGAGACATCTATAAAGCTAGATTTGAATTTTTCAAAGAATGGTGTGCAAACCATTTATCTTACCTTCTGAGGCCTCTGTAGCTCAGGTCACTGAGTTTCTGTTCTTCCTCTTTGATCAGAGGAAGAATTCAGTTAATATTATTAGATCCTATCTTTTTGGTCTGAATTCCTTCGTCGAGTGTCTAATCGATCCTTCAGTCCAAATTCAGAAACATTTCGCTATCTCAGTAAAGGTTTGGGTACTTCTCGTCCTCCTTTTAAGAGACACATTCCTTCCTGGAACCTTTAGTTTATATCACAAGTTCTAGCGGGGATACATTTCGAAACTGGTTTCTGTGTGCTTGATACATCTTACACTAGAAACAGTTTCTTCTAGCAGTAGCATCAGCTATCCATGCTCTTTCAGCTGAATTAGTTAGATTTCAAGTTACGGGTCATAGCCTTATTCTCTATCCCAGGGCAGAATTCTTGTTCAAGACTCGGTTAAACTCTTGAGTCAACCTTTGATAATGCATAGACTTTCTTCTTTGTTGCCAGATGTTTCTGTATGGTTCCCAGTCAAGCCCCTTAATTTGTATAAACTTCATACTGATTCTAAGCGATCCGACATTAGACATCTTTGGGTTACATTTGCAGACAGTCTAAATCATCCTGTCTCCTTAATCACTATTTCCCGTTGGATCGTGGATACTATTAAAATTCGCTATGAATTAGCTTCTCCAGGAGTTATCCTCTGGTGGGAGTCAAGGCCCATTGTGTTAAGGGCTTTGCTCCATCTTGCTCTCTCTCTTTTTAATGGATCTTCATTAGATTACATCATGCTAGTTGCTAACTGGAAGTCAGAGAACACCTTTATTAACCTAGATTTTAGTCCCTCTTCCTTTTTCTATAAAAAGATTCATATGGTAACTTCAGGGACCATGACTCGTATTCCTCATTCATCATCTTCTCTTACTGCTTCATCTTCATTCTCTTTAGTCTCTAGTTGGGGTTAGTGGGAATTCATTACTTAATTCTCATGTGTGTATTTCACCCCTTTTTTCAAATCATCTCTCTCGTTATGTTATTATTCATCTCTTTCTTGCATGTTCATCTTCTATTTCTTGCTTCCAGGGGTCATTTATGACCTTCTTTATTATCTTCTCGTTATTCTTTAATTTCATCTCTTTCAAGATGCTTGATAGAGCAATTCTTAGAAATTGCTATCTCTTAGTAGCTTCCTTACTCGTTATTTCTAACTTCGTATTCTTTCTCTATTTTTACATCAATTTTGCACAAAAATTTGCCTCCCTCCGGGTTTTGTGCAATGTTGAAATGTGTATTTGAGCAATAGTAATGCAAGGAGGTGGGTTGTAATGACGACCAGACGACCCGGAGGGGCTGGTCTTATGTTTTACTAATTACATATACCTACCTCCTTGCATTACGGCCCATCTCAAGCCTCCCCTCTGTCAAATTCTTTTTTTTGGGGTTGGGGGGTTGGCTTGAGGCTTCGTTCTTTGGTCATATCTTGTTAGAATAGTTATATTCAGTATAAGATATTCACTATATCTCTCAGCCTTAGAGTATACCGGGATATGCCAGTTTTCGACATATTTGGGTATTTATTAAAGATTTTTTAGTCATATAATATTAAGTATTTAGGTAAATTCTTAAGTTTCAGCTTTAGTTGGATTCAGAGTCGAGTAGTGATAGGATCATCTGCCTCTTCATGAATCTCCACAAAACTGGATTATATGACTGGATTCGTCAAGGAATGAAGACTTGGTTGCTACAGCAAAGTCATGTGACGGCTGTCAGCCAATGAGATTGTCATTATGCCTTATGACTCACTCATTGGCTCTGGGTTATGTATTAACCCTCTCCCTGCCTCATTCTTAGATATAGCATTCAAGCGAATTGCTATGGATCTCATCATTGGAGAGAGTATGGCGATTCCTTAAGAAGCCTTCAGTCACTCTTTAACCACAAAGCACAGCAAACATTGGTTGTAAAAATTTCATCCTACTACGCTTCCCTTCAGAGAAGGAAAGAGCAATAGTAATGCAAGGAGGTAGGTATATGTAATTAGTAAAACATAAGACTGGACCCTCCGGGTCGTCTGGTCATTTTGGCGGAGACACAGGCTGTTACCACACGCGCAAACGTGTGCTCAGGAAATATATTTTATAATTTCCGAGCGTGAGATTTTATCTTAGCATAAATATTACTCATTTTCAAAATGCATCAACACTTATGATGTCATGAAGCAAAAACATAATGTTCGTTGGGTGTGTGTGGTTGTTTGTGTACTGCGTAGTCATAATTGCCCTTGCGTGCGGGGAAATACCCGATCTGAGCCAATCAAATAACAGCATTTGATCATGTGATATTAATGAGGGGTAATAAATTGTTTTATTCCATTTAGATTATCGATTTCTGGAAGAAGGTGCCAGAAAAGTCAGCAATGCATTACGAGATCCGCTGAAGTGGAAACGTAGTAACATAACTCGCAGTGTAAGTTCATCTCTATCATTTCTATCTACAATTGTTAGCCCTAGATAGGGCATGCTACATTCTTTGAATTACATGCATTATGAATCAAGAGCCCATTAATCCGCAAATTTGATCTAGAAAATGGCCATTTACAGACAAAAAGAAGACTATTTTTGGAAAATTTACGACTTGAATGACTGGCGTGGTTATCGAGCCAATTATTCCAGTTGTAACTCTTAAAAGATAGTCTTCTGTTGGTCTGCAAATAGACATTTCTCAGGTCCCCTGCGAGGGCGTATTTGCCTGATATGAGTGTTAAATGGTAAAACCATTTTTCGGCAATATACGATAAGAAACTGTCCATTTGCTAGTATGAGGAAAATATTGTCGAAAAAACCCTGACTGGAATGATTTACTCTGTGACCAATCCAGTCATTCAATGTTCAGACTTTCAACCCTAAAATATCAAATTGCAATATTACAGCATAGATATAGACTGTTGAATATTTTGGGAGTAATTTGAATGGAAGCCTATGCTTCTTAACCGTTTAATGGGCAAGCCAGCCAAATCCGTTGTCTTTAGAGGTCTTGAGCAATGTGCATTTGCAGGCCAAGAGACGACTATTTCTGAAAACTTACCACTGAAATGACTGGCTCAATAATGGAGCCAGTGATTCTAGTGGTAAATTTTCAAAATTAGGCCTCTTGGCCTGCAAAAGGATATTCAATAAACAAATATTTGGATTTTCTTGACCAAATTTGACCATTAAAGGGTTAAAGCAAACTAGACTGAATCTGGTTTTTGGTATTCTGTTGAAAACTTTAGCGATTGCCACTCTGCTGTCAAAATTTTTAGTTTTCAAATTAAATCTAAAAGCTGCCATGATGTTCATTTTTCAACAAATTTTGTGGAAGATGTTGCTGTCCTAGACAGCAACATCATCCACCAAAATTATTGAAAATGTACACCAGTTTCTTTGCTACATGTATGGACACAGTAGACACAGGGGGGGGGGGGTTTGACCAGGTGTTTGGTGGACCTTTCTTTGTCCAGATAGTAGAATGGAAATAATTAATCATTAATATGCTGGCTGACCACCAGAGCAAAATATAATACTGTTTTAAAAAAACATTTACATAATTGTCATCAAAATAGTATTTACAATTTATACTATAACATGCCCACATTTAAAATTAATAAAATACCAAATTTTATGCTTTCAAAATGAAAAATTTAATTCAGTGATATTTTGAAATTTTGAAATCAGTAGATCTGTTTTCAAAATTTCAAAATAATTGATGCTTTAAAATTGAAAAGTTTAAATCATTGTTATTTTTTAAATTCTGAAATCAGCGGATCTGTTTTCAGTTTTAAAATAAATTATTCCGTTTATTTGACACCGTGACACATCTGGCTCAATTATCGAGCCAGGCATTGTAGTGGTAAATTTTCAAAAATAGTCTTGGCCTGCAAATGGACATTGACTAATCACATACTTATTTAGTTTTCCTTGATGAAATTTAACTATGAGAGTTTTAGCTGGTGATGAATGATTACAAACTTTAATCTTTATCATGACTTTTAATTAAATTTCTGGCTAAAATAGTTCAGATATTGCTAAGAAAACTTGTGGTTGGCTAAAATATTAGCTAGTACCTGTAGTTTGCAAGAGCTGTGTGTGTCTCTTGCTGACCATTAAGCAGTGCACACATCAAATCTATATATCAGTCAGCTTCTCTCCCAACAGATTCCATTCTCATTATAATCAGCGCGCCTTAATTACGTGGTGTTTACCGGGAGCTGTGTGTATTTTGCCCTGAGAGACGACAAGACAATATTACTCTGCTCTTGGAGAAATTAACAAGGCATTCTGAGATGGTTGTGTCAAAACATATATATTGAATGCTGGCATGGTTTTGCTATGCCGCGATCGAAACTACATCTTGTGAGGGAGTTTTCAGTATATCTGTGTCGGAATCAATGCTATTGTAACTTGCCATTATCCATTTCAAGTTTACATACCAAACATGCCAAATGCAAGAAGTTGTTTAAAACCCTATAGCACTCATATCAGCCATGTCCATTTGCATAACAATCTGAGCCGACTATTTTTGAAAATCTCACTGGAATGACTGCCTCGATGTTGCCCTGTAGGTGGGGCTTAGAATACACCTTCTGTATCCTCTGCGTGTCGTAAGAGGCGACTAAAGGAGGTACGGGTGAGGTACCCCTGACAGAAACCTTGAGTGCTGAAGACGGGGGTTCCAGGCCGCACGGCGCACTAATAAACCATGGATCCACACACTTAACACTTATGATCATGTCGATAGTCACTTACAGGACTGGCGGTATGATCAGCGAACGAAAAGAAGAAGAACTGCCTCGATAACGGAGCCAGTCATTCCAGTGATAAATTTTCTAAAATAATCTCTTGGTCTATGAGAAAGTTAAAATTTTCTTGGAAAGATTTAAGGGTTAAAGGGTTAATTAAGATGTAAGAAATGTTTTGGCTGGAAGATGATGCTGCCTTAGGGATGTTAAGCTTCCTAGCACATCTGTTTGACAATATATTGAAAAGCAAAACCAAAATAGGTAGGTATTTCTAGGTCCTACCAAATAATAGAATTGGTCAAATTAGTACATCCTTTAACATGTTTAATGGTGAACATGGTTTTAACTCTTTAATGGTCAAATTTGGTAAATTATTTTAAAATATTTTCCTATTCAATGTCCATTTACAGGCTAAGAGAATACAATCTTTGAAAATTTATCACTGGAGTGACTGGCTCGCTTATCGAGCCAGTCATTCCAGTGGTAAATTTTCAAAAATTGTATTCTATTTCCCCGTATACATTCCACAAGACCATTGCAGCGGACGGTTTTGACCCTTTAATGCTCATATCAGCCAAAAACGGCTTCTGCAGTGGTCTTGAAAAATGTCCATTTTCAGACCATAGAAAACTATTTTTGAAGATTTACCACCGGAATGACTGGCTCGAACTTGAGCCACTGGCTCGATACTCGAGCCAGTCATTCCAGAGGTAAATTTTCAAAACTAGTCATCTCTTGGCCTGTAAATGGACATTCAACAAACAAATATTTTGATTTTCTTGACCAAATTTTACCATTAAATGTGGTTATTGGTACAGTAAACATAGCTAAGTCATCCAAAAATAGCCTTGGCAAGAATCTTGAAAAATTCCAATTTACTGGTCACGTGAAGGTTATTTGTGAAAAATTGCCATTGAAATTCCTCGGGTACAGCTCGAGCTTCCAGCGATAAATTCTCAATATAGTTTATTCATTGCCTGCATTTGCATAGTTATCGAGTCACCGCTGTGGTAACTTTTCATGCTACATTGTAGGTACATATATTGGTCACAGATCAATGGGAATATTTGATCAGATGAAATGAGGTGTGAATCACAATAATATAATAATACACATGTATGTAGGATTATTGTTGCGTTGAATTAACCCTTTAACACGCATATCAGCCAAAAATGGCTTCTACAGTGGTCTTGGGAAATGTCCATTTGCAGGCCAAGAGAAGACTATTTTTGAAAATTGACCACTGAAATGACTGGCTCGATAACCGAGTCAGTCATCCCAGTGGTAAATTTAAAAAAATAGTCTTCTCTTGGTCTGCAAATGGCCATTTTCTATGAGAAAATGGAAATGTTCTTGAACAAATTCAAGGGTTAAAGCATTTTATGCCAGACAAGATAATCTTTATGTGACAATTAACCGTTTAATGGTCAAATTTGGTTGAGAAAATCTAAATATTTCCTTTCTGAATGTCCATTTGCAGGGCAAGAGAAGACTATTTTTGAAAATTTATCACTGGAATGACTGGCTCGGTAACCGAGCCAGTCATTCCAGTGATAAATTTTCAAAAATAGTTTTCTCTTGCCCTGCAAATATCCATTCCGCAAGAGCACTTCAGCAGCTGGTTTTGGCCGCCATGACGGGTAAAGAGTTTAAAGGGATAGTAATCTCATTTGAAATGTTGCATTGTACTGAGTAGAGTAAATATTCCATATAATTCACATCCATTAACCTTATAGCCCTCAAATTTGTCCAAGAAAATTTCACAGTAAAAATGTCTATTTGCGGACCAAGAGAAGACTATTTTTGAAAATTTGTCACTGGAATGACTGGCTCTGTAATAGACCCAGTCATTCCAGTGGTAAATTTTCAAAAATAGTCTTCCCTTGGTCTGCAAATGAACATTTCTCAAGACAATTGCTGAAGCTGTTTTTGGCTGTTATAAGTGTTTTAACCCTTTAACCGTCATATCAGCCAAAAATGGCCTGCCTCTGCAGTGGTCTTGAGAAATGGCCATTTGGAGACCAAGAGAAGACTATTTTTGAAAATTTACCACTGGAATGACTGGCTCGATAACCAAGCCAGTCATTCCAGTGATAAATTTTCAAAAATAGTATTCTCTTGCTCTGTATATATAATTAATTGACATTGTCTATGAGAAAATTTAAATTTTGTTAACAAATCTGATGGTTAACGGGTTAATATTGAATTGTGGGTATACAATATAATATAGCAATTTGACTGAAAGTTGTTTTCAAAATATTTAGCAGTTCCAGAGCTATAGCCCTTGGAAGATATCATCTGCAACATAGATCTCAGCAGTTAGACATTTATTAGGTAAAATTTTATTTTTTATTTTTTGAAAGACGGGTTTATAACGATCAGCATGTCCGTCCGTCCGTCCGTCCGTCCATTTTTCTGTCCCCGTCTTGTCAACGCAACTCCTAGAGATCTGAATGGATTAAATAGAAATGTTGTCCAAATTATCAGTATCATGTGCATGTGCTTTTTTCGCAGCCAAAAAATTGTTCATTACAGAGTTATCCCCCTTTAAATGTCTTAAAGCCGATACATAAACTGCATTGCCAATCATTTCTTGTCAATGCAACTGCTTCTACAGTTTAGCTGCGATTCTTTTGAAACCTGTTATCATTACCATGTGAAGGTGTGCATGTGGTATCCGTATACTTGTATGTCCATCTGTCTGTCCCAAATGCATGTTCGTCTGTCGGGCCATCCTTGTCAACGCAACTCCTACAGTCCAGTTACAATTCTTTTGAAACATGGTAAATCTGGTCATTACCATCTGGAGATGTGCAAGTGCTTTTTTCGCGGCCAGAAAATTATTCATTGCAGAGTTATCCCCCTTTAAATAGCTTTAAGCTGATACATAAACTGCAGTACCAAGCATTTCTAGTCAACACAACGCCTACAATTTAGCTTTGATTATTTTGAAACTTGGTATGGCTTCTCATTACCACTGGAAGATGTGCATGTGCATATGCCTGTACATTCATGCGTCTGTAGAGAATGTATGTATGACGGTCTGTTGACCCGTCCATCTCTGGCAATCATTTCAATATGTCACCACAACATTAAGGGAGTCTACTCCATCCAGAGACCTGAAGTGGTTAATAAAACAACAGACCAACCCTAGGTGGCTCTGTGGTCGTTATCTCCACTGAAATACTTAAAATTCATCAAAATTGTCTTGTTTGTGACAGATCGTGAAGAATCTTGAACCTATACCTCAATTCCTTTGTCACTGAATATATTACTTGAAGAAGCAGCGCTATGATTCCATTTTGAAGAAATTCATCCCTATTTTCCTGAATTATCTCCCTTGAAAAACTTAAAATTCAAAATTCTCTTGTCCGGACATAATAGTTGAACGGAATTGAACCTGCACTTACAAATCTATCTTGCTTTAAGGCGAGATGCAGTGTCAGGATTTCATTTTTCATTGATTAGTTTTTCTAAAATATTGTCCTTTACAATTAACGTTACATGTACATGTGTGTCCACTCTTGATGCGTGTTTATCTGAAATGTTTGGATCAGGGGTGATATGCTGTCGTCTGATGGCTCTTGTTAAAGAATGTCAAGACTCGACATGTGCAGGACCAGGCCTCTAGTTTGTGTTTCAATGTGGCTAAATCATTAATATTTTGAGAATAATAGGACTTAAAATCAAAATTCAGTCAAGTTCCGATTTAAAATAATCAGCACTTTAACTAAATGTAGCATCTTTCTCCATCATATACATGATATATGCTATAATTTGTCATTAAATTACCAGCTCTCAGTGCCCCAGCCCAAAATTCAAATTCATTTTTTTAAAGACTGCTTGACTAATTTTAACCAGACTAACTGAGGCATTATTGATTTCTAGGGTGTTGGTGGTGGGAGGAATGTATCAGCGCAGAGATTGATGTAAAGTAGAGTGATCCCCTAACACGATTGTTATTATTATGCACGCTACTTACAAATTTAGATCAACTGGTCCGGCACTCTTTTTTTTATGGTTTTCTTACGCTGGATCAGTTGGATCCATATCTGAATGTCAGTGCTCTGTTCTGCACTTGCTTTTATACTCTCGGTCCCGGTTACAGTTGCTCCTTGTGTGTAACCGGAATGAGGAAAATCTGGTTATGTGTAACCAGATTTTGTTGTTTGTAACCGGAAATGTTGAATTTGTAACCAGAAATTTCATATTGTAACCGGAATTCTGTTATGTGTAACCAAATTTTTTCATTGTTATAACCAAGAAAAATTTTTTCTGACCAGATTTTTTGATTGTTGGATTAGTTTAACCGGTAGATACCTTTTGATGTAGCCGTTAAAGTTTTTATTGTTGTTTTTGAGGACTAATGTAACCATCAAAAATAACAAATGTAACCAGAAATTTTTCTCAGTTTTGATTAGTTGTCAATCTGACTATGACAACATTCGTGTGGCTTGAGAATTCCCAATATTGTGGGTTTTGGTTGACATAGGCTCCTATTCAGTATTGTTATAGAATACCCTTAAGTGGGGTGATTCAGATTTATGGCGTTTCGTACTTTGTTTGGTTATACTCATCAGAGAAAATGAATTTGGATTTAGTTGTCCATTAAGAGCAATTCAGATCAAATATGTATGATTCAAATATGTCTGCTTAGCCCCATGCGTTGGGCAAACTGGGTGTCAGTAAGTCATACAATTTTGGCTAACTGATTTCAATTGACATAAAAGGAGCAGACGTAGTAGTCAGTGTGACATCATTTGATGACGTTTATTAAGACGTCATAGAAGGGTTGCCATGAAAGGGAGTTTGGTGATTCCAATTAGCATAAAAATTAACTTAGATTTTGGAATCACCAATCTACATCGTTGATTCCTATAGGAAAAACTTTTCAAAAACCTATCTATCTATGCAACAGAAAACGGGTTTTTTTCTGTCACAAACACCCACATAGGCTTAAAACATAGATGTAAAGTTAAGACATTGTGACACACGCAATGTCATATACTTACACATAATGCCACTAACAGTTTGTGGAGGAAACCAAACATGACTTCCACATACGGGCGTAAGACTATTGAAGGGATATTAAAACACAAAGATACTCCTGTTGCTCAACATTTACATTTGCCCAATGATAGTGGACAGAACGTGTCCTTTAAAATTATACATGTTCTTCCTTATACCCGAATGATCTTGACAAAAACCTATGTTAGAAAAAGAACATGTAGGGATCAATGATGTAGATTGGTGATTCCAAAATCTGAGTTGTTTTTATTCTTCGAAATTTGTTTTAAAAAAATGTTTCTGATACAAACTGCTGAGTTAACAATTTGTAAACTTCTGGGTTAACAATTTGTAAACTTCATTTTAGTATTTTGAAAATAAATTTGTATGTTTTTGATGAATTGGCCATCTAATGCAGAGTTTTTGCCATTTTGAAACTGCGGAGAAGTCATGGAGCTCATATGTGAAAGTTAGGGGGATTCTATTAGAGCATGGACTACAAATAGGTGAAATATGGTAGATTCCAGTGTGTTCCAATACTGCCCTGCCAGGTGAATCCCACAGGCCCTTGTTTATCATTCACTCGACACTGTTAACAGACACGACGACATTATATTTTGTGAAGAATTGGCAAAAGTGCACAAACACGTACATTAATCTGTCTGTTTTATAGACGTTATCGATTAATCTAAGCCAATGCAAATATTGTGTATAAATTCACTGCTGCATGCAGACATGAATACTGATTGCATGCCGATTTATATATTAATCACTAGCTCTTCCATTTCCACTTTGAATGTGTTTACTTTTACCACGCTGATAGCAAATAGATAATGGATGGGATGGATCTGTGACTCAAATATCTGATGTCATTATCAAATCTGTCACATGTATGGTATCTGATGTCACAATCAAAATGATTTTCAGAACTTACAGGTCATGAAACTCCAACGGTCTATCACGAAGTGTACAAATTGTATGTCTTTGATGAATTTGCAATTTTGTAATCATTCTGTTGAATATTTTGAAACTAATCTGACTGGGAGCTGTCGCTGCCATAGGCAGCAACAGCCCCCAGTCAAATTAGTTTCAAAATATTCAACAGCTTACTTGTATAGTTACCTTGAAATTTAGATTCTCAGAATTCAGGTTTCCAAGTTTCAAATCAATTCAAACATGTGGAAAAAAGTGGGCGGAGCTTAAGTTAAGAAATGGGTGTGGTATAGCTAGAAATCAAGCAATCTATTGTTCCAGATCGAGCCAGAAGATAATCTGCTGTATAGGGATCTAAATGTACCCTCTTCCACTACTTTTAATCCTTTAACCTCAAATTTGTTTGTAAAAATAAAATGTCCATTTGCAGACCAAGAGAAGTCTATTTTTGAACATTTACTACTGGAATGACTGGCTCGGTTATTGAGCCAGTCATTCCAGTGGTAAATTTAAAAAAATAGTCTTCTCATGATCTGCAAATTGACTTTTCCCAAGACCACTGTAGAAGCTGTTTTTAGCTGTTTAAAGGGTTAACATTCACAGACCAGAAACGACGAATTCCTCAATATGTAAGGTATATTGTGTTGAATATTTTGAAACTACCTTGGCTGGGAGGTGTTGTTTCCTATGGCAGCAACTGGTTCTAGTCAAATTAGTTTCAGAATATTTAATAGCTTACCTGTATAGAGTCTTGATGAATTAGTTTTAGCCAGGTGAAAACCGGTCTCTGCAGTGGTCTTGTGTAATGTCCATTAAAGGGATGCTAATCTCTTCTCAAATGTTGTATTGCACTGATAGATTATGGTTTATAGATTACAGATCATGGATATCCTGTCACATTCCCTTATCTGTATCACAATTATCTGCTTTGTAATATCGCGTTAATGTTGAACAGCGATCGCAGCCATTTTGTCTCTTCAAGCCATAGTGTTTGATGTCATGTATGTGCCAATGCATTGCATCCTTTATTATGTAATACGCATGTTGTTGAATATTTTGGAACTAATTTGACTGGAAGTTGTTACTGCAGTCAAATTACGTAGTATCAAAATATTCTCCAGCTTACCTGTATGGTTGCTTTTAACCACATCGTCAAACTATAGTGAGTATTTTGAAACTAATTTTACTGGAAGGTGTTGCTGCCTAAGCATTCAACACCTTAACTGTGTGATTGCTTTTATACCACATTGCCAAACTATAGTTGGCACCTCTATGACTGATCGTATATACCGAGGCAGACACACAAGGTTTTTCTGATTGGTTGAAAAGTAAATCATGACAGCCACCATAGGGTGTAAAAATGTACCAACATTTAGCTACTATAGTCTGAATAACTTTCTTTAGCGGCACGATAAAAGGCTTAAAATGACCTACATATTTTATGAATGGGTTATTAGATCCTCTGAATAGCTATCAAGAGATGAGGTTAGTTGTCCTTTAAAGGTGGTCGAGAGAAGACTATCTTAAACAAATTACCACTGGGTTGACTGGCGCTATAATCAAGCCTCCCATTCCTATGGTAAATCTTCAAAAATGGTCTTCAATTCGGACATGGACATTTTGAAAAGCAAATATTTTGATTTTCTTGACGAAATTTAGCCATAATAAAGCCTTAAAATATTGAGCTTGATAAATTTTACGTGTTGTATCTGCCCCTGTATGACCTCATATACTATCGTTTGAGGCAAATTGGCGGCGGCCATGTTTCAACATTTAAATTCAATGATGAGAAGCAAATAAGTTCAACCATCCATCATATGATGTCATAATCAACTACGTGACCATAATCGATGACGTAGATAAGTACATCACGAACGCATATAATTGAAGACAGACTATGTGTTGTTGTACGAATTGTATGTCTTTACTATTTAATAAACACTCTGTTGAATATTTTGAAAGTAATTTGACTGGGTGCTGTCGCTGCCTATTGTCGCTGCCATAGGCAGCAACAGAACCCAGTCAAATTACTTTCAAAATATTCAAAAGCTGACCTGTATAGTTTTCTGGAAATTGATAGTCATTGAGTGCAGGGAATCATCGATCGAGTGTGGGTGGCGCTTATATGTGTAGCTAAAGACGGAAAGGTCCACCGCGTCATGCAGGTAAATGAATGCGCTGGGAAGGGAATGATCTATGGAATCTATTTTCCATAATCTATCCCTATAGTACAATATTTAACCCTTTAGTGGCTAAATTTGCTCAAAAGAATTAAAATCTTTGCTTATTGAATGCCCATTTGCATGCTAAGAGAAGACTATTTTTGTAAATTTTCACTGCCTCCAACTTTGCATCTGCCCCAATCCCATCCCTGAACCAAAAAAAAACCTGTTGGTGTGATCTTATTGTCTAAATCTGCAACAGGTTTCAATATGTAACGGTCCGCAACTCCTGTCGAAGACTGACTCCATAATAATTAACGTTTTGCCATCCTTGTGCTACGGGTTATGAAAATTGACCTGTGAGACGTGAGAAATAGACACATTGTACAGAATTATATAGATTGAGTCGTTGATGATAGATATTGCGCAAATAAAAGCAGGCAGTTTGTGGCAATGTTTTACCTGAGGCACTGATCGATCCAGACTTCTAAATGTGATCCTTTACTGGATAAAATTGATTAAAATCTCTCATCATTTGAACACTATAACTTTCATGAATTATTTAAACAAGGGAAAATTTTTCTGTTTATTAGCTCTCTAGTGGGTCAAAATATTTTGGGTATTATAATTTAAATATTACACATTTAACCCGTACCAATCAATTTTCTATCTTTTACTGTGCCAATAGCCACGATACTGGTGTAGATTTTTCAACAACTTTGGTGGGTGATGTTGCTGTCTATGACAACAGCATCTTCAAAATGAACATCAGTTCATCCATTAATTTAATTTGAAACTTTAAAGGACAATTCCGGGATTGGTAAAAGTGTACTTTATTTGAAAGACTATTATATGACTAACATATTGGATCCTAAATAAAAACAATAGACAAATAATATGAGTAATTATAGGTATACTTCCTTAAAATATATACCCGCATCTATTGGCCTCGCTCCTCCAGTCATAGCAATAGCGGTGGTGCGGGGCTCACGTCGCTAGATGCAATAAAATGGCAGCGCCCCGATGTGCAAAAAATGGTAAGTTTTACCGACTTTATCTAGCGATAGTGGGTTACGCTATTTCTATCTGGTTATTATTCTGGCGCAATTTCATTAAACATGTAATAATCTTTCAAATAAAGCACACTTTTTATCATCACGAATTGTCCTTTAACATTTTGACATCAGAGTGGTATTTAAAGGTTAAATATGTTTAATGTTTCCATGATTCTGATTGGTCTCTCGTGTATGTGGATTTAACCCGCCTCTACAGTGGTTTTAAGAAATGTTAATTTGCAGACCAAGAGAAGACTATTTTTTAATATTTACCACTGAAATGACAATGAGAAAATTTAAATTTCTATAGACCAATTTGATGAGTAAATTATTAACGGGCTGTGGTCGGTATCATCATTTCTGAGTCACTACAAAGGTCACAATCTGGTCTTCATATTTGTTGCATATACTTGGCAGTTAGTCTCTGAACTATAATCTCTAAGCTGGGTTTTATAGATCTGTTTTCATGATATTATGTACTATTCACTAGTCAATGAGAGTGATGTATTTGTGCCCCTCTTTACTCTAAGTAGAGTATGATATTAGTCAAGCAGAATGGATAAATCTTATCTGTCACTCAAGTATATGACGTCATACTCAATTACATCACATGTAGGCTGACATCACAATCAAAATACATAATGGATAATGTACATGTATCTAGCTCTGTCCGGAGCATAGAATAGTCTGCCATGTGTACGAATTGTATGTCTACTATTTAATAAACATTGTTTCATATTTTGAAACTAACTTGACTGGGTGGGCACTGTTGCTGTCATGTATACATGTAGTTACATTGTAACTGGGATAATGAGAATTCAGAATTCTAAGTATATAAATCGATCTCTACATGCATAAAAGTGGGGCAGAGCTTAGCAAGAACTTGGCAGTGCAAAGCTAGAAATGGATCCTTCCATTATTATCAGCCCATACAAATGCTTTATATTAATTATCCAGATTTTAGGCTAGCTGACTTGTCAGACAGCTGAGCTTTACTGATCATGTGTCATCTGGCCATCAGTCTGTCTGTCTTGCATAAACAATGGTGGCACATTTTGTTATTTCTGAACCGATGGGCACCAAACCTAACCAGAATGTTCACCTTGCCATTTGTGTTGTGAAAATGCAGGCGATTCGATCTCAAGTTATCACCATTGTTTAATAAAACATGATGCACAGTGTTCATTCGAGGATCTAGAAAATTGGAGCTCAAAGATGCTACAGTCCAACATGTGTGGACATTGGAATGAACTCCTGCTAAGGAAATATTAAGAATGTTTAAGAATTGTACGACATTGCAGGGTGAAAGCGAAGAGTAAATACCCAGTACCACAGTTTCACATCAGCAATGCTGGTAGACTGTTGAATATTTTGCAACTAATTTTGTTGGAAGTAGACTGAATTTGTTACGATATCCGGTGTTATATTTGGAAATGGTAGCTTACATTTTCATATTTCAATGTGTTCAATATCCGTAGAAAATATGGGGCACGGGATCTATACTAACCAAATAACTGGGATCATTTCAGAATTACTCAGTCTGGGTACCTTAGCGCTTCTTAAAATGAACACTGGATGCATTTCTGAAAACTCTGACTTCCTCCTGACTCTTTTCAAGCATTTTTCTCCATTTTGGTTATTTTCTATGCTAATGAGTAATGATGTGGATTTGTTTCTCTTTTTCAGACTATTAAATTACGGCAGCGAGCGCGAAGTCGTGGTATTAACCTGATCCTAATGCCATGTGCTCTGAGTCGCCACAGACAGAATACATCTCAATGCGCGTAAGATTCCTAATGTAGTTAAAATAATTTAAGTCAATTAAATATTGTAAATTTTCTCCGCCTCAGTATTTCCCTGTCTTGTAAAGGTGGAGCTGGTGTATAAGCGCTGGGTTGGCACAAAAATTAAAAGTACTTGAATTTCAGCCTTTGCCTCGAAAAGGGCTTGGATTCTGTGGAAAACACATACAGTCCCTTGAAAAGTGCTTGAATTTTGTGGAAACCCCCATACAGCAACAGCACCCAGTCAAATTAGTTTCAAAATATTCAACAGACTATTTATTAAATAGTGAAGACACAATTTGTACAACAACGCACAGTCCGTCTTCAAATATGCGTTCATGACGTACTTATCTCTGTCATTCATGATGTCATAATAATGTCATTGATTATGATGTCATTCTACATGTCACATAGTGAATTATAATGTCATGATAGATGGATAAAGTGGAAAGGTCTATTCAAGTGCGATTGCACGATTTAACCTGTGCAGCATCATTGTTTCACCTGCATTAATTAACAAAAAGTGAGACATCGATCTAGATCACTCTGCTTAAGGGTTTTGGCATTATGCACCGCACACGCCACTTCTAATGCGCATGAAAATGCTATTCAAGTAAAACTGATGTAAAAAGTCATTGATACATGAAATATTCAATTTCATAATCATGTAGTCTAATGGCTAAACATAGTTGATAAAGCTTCCATAAGGGCTGGACCATTATCACTGGTCTAAAGGCTAGCATAATCCAATCTGTCAGTCAAGCGTCTGAGTGACTTCATAGTCAACTCACCTTTCCAGAGTACCCACCCATCATATGATGTCATAATGAACTGCGTGATGTGTACAATGACATCATAATGAATGATAAGTACATCACGAATGCATATTTGAAGACGGTCTATGCGTTGTTGTACAAATTGTTTGCTTTTACTATTTAATAAATATTCTGTTGAATATTTTGAAACTAATTTGACTGGGCGCCGTTGCTGCCATAGGCAGCAACAGCACCCAGTCAAATTAGTTACAAAATATTTAACAGCTTCCCTGTATAGTTTTCAGGAAATTGATAGCTAGGGCACTCGGGGATCGATCAATCCCAACACGGCGAGGAGTGAGTGGAGCTTAGGTAGTGATGGTCAGGGCATAGCTAAAAATGGAAAGGTCCATTACGTCGCTCGTGAGCTGTCATCACCCTCATAATGATGTATAGCTCTATTTAGAAAATCGAAAAGTCTATTGTATGTCTTTAATGAATTTACAATTTAGTAAAAACTCAAGGCCCCGCATGTTGGAATATAGGCCCATAATTTAGTCCCAATCCCCCTCTGTGACACCTCCAACATAGTTTGCGCTTACAATGTAATAAACACTGTTGAATGTTTTGAAACTATATACTGGGCAATGACAGCCCCAAGTTAAATTAGTTTCAAAATATTCAAGCGCTTACCTGTAGAATTATCTTGAATTGTTATTCTGGATTAAATCGATTACAACACGCATAAAAAGTGGGCGTAGGGCAGCAAGAAATGGGCGGGGCATAGCTAGAAATGGATCCCTAGCTCCTTTTATCAATAGCTATAGCGTGATGGTGACTGCATCATCCAGGTTAATTTCACGACCTATAAACAGCTGTTTGTGTGTTAATACAGATATAATATGAAGATCTTATGGCATATCCAGTGGTATTTCCCAGCCTCTGATGTGACAGTTATATCTGAGAGGTAAGAAACTACATCATTTGTATTACCACTGATGCCGATTATCTGTTACAGTACAGATCATAGTTAGCTTTACTTAAACGCATCCTAAAGCTCATTTAAAATGCGTCTATATGGCGTCATTTTCTCGTAGTGATCTACTCAGACATAGCGCGTTTGGTAAAATCTCAAGATGCATCTTGAATTTTATCTTGACGGGTTGAAATGTTGACACTACGGGTTTGACATTTTGAATGACAGGTTTAACTTTTTGCCCTACGCGTTTGGTAGCGTTTGAAAATTTTAGGATAAATTAAACGTGCCATCAATTGCAACCGCGGATCTCCAGTTCTTTCGACGAGTCCTATGGCTAGAAGCAAGCGGGTACTCGGTTCCTAGTCTAGGCAGACCCGGTTATTAGTACAGGTTTCCTCCGTACATGTATCTCGCGTGCTTTGCAAACTTTGAGCGATTCGTACAGCAGATTTTAACTTATTTACGTCAATTTGTGGCTGGATTTATCAGATGTATTTAATTTAGTGTTTCTTCGCGGGATTCATCTAATTTCTGCGTTTTTATAGTGAAAATCTCGATATATATAATGCTGAACAGACAATTGTCTTGAACTGGAACACCATTCCATTCTGATGATGTCATCATGTATATATTTAACCTCGTTATCTTTGATTGGCAGAGATATTGTTGGAAAAGCCATCAATGGCAAATCTGATTGGTTGAACTAATGTCATGACACTTTGACAGTTGTGTACTATTAGACGACAGTAAAAAAGCAACATAACCTAAACAAGGATTTCCACACTTTGCCTGTGATCTGGACAAAAACCAAGTTGGATCCAGATTGGGTACAAATTTTAATCTATGGATATATCGGAAACAAACTGGTCAGATTTTGCTCAAATTTTAACAAAGGAGGTTGTGTGATCATACATTAAGATTTAACAACCTTGGATGCGATCAAAAGAAATTTTTAGGCTGTGGGTTACAATCTCTCATCACTTAGATCTATCTGATGATGGAAAGTAAGTGATAACTAGATTGTTTGGTCGATAACGTGTCATAGCAATCGACCACATTCACTACTTTGACCTCTTTAGCCTACCCCACCCCAGGTGAGGAACCAAATGTAATACCAGAAATGTGTCTGCAATGCAACCATGAATCTCGACTTCATGACAGCAATGAACTATGAAGATTGACTTCAAACATAAAATAAATTTAGAAGGCTTATCAACAAGAGGGCCAATGGCCTGTAATGCTATCCTGGACGGTGTATGGCAATAAGGGCTGCCAGCAGAGAAGGCCACTACTATGTCAAAAAGGCTGCCTATATAATATACTGAGTACATGTATGTACATACCTATCTATTTATCCATCAAAACTTTTCAAAATATTCAGCAGGTTGCCTGTATACCCTTATCTAATTTCCACTTCCTATTTTTCTTTTCAGATGAGGCAGACATAGAGGCGAACTGTCAAAACATCTCATCTGATGACGGTTATTGCTAAGCACAGAATTATAAAAGAAATTCTGAATAGAAGTTCTAGAGCCAACTACTACAGAATCCTTCCAGCCAAATTTGGATATAATCCACCAAGCGGTTATGGAGAATATGCATTTTGGCAATTTATGTTCAGCCAACTAGGGTTGCAATCTGTCAAGCGGTTAATGAGGGGTAGCGTTTTGACAATTTCTGCTAAATTTTTCATAAAGTCAAAGATTTTAAACATAAGTTGATGGATGGATGGCGGACAGCAAATGGTTACCATGCGTATCAGTGATTTTGACCTTTTGACCAGAACATCATTGTGTGATGCCGTGTCATTATAAGGCCTGTGTCCAAGTTTTGGACCAGTATGATCAACCAACCATGAGATATAAACAGAAAAGTTGAGCTAAACGCAAATTGGACATCACCGGGCGACGTGCAGGGTATTACAATAGCTCATTTTACTTCGTAGTTGAGATAAAAATGGCCTCATGCACTCCATAGTAACATACAACATTTGTTTGAATTCCATCCATCGGTTTCGGAAGAGTTGCATTACACAGAGACAGTGTGGATCGCTGTGAAAAATCTGGATGTCATAAGGGGAAATGATCTGTGAGTGCAGGGGTTAAAATTAACATGAGCTCGAGGTTAGCAGAAATTGACCAGGGCTAGTACAACTTGTAACTGACCAACCCAATGGTAACAATTTGACATGTCACCCGTTTAATGGTCAAGGTGGTCAAATTCCACCCAACTGTTTGGGAGGAGATAGCATGATGGATGTATGGAGACAAATGTATCCTAATTTTTTCAAAACATGGAGATAAAGAAAGGACTTAGATTTTAAAGGTAGTTAGGTAATTAATTCAACGTCATCATATTAAAATGTAATTCTCTTTCGGATTGAGAAATTAGGCTACCACCATCATTTAACATGCCACATTGTTTTCAGGACCTGTCAGTGAAAGGGTTAAATATAGCAAAAGCTGGAATTGGTATGAGGATAAAACAGAAATTTAGATTTTCTAATGAATGGATCCACTTAGCTATGCCCCCGCCATCTCTAGGTAGTCTCCGTCGATGCTTTGCGACCGTGTGTTGGGATCGTTATGTACTTTGAATCCCGAATTCCAGATTTCATGGTAACTATAGATACAGCTAAACTGTTGAATATTTTGAAACTAATTTCAAGTAATTTGACTGGGATTTGTTGTTAAATATTCAACAGAATGTTTACTAAAGAGTAAAGACATACAATTCGTACAACTGACTTAAAAGTTTAACAGATTTAGCTACGTCAGCCTACATATGGTGTAATTCATTATGACATCATGTACTTAACCCTTTAACACTCATGCAGGGTTTTGCGGAGGCAGGGCCCTTGCACCATTTAGCGCTCTAAAATTCACAACATCCAATCATTACCTTCACACATGGTTCATTGGCCCAATGGATTTTCGGATATCAATATCTTCCATGTATGTACTTGATCCAACATTTGTCAAAATGACCCATGATTTCTTGATGAAGTGGGACAGTTCATGCCACTAAGCAACCGGATCGGCAGAACCCTGCTCATATAATCCAAAACCGGCTTCTGCAGTGGTGTTGAGAAATATTTATTTGTAGACCAAGAAAAGGCTATTTTTGAAAATTTATCACTGGAATGACTGTCTCGATAACCGAGCCAGTCATTCCAGTCGTAAATTTTCAAAAATAGTCTCTTGTTCTGCAAATGGATATTTTCCTATCGGTCATTGGTGGTCTGACTTGAGTCAGTCTTTCACTCTCCTGACATGTGCGACTCACTGTCCTCGGCGGTCACTCACCTGGAAACACCAACCCCCCACCGGAAAACTTTGAAGTCTAGATGCTCTCCGAGAGCAGCTGAGGCATTTCCAGGTATAAATAGGCCTAAGGGGTGTTTGGTTGTCTATGAAATTTAGATATTTTTTACTAATTTTCCATAGAATTTTGGTCTTTCAAACTTCACATCACCCGACTTGTAACCACCATGCATGCCACCCAGAAAAATTAATGAGTAATCCAGCATGCTTATCAGGTACCACTGTACCACCATGCATGTCACCCAACAAAATGAATGAATAAACCAGCATGATTATAATCGTGCTGGTTTATTCTAACAAATATTATCGATGAGGTACGTGGTGGTATAGTGAATATCACTATGAGCAATGTACGCTGTACTCAGACAGAGTGAGATTATAGTAGCTAATTTATTATTGTGGCATGAGACTGAGTGGTGGTAGTAAACACCTGACCGGGCAGTGCACCAGTATCATGTCAAAATACATGTAGCATGCTATTAGTATTTGTGTTGGTACACTTTAATAATTTATTACATAATATACTTGCACCAACACAGATAGAATGCTATTTTGTCATGCTACTGTTGCAGCGCTAGGTCAGGTGTTCACTACCACCGCTCAGTCTTACTTATGGTTTTGCCCAACGGAGGAATCCGGTTTTAGCTATGCCCCGCCCATCTCTAGCTAAGCTCCACCCAAGCTTTACCTGCGTTGGGATCGATCTCTGCACTTTCTGAATCTCAAATTCCAGAAAGCTATACAGGTAAGCTGTTGATATGACATCAACAACTCCCAGTCAAATTAGTTTTAAAATATTCGACATTTTTATTAACCCTTTAATGGTCATGCCAACCAAAACTGGCCTCTATTATGGTCTTGTGGAATGTCCATTTACAGGCCAAGAGAATAGAATTTTTTTAATTCGCCACAAATGACTGGCTCAATGACCGAGCCAGTAATTTGTCATAAATTTTCAAAAATTGCATTCTCTTGGCGTCTAATTGGACATTCAACAAGTGGATATTAAAATTTCTTCACCAAATTTGACCATTAAAGGGTTAAATAGAATACATATTTTCCGTCATCAATTAAGTGTCTGTGAAGATTGACGAACTTATCTATGTCATTCATTATGTCATTAATTATGTTGTCATCCTTATGCATCATGTAGGTGATTATAACATCATGATTGATGGATAAAATGGAAAGGTCCATCATGTAATACATATAACTCTCTGTGTAATCATATTTGTTTCACTTTCTATTTCAGCTACTGTTGAAACATAGCCAGACCACAAACACATGTTGCAAAAATAAACATACAAAATCTGGAACAGTAGGACAAAAATTTGAGACCACTAACAGTAATATATGACCTGTGACCAGCAACATCATTCATCAACACAGACAGTAGCATAACCATAAAACACCGCTGATCACCAGCATGGGCAATATTATATAGGACCAAGATAGTTTACTGTTGTTCGAGAGACCGGACTTGTATTGTTATTGATCATCGGTAACAATACAAGTCTCAAAATCAACAGTAAAGTAAACGCAATCTTGGTCCTATATAATATTCCTCATGCTGGTGGTAATCAGTGGTGGTTTGTGCCACTGTCTGTGTTGGTGACTGTTTGAGCAAACTCTGCATTATATCAATATGGCAGCATTCAATAACAATGACATTAAACTTTTTTAAGTGAATGAATGAACAATTTAATCAAATCCAAAATGACCTGGTTTGACTTATTTACTGTATGTAGGTAAAGGTTGTATGGTGTTTTCATCATTTCTTTGATCTTCAGTGGAACAAGGATTGAGAATTTTTCCCCATTGTGAACAGCAGAACACGGTAGTTAAAGGTAAGTAAAGCTTCAGCTTTACAACCCTTTACTGTCCAATATTTGTCAAGAAAATTTAAATTTCTGCTGAACCCTTTAATGGGTAAATTTGGTCAAGAAAATTCCAATTGTCTCCTAAAATGTCAATTTGCTGATCAAGAATATTCTGGGAGCCAGTCATTCCAGTGATAAATTTTCAAAAATAGTATTCTCTTAGTCAGCAAAAGGGCATTTCTCAGGAACACTGCAGAGCCTTGTTATGGCTGATTTGACCATTAAAGGGTTAATAAATGCCCATTTGCAAGCCAAGGCAATTTTTTAACATTTAGAACTGTAATGACCAGCTTGCTTATCAAGCCAGTTATTCCAGTGATAAAATTTTTAAAGAAATAGTCTTCTTGGCTTGCAAATGGTAATTTCTCAAGACAATTTAATTTCAGATGACGGTTTTGACCACTCACTGAGTCATGGTAACGTTTTCATATGCCATGGACCTTTAATCCTAAAATTGGTTTAAGAAAATTTAAATTTTCCTATGTAAAATGTCTGTTTGCAGAGCAAAGGAAATACATTTTTGAAAATTTACCAGTGGCTCGGTTATGGAGACTCATTCGAGTGGTCAATTTTCAAAAAAATAATTCTTGTTCTGCATATGGATATTTCTCAAGGCCACTACAGAACATGTTTTCACCAGCTGGAGTGCTAAAGGGTCTATTGCTAAAATGTACAATTCTTATAGCAGTGACTAACTACTAACTCTTGGTATGTTATTGGTATATCTAATCATGTTAGTTAGAGCTAATTCAATATAACAGACCTTAACAGTTAATTAAATTCAAACGGCACAAATGATCATGGTGAATGCACCAAAATAGCCCAAACTTCAGGGCAAACGCTTTGGCACTGATTGGAGAGGTTCGTTCACTCAGTGTGTAGTGTACCAGCTTCACGTTCATCTTCAAGTCTTTCCAGTAGGGGTGGCTTCCTCATCGTCAAACATGTCATCATCAGAAGATTCACTCTCCAACACATTAGCTGTCTCACCATTACTATCAGTGTCTGATTCCACGTTTACAACGCCACGATGAGTGATATTTGATTTAAATATACGGCACAATATATAGCCAGTAATATACTATATACATGTACTGTTAGGCCCTATGACCTGACAGCGGCTGCCGGCTGTTATGGTCATACACCGCCCTCAGACTTTAGTGCAGAAATCAAACACATTATTCATAGTTTCGCACATTCGGGCATCTTGAGATCGGCCGCCATTAAAGTTGGGGCAAACTTACTACATGCTAAAGAGGACTGCCCATACAAACGCATTGTTTACCTTTTCCATGAAGTTCAAACCATTAAATCCTGTGTCTGAGAATCTGTAATAACCCTGCCAGGTATCAGAAAACATCAAATCATGAGTGAATTTTGCAAGTTATTAAAGAAAATGTAATTAAGGTTTAACGGCCCATTGCTCGTAATGTTAAATTAGCCCCTCCGAAAATGGCAGGTATAGGGTATATGGGAAATTTGATTGTGATGACGTCATCGCGATTCTATGAATATAATACAGGATGGGAATATCGCCTCCAGCAAGGGAGTACTTCTACTATTGCACAATTTCAACCGACAAGAGAAAATAATAAGTTTGTTACGAATGTGTCAAAATTCTGTTGAATATTTTGAAACTAATTTGACTGAAAGCCAGCTTCCAGTCAAATTGCTTTCAAAATATTCAACATCATACTTATATAATGACTGTAAAAGTGGAATTCTGGGATTTCAGGTTCAAATGGGTAAAATGTGATAATTCATTGGTTTTGATTTGGGGCCCACCGATAATGAGAAAGTTATAGATTGTCGCAAGACAGCCGCAGACACACATATATATCAGAAGACACGATAATATATATATATATATATATATATATATATATATTTCGTTTACCTCTGGTCACGAAAAAACAATGTTGAAGATAAACAATCCGATAAACTCGATCATCGATGCGTGTCTTTGTTTACAATTTTCGAGAAAACTAACTTCAAGCACTGGCAGTAATAAGAGTTAAGATGCCGAAGCGGTAAAATATATAGGCATCACACTTTCTGATTGGCAGTTTCGTTATTCCGTGTTATCTGTCTACATTTTAGTCTGTGGCGTACACGAAATGTGCATAGATTGATGAATTGCACACACAAAAATATGTTATTTTCTAAACAGTTGACGCCATCTTTGCTAAATCTCATTAAATATGTGTGTATTCTCGACCAATCAGACGGTGATACCCATTGCCGAAAACGGGTAATACGGTTACGTACTCGGATACTCCTGGAGTGAGTTCAGGAAGACGAATGTTCGGCGAACGTTCGCGTTCTACGCGGTACAGTGTTCAGTTAATAACGGAAAACATTTTTCGTGCTCCTGAACACACCCCAGACACGGGTAAAACAACTATGTACGCATGTGCATGTCTATGTAAAAGCGGAGATTTTTGGTTACATATTATGTACGAAATAGCGAAATTGAAAACAACCGTTGTTATTACACCACAAAAAAATTCATTACCATTCAATCACTACTTGCTAAATCAAATATCTGCATTTATGGCTATCAGAATAAAATTGTTATGCTCGCTTACATACTCCCTAATGGCAAAACTCACCATGTAGACCCTCAACCAGGTTTCTGGAAGAGGGGCCCTCTGCATTAGCCTTATAGTAGACTGGCTCCAGTCTGTGCTCACTCCTTGGTGACGCTTGTCACTAAGCACGCTCGTGCATGCGCAGTAGGTCCCAAATGTGAAAACTGATTCATTTTTCAAATGTTCTGCTAGCAGAACAGTTTGCCTGCTATCAAGTGAAATAAAGGTTTATAGCTTTGCTCTGAAAAGTTTCAGCTACATTCTATACTGACATATAAACATGCCTACCATGAAGTCTGTCCTTCCTAAGTTATGTTTAACTTTTATATCATGGTGTTTTAGAGGTTTATGTAACTAGTTTTTGAGTTACCAGTTTTCGTGTCAATACTCACGTTGTCGAGGTTCGAGTAACCATGCCTACTATATACCATCAAGATACCATGTTATAAAATAGCCAATACCACTCCTATTACGTAGATCCTAGTGCTTTCAAACAATTCATTCAGGAATCATTGTGATTCCAGTCTTCAGTCAGTTTATTAAGTATGCGTATGACGTCTCCTCTGTAGATTTTCTCATTAGTTTTTAACGAAGCTACTGCTTTATTTCCTATCATCTTTCTATTTTATAGGAAGTGGTTTTATCTTCTGAGAAAATCAAATGTTCGTCGACTAAGTGTGATCGCTTTCACGCTAAAGACTTTGCGGGTCACGTTTGCCTGAGGTGTACCTCCTGCTCCCCTCTCAAAATGTGTGGGATATGTACGGGCTGGCCGTTGGTCATTTCCAAAGCTTACTTCAAGGACTTTGTTTCAAAGCCTGCGTTGCCCTCGGGTCGCTCTCCCTCTGTTGTTGAGTGTACCAAGGCAGTAACTACTGCCTCTACTTCTGTTAAAACGTCTGTATCAACAACGGAGGGCGGCTGCTCTTCTATTTCAACTTCAGATCCCATTATGGCGTTATTTGCCAGATTTGAGTCATTCGCAAACGTGCTAACAAAGTCTCTAGATGAACCCATTTCCTCCGCGATTAAGGCTGCCAAAGAGGAGTCGTCAGACTCTGAGCACAGCCCCCACCCAGTCTTCCGATCGTTCGCGTAAGTGGGGCAAGCCTATATCTCTGACGTCCAGACAAGAGATGAAGTCTCCTAAATTAAAGTCTGGCGATTCTAGAAAAAAGTCTGGTAAATCATCCTCTGGTAGGAGCCAGACTAAAGACCATGTTAGTCTTGAGGGTCCGCATAGCCCTCGGGCGATGGCATCGGTGGCGGAAGCTTCCGATTTTTCTTCTCATGCTAAGGTACATTTTTCAGTGATCCCTATTGCCAGAAATGTTTTAAGATCTCCGATCGCCTCTGTTCCCGTCTCTGCTCCTGGCTTGTCCGGGCAAGCGGGTTTGCATTCCGGTTTGTCTTCTGGTTTGACCGGGCATCCGGAAATGAGCACTGTGATTGTTTCTGGCTTGGATGAACATCTGGTGTCTCATGATAATCTGGCTTTTCCGTCCACTTCCGTTTCCAGTTCTGGCTGTAGAGTTGCTGATTCCGGTTGGAAGAATGTAATTCCGGGTCTGTTGGACCAGCCTTTGCATCATTCATCTATTTCCGTTTCCGGTTTTTCAGCTTCCTCTTCCAGTAGTAGTGTTGCTACTTCCGGTAGGAAGAATGTATATCCGGGTCTGTTGGACCCGACTGCATCATTCTTCTTTTTCCGTTTCTGGTTTGCCAGTTTCCGCTTCCGGTAGTAGTGTTGATACTTCCGGTAGGAAGAATGCACATCCGGGTCTGTTGGACCCGACTGCATACATCCTCTTTCTCCGGTCCCGGTTTGTTAACTTCCGTTTCCGGCGGCAGTGTAGCTACTTCCGGTTCGAATTATGCATATCCTGGTCTGTTGGACCCATCCTTGCAATCGACTTCCAGTTTTTCCGTTTCCGCTTCCAGTGACAGTCTATCTGCTTCCAGTTTAAGAGATACTTCTCCAGGTCAAGTAGATCTGGTGAAGCATTCTATTTCCGGTTTCGGTGTTCCAGTTTCTGCTGGAAACAATTTTTGCGCATCAAATTATGAGCTGTCGACTAACTCAGATTCCCATTATAGTAATATGTCTGCTCCTTCTGGTTCTAACTATTTTCGCGCCGCTTCTACTCAGGTTTTTTATAGGCATTATCCTGATCGCTCTTCTCTCTCTCAGTCTGTTCATTCTTCTGAGTTTGTTCACCCTTCCTTTCGTGTGGTAGTATCACACTCTCATTCTTCTTCTCACATTTCTCATGTAGTTTCTAAGAAAGGTAGTAATCATCCTTCTTCCTCCTCCTCATCTGTGTTGTCGGCTAGGGATTTTTTGGCTGCCCATGTTTCTAATTCTTCTTCTCTTTTTCACTCTTCAACTATCTCTCCTCCAGGTTTTCTTCATATTGCGGCTTCTCTCCATCAGAACTCTTCTTCTTCTCAGGTCCCTTGTTCATCTTCTTCTTCTCCGTCTGTCTCTGCTCTTCCTTCTTATTCTTCCTCTTCTCCTGCTTTTGATCATTTGGATCCTATTGTGTCTGTCGGTCTTTCGCCAGAATTGGAATTCCAGATAGTTGACTCGGGTTTAGATTTTTCATTGTTTTCAGTAAGTCGCGATTCCTCTCTTCATCGCTCTATTATTTCCGCTAGATTTTCAATCCTTTCTAGATTTTCAGCCAGTGGTTTGGATTCATATTCTTTTCCTTCTAATCAGCGAGAGGAACGTGGTGTTAGTCCATCTGATCAGTCTTCTTTGGTTTTGGACTCTTTCTCGGACGCTGCCTCTAGAGGTTTATCCTCTCCTTCCTCTCTAAGAATCTTTGATTCATCTGCTTCTTTAGACTCAGACCTTTGTCCTCCTCCCTAGTGCTCCTTGTGTTCTTCGAGTGGATAATTTGGTTGTAGATATGCTGGATTTTTATGTTAATGATGTTCAGTCAAAAGAGTTCTCTCTTACTCCTAAGGTAGATGCTCCGGTTCAAGTTCCGAAAGATGATTTTATTAGATTGGCCTCTACTCAATCTCTTAATGGTCCGACTTGGGACGTTCTTTCTTCAAATCTTAAGGAGTCCTCTGAGGTAGAATCATCTTCTGACCTTTTTAAATGGGAGTCGGTTTGTCGTGCTCAATTAAAATCAGCTATTTTTCTGGCCCTTTCAGAGGCTCTTCTCAGGACTCAGAAGGGTGGTCAGATTCCTCCTGAAGTTTTTTTATCATTAGCCGATCTTTCAAGAGGCTCTTTGAACTCGGTTTGCCGTTCCTTCGGCTTCATTACCTCTAAAACAAGGTCACGGAAACTTTCAGAGGTGAATATTTCGAACTCTCTCAGGAGTAACCTTATTTCAGCTCCTCCTTTCGGATTGGATATCTTTGGCCAAACTTCTACTTCTATTCTTAGAGCCGGGTCTGATCGCCTTAGATCAGCAAAGGATCTGCGTGATCAGATCTCTATTTTGAAGCCTTCAGTTAAGAGAGACTTCCTCGGTCAAGAAGAGTCTGTCTTCCTCTCCCAGGAGGAAGAGCCTTAAGCCGGATGAGTATGGTGCTTATCCTTCGAGGGTTATCACTAACTCTAATCGGTCCTCTGTTTCCCAATCCAGATCTGCGGAGGAGGATCGTTTCAACTCCATTTCTTCTCATAGACCTAGAGCCCAAGTTGAGGTGAGAAGGGGTCAGTTTTCCTCACGCGGTTCTAGATCTAATTCTAGAGGCCGCTCCTCTAGAGGTTTTCAAACTAGACGGGTTTGAAGGGATGGCCATAGTCCGGGTAGGCCTTTCCCTTTCTTTTTTCCCAGTCTTTCCTCCTCTTCTACCACCTTTGGATCTATCGGTGCAGTTCCTTCTTCCCAGCGTGCCAGTAGGACTCCTGGCTTTTAGAACAAATCCGCTGGGGTTAAGCACCGTCTTGGATAGATCTGCCTCCTCCTCTGTCTTGCCAGCCCAAATGGACTCCAGTTCCGTCCAATCTGGAGAAGTTGGGAGCCCTGGAAGACGAATTGGAGTCAATGTGTCTAAAGAAGGATATAGAAGAGGTTCCTTTTTGGAGAGTAGACCCAGGCTTCTACTCAACTCTTTTTCTAGTCCCCAAGAAAACAGGTGGATGGTGTCCAATTATCAATCTAAAGAAATTAAATCTTCTAATTTCTACTCCAAAATCCAAAATGGAGACTGTTATCGCCAGTATGAGTCCAGGCATGTGGACGTGGTCCATAGACCTGAAGGACGCCTATTTTCTTATTCTCAGCCACCCTTCTTTCAGAAAGTTCATGAGATTCGCTTTCAAGGGCCGGGTATGGCAGTTCAGAGTCATGCCTTTCGGCCTGACCACGGCTCCCTTCTTTACCCGCCTAGTGTCAGCAGTAGCAGGAATTCTGCCCCGTCGTTCTGTTCCCCTTCACGTTTATATAGACGATTGGTTACTAAAAGCAGAATCTTCCTCAATTCTGTCAAGTATCGTTCCAGAGGTCTACAGTCTGGCTTCCAGTCTATGATGGGTCTTAAATCTAGAAAAATCATCTGACTCAGTCTCAGGTTTTCACCCACCTAGGCGTTTCTTTCGACCTAGTTCGAGGCTTAGTCTTCCCTTCAGATATAAGAGTAGAAGCCATCTTAGTGGCCATGGAAATTCTGTCCTCTGCCGTGGTCAGAGCAATCTTTTCTCCGGGTGATAGGCTTGATGGTCAGCGTCGAGAACATCATTCTGTGGGCGACGCTGATGAGAAGACCTTTCCAAATGTATCTAATGTCCCTGTGGAAACAGTCGATTCATTCGATTTACCATCAGATCCCTGTCAGAGCATTTAAGTCCCCACCTAGAATTTTGGAAGGATCGCTCTCTGCTTCTGATGGGTATTCCTCTGGTCAAATCTTCTCAAGCAATTATCTTCACAGATGCTTCCCAGGAGGGATGGGGAGCGGTCTGGAATTCCCTGTCTGTTTCAGGCCTGTGGTCCCGTAGGAGACGTCAGCCCACATCAACAATCTGGAATTGTGGGCTGTCAAGAAGGCTGTCCTTTCTTGGTCGGATCGGGTAAAGGGTCTCACGATCTCAATTCGATCAGACAATTCAACAGTAGTCTCTTATATCAACAGGCAGGGGGGCACAAAGTCGTCTCTCCTATGTTTGGAGGTGTGGAATCTCCTCATGTGGTGTCGCATGAACCAGATTTTCCTGATGTCCAAGGATGTCTGAATTTTCTTGCGGACTAATTGTCTCACCCCTCCAAATTCGCCCACACAGAGTGGCAGTTAAAGAGGTCGGTTGTCAAAGCAATCTTCAACCTCCTGGATCATCCCCACGTAGATCTGTTCACGACCTCTCTGAATGCCCAGATCTCTTTCATGTCTCCTTTTCCGGACAATCAGGCGTTGGCTGTGGACGCCCTGTCTCAGTCCTGGACAGGAATCTTCGCTTACCGTATGCATTCCCTCCAACTATCCTGATTCCTTTGGTTCTGAAGAAAGTCAGGGACCAGATCTACGAGATTTTGTTGATAGCTCCCTTTTGGCCAAAAAGGATCTGGTTTGTAGACCTTCTCGATAATCTTATAGACTTCCCTCGTCTGCTTCCAGTGCCCCCAGACCTGCTGTCTCAAGTAAGGGGAACTTGCCTTCATCCAAACCCAGGAATCTTCAGTCTGTGCGTTTGGAGAATATCGAGTGCTCGGTCCCTGAGAATAAAGTTTCTGCAAGATCTCAGGAAATCATTGATTCTGCCAGGAGGGAGTCGACCCGAAGAGTTTACAAGGGTCGACTTTTGGAGAATGGTGTTCAGATCATGATCTCGTGCCCGATTCAGTTTTTATTTCCCAGGTGTTAGACTTTTTATCTTATCTGTTCGATTCTCTACGTCTGACTGCTAACACTGTAAGAGGATATAGATTTTCTTTACCATCTTCTCTTCCTTGTTTGTTGAATGCTGATATTAAAGATACTAAGGTTCTTAATGGTTTCATCAGAGGTTTAGGTAATATGCGTCCTCCTGTTGCTAAACCTTTGCTTTCCTGGAACTTGGCTTTGGTTCTTGATGGTTTTGGCAGGTCATCATTTCGAACCTATCTCTACGATTAGCTTAAAACTTTTAACTTTTAAGGCTGTTTTTCTAGTGGCTTCTGCTTCTGCTAGAAGACGATCGGAAATCCATGCTTTTTCCGCTGAAAAGGATAGGTTTATCGAATCTGGGGACGGCTTGGTCTTATATCCTAGAAGGGATTTTTTATCGAAGACTCAATCAAACCGTTATCCAGCTAAGCCGATTATTTTAAAATCTTTATCTTCCTTTTCTCCGTCTGACAGATTTTGGTGTCCAGTCAGAGCTCTTAAAGTTTATAAGCGTCATTGATTTTAAGAGATCCGATCCGTCCCATTTCTGGGTTCCATATGCGGAAGGTGTAGCCAGACCAGTCTCTAAAGCAACTATTGCTAGGTGGATTTGTGAGACCATTCACCTTTGCTATGAGATTGCTTCTCCTGAGCAAATCAATCTCTCTCACATTAAGGCTCATGATGTTAGAGGGATGGCTACCTCTTTTGCCCTTTTTGCTGGCTCTTCTGTAGATGAAGTTATGCAAGTTGCAGGATGGAAATCCGAGTCTACTTTTACTACTTTTTATTTGAAAGACCAGAGCGCAGCGGCTTCATTTTTAGGAACATGACAATTTTAACAAAAAAGGCTGAAGACCATTTACCAAGCACATCCCACCATTTTCGTTAGGACCGTGTGTCTGCGTGTAATGGTGAAAGTTGTTCTTTGGTTTTTATTTATTTCTTTATGTTTAAAGTTTTATTTAGTTGTTAATCACTGTGTGATTGATTAAGATGCACCATTATGTTATGTTATTAACATTTGGTTTTGTCTTGTTTGATTTTTATCCTTGCTTATGGATTCTCAAATCTCCTCCCACCAATGTTTCGTAGTGGAACACTGACCAAATGTACGGGTTTAGCAAGTAGTGATTGAACGGTAATGGATGTTTTTGTGGTGTAATAACAACCCCCAACAGACCCCCCTTTAGTGGGTTGGTCTGTAGTTTTATTAATCACTATAAAACATACTCACCGTTCAATCACTATGACCTGGCCTCAGCCACCCCGCTGGGTATTGATTTGAGAATCTAGGCTGGATATATGGCACTTAAATTTAGAAAAGTTAATCAGTTTTCACATTTGGGACCTACTGCGCATGCGCGAGCGTGCTTAGTGACCAGCGTCACCAAGGAGTGAGCACAGACTGGTGCCAGTCTATTGTAAGCTAATGCAGGGGGTCCGTCTTCCAGAAGCCTGGTTGAGGGTCTACATGGTGATGGTTTTGGCATTAGGGAGTATGTAAGCGAGCATAAAATTTGTATTCTGATAGCTAAATGCAGATATTTGATTTAGCAAGTAGTGATTGAACGGTATGTTTTTATAGTGGTTAATAAAACTACAGACCAACCCACTAAAGGGGGGGTCTGTTGGGGGAATGTCAGGTTTGCAGATTTTGTAAATCGCTTCCATTTCTGTTATAAGGTAAATTTGGCATAACACCGTAGCCGCAACCGGTGCATATATTGTTCTAAAAAGTTATGCCTATTAGACTATATTGTAGTAAACCCATTTCAGAGAATATCTTGGTATATTAATCCAGATTTCCAAAGAAATTGTGGATTGGAAATTTATTTAAATATACGCACTGTCATCACACTAGCGGAGTTCACACGTCCATTTTATACAAAATTACGATTGACGATTACGATGATGACATTTCGACAATTATCATTTACAGCCACGAAAAAAGCTGAAGGCGATGCATGTACTTAACACATATACGACTCCAATTGCAATTTAAATTTACATGTACGGGTCCTTGACAGACTATAGACCGATTCCACTTTATGTTTAATGACGCATAGTAAAAATCTTTGTAGAGTTACTGAATACATTTGATTGCGTGTTTAACTTTCCGTGATGGGTTTAAAATATTTCATGATACGTTTAACATATTGAAGGACGGGGTTGACTTTCCGTTAGACGCGCCTATAAAATAAATTAAATGCGTTTAGTGTTTGGCCACACCTGGAAAGGCTACGAGCTTTTGACACTAAAAAGATGCATTTTTGTTTCGTTTTTGCTTCGTCAAACAGTAAAGCTAACTATGATCTGTACTGTACTATTATAAGAGGTAGTAAGAAGTCTGTGAACCTAAAAGTGAATGATTAGTGTTTAATCGTAGTTATGCAATAGTTATTGGTTCTGTCACCAATAGTCTCCCATTACAGCATTGACTAACACTAAATATTTATTGGTCAAAATATCTTTGGAAATTCAACACTTGAATGACTGGCTAGGTTATCGAGCCAGCCATTCAAGTGGTAAATTTTAAAAAGTTGTCTTGACCTGTAAGAGGACATTCCTCAAGACCACTAAAATGTTAAGAATTGCATACTAGAAACAAGAGCAATCAGAGGTTGCAAACCCTGTCCTCACCCTTCAGTTTTTGTCACACTACTAAGTTTGCTGATTTCTTCAGATTTTTCTAATTTTCCGAATTTTTTTTCGGATCGTGCCAAACATTGTGAAATCCTAGGGAATAGTCACACCCTTTCTTGTGCTATGATTTGAGCCAAATCGGATCAGTAGTTTCCTAGCTATTCATGGATCTAGAATTTGATCCCATCCAGATCCAGGTTATTTGATCAGGATCATGGCTAAAGTCTGTAAATCCTCTTGCGCGGCAAGTGCCTTTGTTGTGTTCAAATTTCAAATTTGAGCCAAATCGAATCAGTATTTTTTTTAGATACATGTGCAGGCACACACACACACACACACACACACACACACACACACACACACACACACACACACACACACACACACACACACACACTGCCTTATCGGGTGAAGGTAATGACAAATTGTTTTGTTATGTCGAGAATATTCTCAACTGTACTTTGTTTTAACCTTAAAGGGTGCATGAAGATACAACTCTACAATGTGCAGTTGACCGATATGTCCATCCGACAGACTCAGACCCGATAATGAGACATAGACTGCAGGCTTATTCAAGTGATAACCATGTGGCATATGAGTTGGTGCTTAAAGCTGAAGGTGAAACAGGACAACGCTGTGCACCAAGGCAACGCAGGTGAGAATTAAAACACATGTATTACTCATTCGTATCTCCCGAGATCTCCTTCGATACAAAATCGAGAAAAGTCTTGTATGTATTGAGTAGCCATTGGCGTAGTGATAATATGGTGATAGAAAGAATTGAAACTTAAAAGGACACGAGCGCTGCTCTTCATACCAGACAATATTAATTCACGTAAAACGAGATGATATAAATCCTATAGTAGTCTATATGACAAGTAGTCCTGAATTCGTTGTAAAATTCAAATCTGTCCAAATCTGTCGCACACAAAATGAGGTCAGGAATTTGCTGACGTTGCATAGATGCTGATATCACATGAACCGCTGGATGGATCAAGTCCATTTTAATGTATGTATCCAGCTAGTGATACAGAGGTTAAGATGATATCAAAATCAACACAATCCATTATAGTGTTCGTTTTACAGTCCACTACGGCGATGGGCTGGGTCCCGATCTGTCTGGTTGCCAAAGTGGAGTCTGTGTAACAATCTGGTCATTGTGATGACGCAATAAGATGGCCGGTCATTACATTAGAGGTGTATTCTCGAAGAAGCCACGCCTCTAATTTTAGATTGATGTATTAATTACTATTAGCTGTCTTTTTTAGATATGTAGGCTTGTACGGAAAATCATGTCTTGCCCGTAAATAACTTTAACAAAAACAGAAGCAGGTTAGTTAGTACAATTTTGAACACGATGTAAGAAACTTTATGTTGAATATTTTGAACTTAATTTGATTGGAAGCCATTATTTCCAAATTATTGAACAGTACATTTTATTTGTTTTTGGAAACATTTAAAGTTATTTCTGATCTGTCCTGTACATGGTGAATGAAATGCATTGTTTTCACTAGTTGTAGGCCTACATGCATGTACCCGCACACGCACAATACCACCACCACCACCACCACCACCACAACATTTGTGTAACAAATTTATGAAAGCGATGAAATTATTTAGCCATCATGGTAAGAACAATGAATATTTCACCACAAGCCAACAACAAAATTAATAAATTGCAAACATTTACTGTTTCATTATCTGTAAAATACAACAAGCGACATACTTGCTTTTTGAAATGTAATTGGTGTAATGGATTATCTACTACCAAGCTCCTTCCATGCTTTGCACGTGTTCTGATTGATTTATATACCTTGAATCCAGAATTCCCAGAATCACAATTTGATGGTAACAATACAACTGACCAAATTTGTGGGGCACGGGTGGGGGCTGGTGCTGCTTATGGCCTTAGGCAGCAAGTTTCCACTTAGATAGAGGAATCCAGTTTTAGCTGTGCCCCGCCCATCTCTATCCAAGCTCCACCAATGCTTCGCCGGTGTTTTAATCGATCGATTGAATCCTGAACTCCCTGACTATCTATTTCCAGAAAACTATGCGGGTAAGCTGTTGAATGTTTTGAAACTAATTTGACTGAGTGCGACACGACAGCGCCCAGTCAAATTAGATTCAAAATATTCAGCGGAATGTTTATTAAATAGTAGACATACAATTCGTATAACAATGCTTACCGTTAAATCTCGACTAAAGGACGCATTTTTTTTGTCACATTACATGTTCTAGGAAGGGGGTGCGTCCTATAATCAAGTACATTCTTTGAGCACATTTTTCTTGTCAAGGTATCGTAAAAAAAAATTTTTAACCATTAAAATTTAACTGATTTTCGCATGGTACAAATTCTCACCACCTTGCAACTATGTTTAATCTCAAAACATCATCGCGGAAGTGAAATTATGAAATTGAAGCACCTAAATATTAATAAAGATCATTTAATACATCAAAATTAATCCTGAATTTGACATAAAGTGGTGTTAAGAAAAGATATAAATCACGTGATTCGCCTCCAATTCTAAAAGATGGTTTTTAATTAGAGCAGGTTCTGGGATAAAATAGTACGGACTCGGAATTCTGAATAATATATATTTTCAGTGCACAATAGGAACTACGTATTGTACTTTAGGTCTGATCCGTACCAGTTTGATAACAAACTCCCATTAACGTATAAGATCTTGCGAGAACACGGCGCCTCCAATCACAAAAGAATCAGCTTCTCACCAACATAAGAAGCTCTTTATCTCATTTTAATTCTCTGACTTTCAAGCAATTTTTGTCATACATCTTGATTCCGTTTTGGATCATTTAATGTTGGTCCGCATTACAAAATTAATGCGCAATACGAGAGAAAACGGTTCCATTATTAATTTTTTCTGAAGAGAAATATTATTTCTCTGTTCTGATTGGATAAATTCTCCCTGTACAAGCCAATGAGAATAGAGAATGGCAGATAGAAGAAATCTAGTAAACACAACTGGTGATCTTACCGCATTTCCAATGTCACATGAATTCTATATTTTCTAGGTAACATATTTTACATCAAAAGTAGCATTGATTTTGATGTAATAATTGATCTTTATTGAAGATACGCGATATTTAGGCGGTCCCATTAATAATTTCACCTCCACAATGATATTTTTGAGGCGTTCATTAAACATAGTGGTACGGAGGTAAGCATGTGTATGGAAATTGCGTTCAATTTTCGTGGTTAGGTTGTATATGAGTTTTAACTGTTTTAGAGAATTGAGGTCAATTTCTCTGCATCCTTACTATGAGTATACAATTTTTTGGGAAGGGTTTGGGCTAAAATTTAGCCTGCGTCCAATACAAGCTAGCGTACTTTCCTCGAATACAAATGGTAGCCCGTCATCAATTAAACGTTCGTGATGAACTTATATTATGATTATGATGTCATCCTACACATCACACAGTTAATTATGATATCATATGATTGATTGATAAACAGGAAAGATCCATTGCATTAAAAATATTTTTCAGTAACATATCAGTATGAATCTTTGTGACACTTTAATGGTCAACCTGGCCCAAACCACCCACTGCAATGTTTTTGAGGAATTTCCCTTTGCAATACAAGAATTTTTTTTTTTAATTTGCCACTGGAAATTAAGGCTCAAAGAGATAGCCAGTCATCCCAGTTATAAATTTTCAAAAATACTACTGGCCTGCAAATGGACATTCACTAAGCAAAAATCTAAATTTTCTTGACCAATCTTGACCATTAAGTCTTTAACACTCAAACTGGCCAAAGATGGCTTCTGTACAGGTCTTGAGAAATGTCCATTTGCAGATCAAGAGAAGCGGGTTTTTTTAAATTTACAACTGGAATGCCTGGCTCGATAACCGAGCCAGTCATTCCAGTGGTAAATTTTCAAAAATAGTATTTTTTTGGTCTGCATATTGACATTTTCTTTGAGAAAATAAAAATTTTCTTGAACAAATTTAAGACTTAGAGTTAAAAGGTTTAAAGATAAGATATTTGAGTATTAAAAGGGTGTTATTATATGGCTCATTACATCTCCACACCTGATTCTGATAAATCATAGGCTAGTGGTCATACCCCGGGTGTGATGTGTGTTTTGGTTAACTAACTGTTTGTGTTGGTGTTACTGCTTTCCCGGAATATACATGGACGTCTGATTGAGACGTTTTCATCTGGCTCTGATCGTTTATCATTGAGCAGGCTCGGCGTATATATAGCTGTCAAACTGTAACATATTCTGAAGTAACTTGGGGCAAATCTATTACAACTACATTTACATTGTTCACTTCAGAAAATTAACCCCGTTACTGGTAGCGTTATTGTGAAAACGGAGGTAGCTCATGATGTCTAAAAGTCCCGTTGTGGGTATATAAAGATGTATTTTGAAAACGTTTTACTGATTTGACTCATTAATTCTAATGCTCTTTAGTTATGCAGTATAAATTTTGCCAGAAATACATTTTTCTCAATGTGTAGATGATTATTGGTTATTATGTACATATAGGTTTACCTTCACTGGTAGAAGTAGGTAACGGGTGATTAACCTAAGCCATCATGGCTGTCAAAAGGCGTAAAATTTTGAATTAACTCAGACAAATGTCTGACAACTGTGTTTACATGGTGTGTCTTTGGAACTCTTTTTTAGTGTGAATAAGGCAGAAATGCATTGTAGCACCTTTCTCATGTACAGTAGAGCTCATAAGTAAACTACCACGTTTCCAAAGCAGAAACAAAAACAAGTTAGTGGGAAATCAAATGTACTGTTGGATATTTTGAAAATAACTGGATTGGATGGCATTGCTGCTGCCTTGGGCAGCAATGTTTTCCAGTCCAATGGCCCTTTCCACTTTTATCTATGCCCCGTTCATCTCAATCCAAGCTCTATCCACACCATGTCCGTGTTAAGATCGATTGATCTCTGAACTCGCTGACTCTCAATTTCCAGAAAACTACATGTAAGCTGTTGAATATTTTGAAACTAGTTTGACTGGGTGTTGTTGCTGCCATAGGGAGCAACAGCGCCCAGTCAAATTAGTTTCAAAATATTCAACAGAATGTTTATTAAATGGTAAAGACATACAATTCATACAACGTATCAGACTATTAAGCATTAAAGATGGATTTATATCAAATCATTCATGATGTCATAATCATATAGTTGATTATGACGTCATGATTGATGGATAAACTTGGAAAGGTCCATTATGTTCAAAGTATTCAACACTATGTTTTATTTTATTATGGAAATATATTAAATTATTTCCGAGCTGTACTATATCCATTCCGCGTCCACATGGCAGCATTGCCACCCTGTATAATGTCTGCGATTTGTTGTTGATTATAATGCTTTTCTCGGAAATGATTGACGAGTTTAATCCGGGGAGTATGGCTCTGTTAGCCAGAGTTCAATCTATCATGACGGCGCCCAGGACGCATTTATCATCTGTCAAATGTGTATCCAATAGCGAAGGCAAATGGCCACATTCACCAATTGCTGCTGTCAGTTAGCATCCCTACACCATGTGAAAAATCACTGTCTTGTCATCATTCCAAACATGAATTACAAGCTGTACTACATGTTTGTTGCTATCGAATGCATAAGTTTCATGCATATGTGTACATCGATGTTAAAAAGTTTATGGTATTCTTCCTGTATATGCAAGCCTTTGTCTATGTGTATGCGTGCGTGCGTCCATGTGTTTGTGTGTGTGTGTGCGTGAATGCGCGCATATGTCGTCACTCGTGTGTGCATGCAAACTACATGCGTGTGTACGTGCATGCGTGTTTAAAAGCCTTTTATTCTTGGATGTTGAAAAAATTATATTTTATTGCAAGTGAAATCAGCCATGGCAGGGACCCGATCTGTCACTCAATTGACCTTTCCAGTTCTAGCTATGCCCTGCCCATCTCTAGCTAAGCTCCACCCACACCTCACTTGTGTTGGAAATGATCGATCACTGAACTCCCTGACCATCAATTTCCAGAAAACTACGGGTAAGCTGTTGAATATTTTGAAAATAATTTGACTGGGTGCCCAGTTAGGGTTAGGGTCAACAGCGCCCAGTCATATTAATTTCAAAATATTCAACAGCATGTTTATTAAATAGTAAGAACATACAATTCATACAAGAACGCTTATAAGCCTGTCAACAATTATGCATTTGTGGTGACCTTATCTACGTCATTCATGATATCATTGATGTCATCCTACACATCACATAGTTGATTATGATGTCATCCTACACATCACATAGTTGATTATGATGTCATCCTACACATCACATAGTTGATTATGATGTCATCCTACACATCACATAGTTGATTATGATGTCATCCTACACATCACATAGTTGATTATGATGTCATCCTACACATCACATAGTTGATTATGATGTCATCCTACACATCACATGGTTGATTATGACATATGATGGATGAATAAACTGAAAACGTCTGTTACCTGATGTCATCATCAAATACGGGTTCGCTGATGTCACGATTAAAATGATGTTGCTCCTTCACTAACGTTAAAAGGTCTGTCACGAAAATGTATGAATTGTATGTTTTTGGTGAATTTACAAATGAATTTAATAAATAATCAGTTGAATATTTTGAGACTAATTTGACTGGGAGCTGTTATAGGCAGTAACAGCCACAGTCAACTTAGTTTCAAAATATTCAACAGCTTACCTGTATAGTTATAGAAATTTAGATCCTCGGAATTCGGGTTTTAAAGTTTCCAATCAATTCTGACTTGTGTAAAAAAGTGGGTGGAGCTTAGCTAGAAATGGGCATGGCATAGCTAGAAATGGATCGCTTACAATAATGGAGTAATCCAGTTTTAGCTATGTCTCACCCCTCTAGCCTATGTAGCTCGCCGGGTAGTGTCGGGCTGTTCCGGTGTATCATGTCGACTCGCCGCGCCGCAAGTGCACGACGAGTGATGACGCTGGTTAGCATCCGGTCTCGGGGTGATGGACCTTGTACGAGACTGCCCTGGGGGTAACAAAAACCGGCTCCTAAGGCCGGTGGAACTCAATCGTTCCGGTGGGGCCGTGCGAACATTAAACACAACTGTCTCATCCCAAGAGTTTGTGTCACCAGTATGCCTGTCCATAGCAATTTCGTGATCTATGGACTTACCAGATTTGTTTTGGTGTCCTAAAAATATAAGTCTATACAATGATTTTACCTAAACAATTATAAATATGCTAGATAAAACTACGATAAGAGCATACGAAAATACGAGACATAGAGACAGGTAGATGAACTTTTAAACATGGGGCTCCCGGAGGTACCACACAGACTCGTAGGTCCGCAGAGGTATCCCCGCAAGGGAGGCTCCCGTACACGAGACTTACTAATTAACTTAATATAAGTTATTATACCTCTAAGCTGAAAGGAAGAAGGTTATCTCAGATCTAAATATCATGCCCAGACATTCTTATGGAATTCGGTGGGGATACGTATCTCGCCCATCACCGGTCCTATGGAACTAACCGTTTAACCTGTCATTAGGTTTATATACAAGTTGCCCTGCTTTGCACTGCGGTGCGGGAGGTTTGTTCAGTAATAAAAATAATAATTAATATATATTTTCGCAGTGCTTTCCTACATTGGCTAAAGTGCTAACTACTAAGTATCCAAAGATACAAGGGAAATGTATGTGACACCACACCCTGGCCATCACCGCTCAGAAACCCCAATAGTTTCCCAAAGGTCAGATCAGCCCATGAATTGTTTCAAACAATTAAGAAGCCACAAGGCTGAGTGGAGCATGAAGAGAGACACAATCTTGGAGTTATGAGTCTTATCGCACTGCAGGAAGAGAAGAGTACATTACAGAGTATGTAATGAAGAAAGTGTCTAATCATTTTGAACCTATCCTATCAAGCTGAATAGAAAAGGTTTAGTCGGTAGCATGCTGGGCTAGTTATAGCACGGACAGCGACCTCAGTAAAAAATTGTTGGTGGCGGGAGAAGGTGCTGCATGTATAAGTGTTGCTGTATAGTGTTTCCTACGTGCACTGCAGTCCTATATTTTCTATAACTAAGCAAATCATATATATATACATAATCTAACCAGAACAATCAAAACGGTATCAAATGATCAAGGTATATATATTAGTACAGGTTAACGAACCTACTATAATGCGGTTAGCAACACATTGAGGAAAATGAGAATAACTATAAACAAAATACAGAAATTATAACTAGCGGTCCTAAGACCGTTACTTTACCTTTTAGTCATCGGGACCGTTCTTACGGATACAATATAATTAACGAAATACATATAGAGAAATAATTAAACTGTGAAGTATAGTTACTTGAATACTCGGTAGTCATTCTTAAGTTAGGCTACCGTGTTACTGAAATTGATACGTCATTCTGTAGTTGACATGCGATGATGCGCTCTCAGGAAGCTGGAAAATTCCCGTAGTTTGGTTCCCGCAAGCTGTTTTCCGCAAACAAGATTTCCGCAAGAACACTCATGGCGGGAGGACATCGCTCAGCACTGTAAGCCTAATAGGATGTCTAACGAGCAGTCAGCAAAAGATACGATAGTACTACTGTGGTGAAGAAGGTTCCCATACACCGATGGCACGGATGGAAATTGTAAACAACCCGATCAAAAGGGGGGGGGGTTGTCAGAGGCAAACGAGGATATAAAACAAAGCGTCACGGTGCTGGGTACGTCAGCCAACTCTGAAGACGCACCGAGCAGAGTTTACTTTCTGTTAGAAGAACCTACACGATATTAGTGCGGTGACAGTTGAAATACCACTTTTAGGCGTCCATCAAAGAACATCCTGCCTCTACATCTGTAGAATCACATATTCAGGCCGTAAAGGCCTCACTGCAAATTTGTGTTCCGAAGTAGATATTGATATTCGTGAACAGTAATCAGAAAGTTCCAAATTACTCCCGTAAGTAGGGAGTTACAAAATTGTTTTTAGTGCGGTGGGTTGGGCAACTGCCAGCTATGGGAGAAAAACCTGACACATAGCGAAGTCTGTTGCGCTGATAGTAGCTGGTACAGATCCAACCTGTTCGGGCCCCTGGCCGAGGATGCTCTCGATCTCTGGAACGCGTCTCCTTTTATACTCCTCGTGACGTCGCAGGCGCAGGCTCCAACCAATCATCGTTCGAGCAACAGCCAATCAGCGCGTAGCTAATAATAGCGCAGCCGAATGTTCTAGAACATTCTAGAAGTTGGCGTCCACGTGGTTATGATGTCATGGCAATATTTTGAAGATAATCAAGAAGGGTTTTCCATGGATAACTCAGCCATTTCTTAACCGATTTTGAAATGGTTTACAGATTTAAAAAGCCTGTCGAATTCTGGTCTTGATTAATGCCAGATTTAACAGGAATAGGTAATTAAAAAGGATTACAGGGTACCATCTCGGTACACTAAAAGCGCCATCCTATCTTGGTCGTAAACTACGTGCTCTATCAAAAATAGCATCTAGACGCTCGCATGCGCATCATGCGTTTTAACGAACTTAGTCGTTCTCGCAACGCGATCTCTCATAGGCTCATATATGCTTATGGCTCTACCCAGGGGGCGTGTTCAGGAAACGAATCCAGGACGGGCGGCGCGTACCCAGCTTAGCTAGTACGGCCGGTACCCGACCGGTCGATCCGAACTACACCTACCTCTACCCACACTTCACCAGTGTTGGGATTAATCGATGCCTGCACTCTCAATCTCAATTTCCAGAAAAGTGTACATGTAAGCTGCTGAATATTTTGAAACTAATTTCACTGTGTATTGTTGCTGCCTATGTTTATTAAACAGTCAAGACATACAATTTTGTACAACAACGCTTAGTCTGTCATCAATTAAGCATTCGTGAGGAACTTAAAGCTAAGTCATTCATGACATAATTGATTATGACATCATCCTACAGATAGTTGATTATGACTGAGAAACTGGAATCCTCCATTAGTCCCCTAGTATTGAAACCATGGCGGGGTTGGGGTACGTGCCAGGGGTTGGCGGGTGAACTAGTTTTGTTTTCTGTTCGTCTGGCTTTTTATACCCTGTCAAAAAATTTGGCATGGTATTATGTAATGGCACTGTCCGGGTGGGCGGGCATGCGGGTGGCAGAGTGGTTTCCGGATGATAACCCTATTACCGTTTGTCGGATCGCATTGAAACTTTATAGGGTGGTTGGACTAGGTCTTGGCTAGAAACATATCGAAATTGACGGTGATCTTAAATCCAAGATGGCTGCCAGCCACTGGTGGCCATCTTTAAAATTGGTTTCCCCAGATGATAACTCCATTATCATTTATCGGATCACTATGAAACTTCATATGGTGGTTCAACTACCTCTGGTGAAGAAACCTATCAAGAATGACAATGATCCGAAATCCAAGATGGCCGCCAGCCACCGGTGGCCATCTTGAAAATTGGTTTCCAGATGATAACTCCGTTAGCATTTATCGGATCACTATGAAACTTCATAGGGTGGTTCGACTACCTCAGGAAGAAACCTATCGAGAATGACAATGATCCAAAATCCAAGATGGCCACCAGCCACCGGTGGCCATCTTGAAAATTGGTTTCCAGATGATAACTCTGTTATCATTTATCGGATCACTATGAAACTTCATAGGGTGGTTCGACTACCTCTGGCGAAGAAACCTATCGAGAATGACAATGATCCGAAATCCAAGATGGCCGCCAGCCACCGGTGGCCATCTTTAAAATTGGTTTCCAGATGATAACTCCGTTATCATTTATCGGATCACTATGAAACTTCATTGGGTGGTTCGACTACCTCTGGGGAAGAAACCTATCGAGAATGACAATGATCCGAAATCCAAAATGGCCGCCAGCCACCGGTGGCCATCTTGAAAATTGGTTTCCGGATGATAACTCCGTTACCGTTTATCGGATCACTAAAACTTCATAGAGTGGTTGGACTAGGTCTGAGGAGGGAACTTATAGAAATCGACAAAAATCCAAGATGGCCGCCAGCCACGGGCTGACATCTTGAAAGTTGGTTTCAGGATGATGTCTCCATTACCATTTATCGGATCACTCCCTAGGTTCATTGGAATATGTCTGATGAAGATAATCCGAAATCCAATATGGCCACCAGTCAGCGGCAGCCATCTTGAAAAATGGCTTCTGGACGATACCTCCTTGACCTTTTAGTGGATCGATTTGACACTTCATAAGGATGACTGGTCTGATGGGTCTGAGGAAGAAATAAATATTTTCTTATAGCTGTCATTCATTGGTTTGTCATCATGGCGGGGTATTGTGCCCCGTGTGCGGAGCTCTTGTTTAAAACTTTTTGTCATATGCTGTTGTTATAGAACCCATCATTCCAGTGGTAAAATTTGAAAAATATTCTTCTCTTTGTCTGTAAATGGATATTTCTCAAGAGCACTGACTGCAAAAGGCATTTTTGGGTAGCTTGAGTGGTAAAGGGTTGAATAACGTCTGTTGAATAATAAATGTAATCATGATTGACAGAGTGTATCTGTAAACTGCCCCAAGTTCATTTTGATCACTCTCTCTTTTGATCATCACTATCTAGTATACACATTCTGTCTCTGTTGTCTTCATGCTAAGATAAACTAAATATATTCTTAACCCTTATCATTCTGATGTCAGAATTTAAAATTTTCTAATTAAATTAAAAAATAAACTGGTGAACATTTTTCAATAAATTTGGTGGACAATGATGCTGTCGAAGTGCGTACATGCGTGTTCTTCACTAATGACACTGTAAAAGATAGAATATTGACATCAGAGTCATAAGGGTTATATTTTGTTTGTTTATGGTAACGCTACCTACCCGAAAGAATCCTCAGAGAAAAAGAGAACTTCAATGTCATTATTTTGTATATAAATACAGATAGAAAACAGGATGCATTTCTTCATTGACTGCGATGGCCATGTGTTAGAAACAGAACATAATTTTTGCCTAGCTATTTAAATCTATTTTTAACTATTTTAATATATTAAATTGGTTACCTTATTAAAACAATTTAATGTAAAATTGATGATCTGGTGGAAACTGAAAATTCTGTAGTACGAGGAAAATAACAGTGAAGTAGGAATCGATCGTAATCAAGATTTAGTTACATTGTTACTGAAAGGCTGTCGTGTTTACTTAATACACGATCAATAGGTCTGAGACAGTTTGTCAACAGTCAGACTTTATCGTGTATTTAATTGAGGTCATATAGGCCATGGTAACCTGTTACGAGTCACGTGTGTAAAGGGAGATAACTTTATTAGGCTTCAATGATTATTGCTTTGTCTGAATTATTTAAGAGTAGTCGTGATTACTTGATTAAGCAACCGGCGAACAAATTACACAGACTTATAACAAAAAAGGCATGTCAATGACGGAAAGCTACAATGGTGTTATAGACATGTCCATTTGCAGGCCAAGAGGCTATTTTTGAAAATGTCTCACTGTGATGCCTGGCTTGAGGTTCGAGCCAGTCGTTCCAGTATTAGTGATACATATTTAAAAATAATCTCTTGGCCTGTAAATGGACACTCATTCGCTGAGCAAAATACCAATTTTTGTAACCAATTGCATTAAACAATAATTAAAAGTTAGGCTTTGAAATATTATGTGCAGTAGAAATTATCCATGATTATTATTTAATTTTTATACCCCGCCAAAAAGTTTGGCGGGGTATTATGTAATGGCGCCGTCCGTCCGGGCGGGCGGCAGAGTGGTTTCCAGATGATAACTCTGTTACCATTTGTCGGATCGCATTGAAACATCATAGGGTGGTGGGACTAGGCCTAGAGAAGAAACTATCGAAATTGACGATGATCTAAAATCCAAGATGACCGCCAGCCACTGGCGGCCATCTTGGAAATTGGTTTCCGGATGATAACTCCATTACCGTTTGTCAGATCGCATTGAAACTTCATAGGGTGGTGGGACTAGGCCTGGGAAAGAAACCTATCGAAATCGACAATGATCCGAAATCCAAGATGGCCGCCGGTGAAAATTGGTTTCCGGATGATAACTCAGTTACCGTTTGTCGGATCGCATTGAAACGTCATGGAGTGGTTGTACCAGGACTAGGGAAGAAACCTATCAAAATTGACAACGATCGGAAGTCCAAGATGGCCGCCAGCCACCAGTAGCCATCTTGAAAATTGGTTTCTGGATTATGACTCCGTTACCGTTTATCGGATCGCTTTGAAACTTCATAGAATGGTTGGACTAAGTCTGCGGAAGGAAGAAACCTATCGAAATCGATGCTGATTCGAAATCCAAGATGGCCGCCAACCACAGGCGGCCATCTTGAAAATGTGTTTCCGGTTGATAACTCTGTTACCGTTCATCGGATCGCTATGAAATTTCATATGGTGGTTCGACTACCTCTTGGTAAGAAACCTATCGAGATTGACAATAATACGAACTCCAAGATGGCTGCCAGCCACCGATGGCCAGCTTGAAAATTGGTTTCCAAATGATAACCGTTTATCGGATCCCTTTGAAACTTCATAAGGTGGTTGGACTAGGTGTGGAGAAGAAACCTATCGAAATTGATGATGATCCAAACTCCAAGATGGTCGCCATCCATGGGCTGCCATCTTGAAAGTTAGTTTCGGGATTTTATTTATTGGATCACTTCCTACGGTCGTTGGAATATGGCTGGTGAAGAAACTTATCAAAATTTACGATAATCGGAAATCTAATATGGCCGCCAGTCAGTGGCAGGCATCCTGAAAATAGGTTTCTGGATGATACCTCATTGACCATTTAGCGGATCGCTTTGACACTTCATAAGGGTGACTGGTCTGATGGGGCTGAGGAAGAAATAAATATTTTCTGATAGCTCTCATTCATAGGTTTGTCATCATGGCGGGGTATTATGCGCCGTATGCGGAGCTCTTGTTAATCATACAATTTAAAAGATAATGTGTCATGCCAGGAAAGAGGGATCCATTTCTCGCTATGCCCGGCCCATTTCTAGATAAGCTCCACCCACTGTCTACACATATTTGAATCAATTTTACCACTGTACCCCTTGAATTTATTCGAATTTGTCTCAAATTAATTTCTAAATTAAACAGTAACCATCTTTCTTGTTTGATTACCTTGACAATGAGATATTGGGAATTCATCAGTGAAGAGGTTAACACTCAATTCGGGCAAAAATGGCTTCTACAGTGTCTTGGGAAATGTCCATTTACAGACCAAGAGATGACTATTTTAACAACGTCGATAGAAGCTCTAGCTGCGGGTGAAGGGTGACACTGACCTACTTTTGTTACGCTCCATATCTGAAGCGTACAATGCACACATACGCCAAGTATGATTTCTGTGTATGAAAACTCTTGAAACAACAGCCTGGAATAAGCTTTTGTAACTGACTGACAAATGAACTAACAAAGGAACATCACAACGTATTGAGCTTCTACATGTACCTTCCCGGCCTCCTGCCTAACGCGACAAATGGCAGTTCTTTGTATGTAAACCAGCAGAATTTTATGCAATACTTGCATTGTTCGTGTTTGGAAGAATATTTAATTTTCACTGTGATCTTGATATTTGACCTTTTGACTTTAAATTTATCACAAATCTTCAGGACACACGAAGAACCTTCCATTCAAGTCTAGTCAAGATCTGTCCAGTAGAACCATTGTTACTTTAAGAAAGTGTGTCCCTTCAAACACAGTTTTCAAAATATTGATCAAAATATTTGCTTTTAATCTGGGCGCCCTGACCTTTGAAAGGAAAGTTCTCCCTAGGTGCACATGTCCAGTAAAAGCTTACCCTATTAACCCTCAAATTTATTCAAGAAATTCAAGAAAATTGTAATTTTCTCATAGAAAATTTCCATTTGCAGACAAAGAAAAGATTATTTTTGAAAATTTACCACAAGTAACTGGGTTAATTATCGAGCCAGTCATTCCTGTGGTAAATTTTCAAAAATAGGTGTCTTGACCTGCAAATAACATATTCCAAGAAGAATAGAATCCCACAAGCGCAGCTACAAATGTCAAACTAAAATAGCAGCTCGCAAGGAGATGATCATCGCTGAAATATTTCTGAATATTATTGCTTCAAGATAACTTTAAGGTCACGAGTTCAAGGTCACAACTGACATTTAATTCCTCAGACTTCTTGTTTTCATGAAATTTTTGTACCAATAATTTGTTTTCATTTGGCCCATTGTTTAGCAATAGATCCGTTATAGCAGAGATTAACCCTTTAACACTTAAGCCAGGCAAAAATGGCTTCTGCTATGGTCTTGGAAAATGTCAATTTGCAGACCAAGGGAATACTATTTTTGAAAATTTACCACTGAAATGACTGGCTCGATAACGGAGCCAGTTATTCCAATAGTAAATTTTCAAAAATAGTCATCTCTTGGTCTGCAAATTGACATTTTCTTTTAGAAAATTGAAAGTTTCTTTAACAAATTTAAGGATTAATGGGATAATGGCATGGTCTGTATGTAACAAAATCAGATCATGAAAGATGCGGCAACGAAATTTGTTTTATAACTTGATCCTAAACCAAACTGAATGATTCTTTAATGGAGAATATATATTGATCTTATTTTATTATTCTGTAGTTATAGCGTAATAATGTTAGAAATCCCTGAGCTTGCATGATTGATCAGAAATTAGGGGATAGGACTGATTTGCGGAGAAATGTTTTTATTCACGAATCGGAGCGGTCATGATTGATGTAGTAAGACACTTTAACCCCATAGTGACCAACACTGACCTTCACAATGGTCTTGATGTCTATTTGAATAGGTCAAGCTAAATTTTTTTGAAAATTTTCCACTTGAATGACTGGTTCAATAAGCAAGACAGTAATTCTGTGAAATTGTTTTTAAAATCTTGTGGCCTGCAAATAGACATTTAGTACGCAAAGATATATTCAAGTTTGGTCAAGAAAATCAAAATATTTGCTTATTGAATGCCCATTTACAGACCAAGAGAAGAGAATTTTGAACATTTATCACTGGGATGACTGGCTTGGTTATCGATCCAGGAATTCCAGTGGTAAATTTTCAAAAATAGTCTTCGCTTGACCTGTAAATGGACATTCCTCAAGACCCATGCAGAGGTCGGTTTTGGCCGGCTTGGTCATTCAAGGGTTGCATCATTCAACACTGCATACACAAATGTAAAATTCTATGCATTTCAAACTGAATTTTCTGGAAGAGTACCTCTGGCAACAACTTCCTCCAGTCAAATTATTTTCAAAATATTCAACACGTTACATGTATTTTTTTATTGTAAGATTTAATAAAAGAAACAGGTTAAATTTTCTAGCCATTGCCGTCTCGAATTCAGGCAATTAACTAACTCATCTGGCTAGGGAATTATCATTCTTAGCGGAATTATTACATTTTGTTTTACTCCGATGTTTGGTCGTGTGATTGGTTTACAACTGGCTAAATACCATGTTTGTTTCTTTAGCGATTAGGGGTGTCAGTCATTTGGCTGCGGTAATTTTGTTTTAGGATCTCTCAAGCGCACGAAAGACGGACGTGATTCGATTCGGACTCAATCATGCATGACACGATCAAAATGTGATTCCCCAAATTAGCGTCATTTCTGGATACATCGAGAGTAGTGGGGATGGCGGGTAATTTGTGTTCAATTAGAAACAATGTTAGCTGCTGTCGTGATCAAATTCCAAGGCAGCCAATCATACTGTGGCCATCCTGATGTACATTTCACAGCAAACCACTCGACTGCGTATTTATGGCATCAGATTATGTGCTGCGGAAACAGTTGAAACTAATGCAATTACTATTATATGCCCGCGGCCCAACCCATCAATCAGTGTGTTTATCTATCTGTTTGTCTGTCTTTGTAGCTTCTAAAACACAGTTAAAGCATCTTCAAAGATTTCTGTAAAATGTAAACCATTTCTAAAACTTTAAAAACGTATTCCGAACCATGTTACTAACTCACATCGTGGAATAGTTCATTTAGATAATTGTCTGATTTGAACCCTTTAACCCTCATATCGGCCAAAAAACGACTTCAGCTTCAGGTCATGAAAAATATTCCATTTGCAGACCAAGACAAGCCTATTTTTGAAATTTTACCACTGGAATGACTGGCTCAATAACCGAGCCAGTCCTTCCAGTAGTAAATTTTCAAAAATATGCTTCACTTGGTCTGCAAATGGCAATACCTATGAGAAAATTTTCTTGAACAGGTTCCAGGGATAAAGGGTTAATGGAGGAATCAAGTTTTAGATCTGCCCCGCCCATCTCTAGCTAAGCTCCACCCATGCTTCACCTGTGTTGTGATCGATCGATCCCTGAACTCCCTGGCTAACAATTTTCTAGTGCCCAGTCAAATTAGTTTCAAAATATTCAACAGCATGTTTATTAAAGATTTACAATTTGTGCAACAATGCTTAGTCCGTCATCAACTACCGGTAAGCATTCGTGACGAACTTATCTACGTTAGTCATGATGTCATTTATTATGACTTCATCCTACATGTCACAGTTGATTATGACTTCATATGATGGATGGATAAACTGGAAAGGTCTGTTGCCAGACAGTGGTAAATCTTCAAAATTAATCTTCTCTTTGCATGCAAGTGCCATAGATATACACTGAGCAAAACTTCTATTTTTGGGGGGCAAATCTTGACGATTAATGGATTAATCAACCTCTGTTTGCCACTCTTCTCATGGGTCTACAATAACCACAATGAGCATAAGGCGATCTGAGGAGGGTCAGGTAATCTGAGGATGGTCAGGTGATCTGAGGAGGGTCAGGTGATCTGAGGAGTCAGGTGATCTGAGATGGGGCAGGTGATCTGAGGAGGGGCAGGTGATCTGAGGAAGGGCAGGTGATCTGAGGAGCGTCAGTCAGGTGATCTAAGCGACTAAGCTCCCAAGTGTGACAATATCTACCAGAGTATACACATCATGTAGTTTTCCTTTCTCCTGCTCACACGCCTCACTGCACTGCGCCACACATGCGCAGACTTTTACCCTTAAATCCTCCAAGAAAAAGTTTAATTTCTCACAGAAAATATCTCTGCAGACTGGCAGATTATTTTTGTAAATTTATGACTGGAATGACTGGCTCGGTTATCGAGCCAGTCATTCCAGTGATAAATTTTTTTAAATAGTCTTCTCTTCATCTGCAAATGTGCATTTCTCAAGACCACTACAGAAACCGTTTTTGGCCGGTTTGAGTGGTAATGAGTTAAGAAAGCAGAGTATTTTTTATGGTTTTTTGCCTATAATGATCCACTTTATGAAAGCAGGGTACATGTATTGTTTTTGCTTGCACATGTGTATATGCATCCATCCAGTGATCAGAATAGTGTTCAGCATTGTAGCATCCGAGAATTAAGTAGAAGGTTGACGTATTTCAAAATATCATGAATGCTTGGCATGTGCAAAGCTAGTTTTTTCCCCTAATCAGTCAATCAGATGATCTACCAAATACAAATTACAAAATACAGGATTCTTACAAATTTGAAAAATACTTGAATTTTGACATCTGTCCTTGAAGGTTCTTGAATTTGAAATATGCCTTGAGAAGTACTTGAAAATGGCAGTAGGGCCTTGAAAAGTACTTGAAAATGTTGTGTACAATATAAGGCTTCTGATTATCATGCCACACTGCAGGAGATGGTCTTCCAGAACATTCCTGCACTCCTTAAAGATAGCTCAGTTTTAGTCCTTGAAAATGGAAGACATAGTCCTTGAAAAACTCTTGAAAAGTGCTTGAGTAAATAGGTCGGACGAGTCATATCAGAAATTGTTGTAATAATGATGGACAATTTCTACAAAGCTAACGCAAAGACTAGGAACCTCAACCATTACGTTCTCAATAAGAAGATTAGTTATCAAACAAATGGTATCTGAATCATAGAATATTGCCCGTTCAAGAATTGAATACCTTGCTTAACGATAGGCATTGGGCTCAGGTCAGATGTTTCCTTGTAACTCATTACAGTGGCTTGAGTATCAGGCAGTTTCTGCCAACGGAAATCAGATTTCATTTTCATTTGGACAGAAGCCGCGATGAAAGATACCCGGTGAATGGCAAAATGCAATATATTTTTCTTGATCAGATAGAAAAAGACAATTTGGTATCAGGAAGAGGTGGAAAAAGCTGTATAATCAATCTTCGTCAGTCGCGTTATTGTCACTCATACACAGACAATGGCATCCATGTGATATGGCAATATAAACGAGTGCCCGTTTACCTGTCAACGGGTTTGTGTGCCTCGCAATAAACTAAATCAACTAATACCACAGACAGGAAATTAACATCTTGACGGACAGATGTTTGATAGAGTTTATGATCTAGCTCACCCGATCTCGATTCATTATAAATGGTGGGGGTAGATGGGGGCGCGTAGGCGAAGCCTTACATCTGTAGACACACTCGTTGACTTATTCGCTATTTATTATAATAAAACAACATGACTGTCCCCGAGTAGTATTAGATACGGGTCAGCAAGCCTTACAATACAGCTCGAGTCTGCATAATATCTTGACATGTTTCCAAAGGAAAATAAAATGCTGGGCAGCAATGGCTTCCAATCTAATTAAGTCCAAAATATTCAACAGAACATTTCTTACATCGTGTTCAAAAGTGTACTAAACTAACTACCTGTTTCCAAAACAAAAACAGATACATATTCATTAGTACAATTTTTGTTCTGTTGAATATTTTGGACTTAATTTGATCGGAAGCCATTAAGTTATTTTTTTAGCTGTACTGTTTAAACAAGCCTTAGATTTACACACCACATACAATTATCAAATTCTGTTGAGTATTTTGAAAGTAATTTGACTGGAAGATGTTGCGATGTACAGCAATGGATTCCATTCAAATTAGTTTGAAAATACACACCGGCTTAATACTAGTCTGTAGTGATTGGAAAATGAAAAGCTCATAAAAGATCTCCATTTACAAATCAATGCTATTTTTGTTGAGACCATAGCGAAGCAGATGATCTCGATATAGTGATCCAAATGACATCCGGTGTGCGCCATCTGACATGTACCAAGCATTAGGTAAACGCTAAAGGGTTTCTAGCTCACATGGCCAAATGAGCTTATGCCATGCCGACCGTCCCTCATCCGTCTGTCCATCCATCGTCCGGTGTCCATCTGTCCATCAACCTTTGCATTAAAATGCTACTCATTAACCACTTGGCAAAGTTCAAATTAATATGGCGTGAATGATCCTATGGGTGTAGGCTTTAGAAGTTGTATACAGAATTTTGATTGGTTGAGTTTTTTCGCCGGTCATCTTAAATTTTCCAAAAAAGTTTGCGGGAAATCGTCTAAAACACTACTCCGAATTAACTGCTTGGGCAATTTCAACCAGACTTAGCTGGGAGGATAGTACGCTGGCATTTTTCCAGCGCCCTTCTTGGATTTTCCGAAAATTTCTGGAAATCACTTAGAATAAAATTCTGTTTAAACCAAGCCTGCTCCTTGATAACAACTGGGCCGATTTCAATCAAACTTGGATGAAAGAACCCGAACGTAGTATGCTTCAGAACTTGTATGAATTTTGATGGGGTCCATTTTTCTGGTAGCCATCTTGAATTTACCGGAAAATGTTGGGAAATCGTTTAAAAGGCTACTCATTAACTGCTTGAGAAATTTCAACCAGACTTGGCTGGAAAAATACTAGGCTGGTAAGTTTCATAACATGTGTATACAGAATTTTGATTGGTCAATTTTTTCAGGTGGCCATGTTGGATTTCCTTAAAATTTCGGAAAATCAGTTAAAAGGCTACTCATTAACTGATTGAACCAGTTCAAGCAAACTCAGCTGGAAAGACCCTAAAGTGGTATGCTTCAGAGCTTGTATACAGAATTTTGATTGGTCAATTTGTTCGGTGGCCATCTTGAGTTTTCTGAAAAATTGCTAAAAATCGTCTACTCCTAATTAACTGCTTGGGTGATTTCAACCAGACTGGCTGGAATGAGCCTAGGGCAGTAGGCTTCAGAAGTTGCATACAGTATTTGGATTGGTCAATTTTTCCAGTGGCCATCTTGGATTTTCTGAACATTTTGAGAAGTCATTTAAAAAGCTACTCCTCATTAACTGCTTGGCAGATTTCAACCAAACTCAGCTGGAAGCACCCTAAGCCAGGATGCTTCAGAACTTGTATACAGAATTTTGATAGTGGCCATTTTGGATTTTCCGAAAATGGGAATTCATATAAAATGCTACTCCTCATTAATCGCTTGGGCAATTTCAACCAAATTTGGCTGAAAGGATCGTCTAGAAATTCTATCCAGAATTTTGAGAGGTCAATGTTTTGGCAGCAATCTCTGATTTTCTAAGTGTTCCGGAAGCGTTTAAAAATGGTACTCCTTCAATCAATAGCCCGATTTCAACAAAACGATCCTATGACGGTAGGCTTCAACACATTAAACGAGAATCTCGATTGGTGGCCATCTTGAATTTTCCGAAAATGATCCATCATGTCTATTTCAATTATAATGGTTTAAGTGCCAATGGTCCAGGTGAGCGCCACAGGCCCTTGGGCCTCTTGTTTTACATATAATTCATCTCAAGGACTTATCCGATCTTAATAAAAAATTAACAGATTTGATCTGGCCCATCATTGCATCCAGTCGCCATCATAATTGAAATGATTTTCAGATTTTCCCCATATTCTACAGGTTTGTACTTAGCTTATTTTGCACCAAGAATTAGGTAAATATTAAAATTTTTCAGTGGGCATTTAGTTGATTTGAAGGGCTTCTACGCCCATAATAAAGCTTTACAGATTTGTGCCATGCCATCATTTCATCCAGTCTCCGTCATAATGAAAATGATATGGTTTGAACATTTGATTCATCAAGGGGTTATACTATTTCAAGAAATCCTTATTTCACGACATTGCCACACACGTGATCGGTGATATGTGTGAAAAAACTAAAGGGATTGATTGACACATGGGATGCAGTTCAGCTAGCATTAATCCCGCAAAATATGTTTTCAGCAGTGGTCTTGACAAAGCCAGTCATTCCAATGGTACATTATCAAAAATAATCTTTATGGTCTGCAAACTGCCATAGGTAGCAACAGCTCCCAGTCATATGAGTGTCAAAATATTCAACAGAATTTTTTTAGTTTTCGAATTTGGGATTTCCGATTCAACGGCTATCCAGCAATATACATGTTGCCCTATGATTGAAATTTACCACTGGAATGACTGGCTCGGTTATCGAGCCAATCATTCCAGTGGTAAATTTTCAAAAATAGTCTTCTTGGTCTGCAAATGGACAGTTCTCGAGATCACTGCAGAAGACATTTTTGGCTGATATGAGTATGTATGATTACTGTATACTGCGGTTTTAGTAGTAGAAACATCCTACAGCTGCAACCAGTCCTTCTTCGCTTTTGCCACTCTGTCGAAATACCTAGCTTCCTCAGATATGAGTGTTAAAGGGTTAATGAGGGTTAATTTGAATTTTGATTTTTTCAATTATTCTCTTTTCAGATTCTATCTACTTGATAAAAACCAGACATTGGGCGAGAATTTGCAGGGTCATAGCATTATCGAATTTCCAGTAATTAATGTGGTACTCCATAGCCATCTACACGAATACTCAATAGATATGAAGGGGAGACAACTGCAGACATGACCATGCTCAGAGGTATCATTATCAAGATAATCAATTATACAGTTACACCTGCTAAAAGAGACCACCTGCCTTCAGGAGCTAAAAGATAGCGGCTCTTTAACCCTCATATTAGCCAAAATCGGCTTTTGTAGTGGTCTTGAGAAATGTCTATTGGCAGAGTAAGGGAAGACTATTTTAGAAAATTTACCACTGGAATGACTGGCTCGGTTATCGAGCCATCATTCCAGTGGTAAATTTTCTAAAATAGTCTTCCCTTACTCTGCAAATAGACATTTTCTATGAGAAAATTTAAATTTTCTTGTACAAATTTGAGGGTTAAGTCATGTGATCAAAACACGACATACCCTAACCCTTTAACTCTCACTGGCCAGAAGACAAATTCTTTATGATATAAGGAATATTTTGTTGAATATTTTGAAATATGGGAGAAAGAGATTCCATTAAAATTTGTTTGTTAAAATTTGTTTCAAAATCTTCAACACCTTTCCCGTCTTAATCCTTTTACCGATGAATTCCACATATCTCATTTTCATGGCAACCAAAAAGTATAACTGTTGAATATTTTGAAAGTAATTTGACTGCTTCCAGTCAAATTAATTTCAAATTATTCAACAGAATAAGTTTTATATCTTAAGGAATTGACTTTTTCAGGGATTTGTCGGTGACTGGGTTAAGTTTCTTGAAATTTGGACACTTAAATTTCAAGAGGTAAATCCATGAAGCTAGGATAACCCATACTGATTTATCACACAATTTTAACCCCCTTTAACACAAGACGGCTAAAAAATGGCTTTTGAAGTGGTAATGAGAAATGTCCATTTGCAGACCAAGGCAAGACTATTTTTCACAATCTAGCACTGGAATGACTGGCTCGATAACAGAGCCAGTCATTTCAGTGAACAATTTTCAAAAATAGTCTTCTCTTGGTCTGTAAATGGACATTTTTTTATGAGAAAATTTTAATGAACCAATTTGAGGATTAAAGGGTTAATAATCAAACAAGACCATCTTAAAAATATTTGATTGTTCAGCAGAAGTTCTGGTCTTGAACCCTTTAACCCTTTCATGACGAAACTGTACCAAACCGGCCTATGCAGTGGTCTTGAGGAATGGCCATTTGCACGCCAAGAGAAGACCATTTTTGAAATTTTACCACTGAAATGACTGGCTCGATAACCGAGCCAGCCATTCCAGTGGTACATTTTCAAAAATTCTCTTCTTGACCTGCAAACGAACATTCAATAATGAAAATTGTGATTTTCTTGACAAAATTTTGACATTAAAGGGTTAATGGTCGGGCCGGCCAAATCCAGCCTCCAGTTGAATTGAGGAACATCCCTTTACAGTCCAAGACTAGACTATTTTTGAAAATTTACCATTGGAAGGCGTTTGCACGATAACTGAGCCCAGCCCTCCAGTGGTAAATTTTCAAAAAATTGTCTGCATAAAGAAATATTTAGACTTTATTTCAAATTTGTCCATTAAAGGGTTACTGTGTAACTGTCTCCAGCATTGAGGTTATCTCAAGGTTTTAGCTCATCTCTTTATTTATTCTATATTTATTTTTTACAGTCCAGACATGATCAGTCATCATAAAACCTTCAAACTGGATGAGGATAAATGGCCTGGATTCCAGATCGAAAAAAGTAACGAGCCAAACTGACATTTTATCATACAACTGGATGCTCTTAACGACGCAGAAAAGATACCATATAAAAGATTTTTATGTAATGGCCTGCGGCGGCACCGGCTTCGTCAGTAGTTTCAGAATATTCACCAGCTTACCTGTGGAGCTATGCCCACACCATATAGATGTGGTGTGTGCGTGTTCGTATGAGTGTCCATCTAGGGGAGGGGAGGTGTTATGTCCAGGGTGCTTTCTCCATTTCTACTCAAAAAATATTCACAAAATTTTGGTGGGTAGAATCAGGTTGTTGCAGTGTATGTGTGAAGATGACTGGATTTTGAGACCACAAGGTCATTGTTGGCTCACAAACGACCCAAATGACTAAGTGAGCTTATTGTATGGCGGCTGTCTGTCATCCGTCTATCTGTCCATCTAATCTCATCTCATCCTTTATGCTTTGACTGATTTCGACCAAATTTGGCTGGAAGGATCCTATGCTGGTAGGCTCCAGAACTTCTATTCAGAATTTTGATTGGTAAATTTTTCTGGTGGCCATCTGGGGTTTTCCGAAAATTTCCCAAAAAAATTCTAAAAATCATTTAAACCGCTATTTTGCCAATATAAATGGCCCGACTTCAATTAAACTTGGATGGACTGATTCTAAGCTGCTAGGCTTCAACACTTGTAATGAGAATTTTGATTGGTCAATTTTTCCAGCGGCCATCTGGGGTTTTCCGAAAATTTCTGGAAATCAGTGAAAATCCTACTCCTCATTAACCACTTGGTTGGTTTCAACCAAACTCAGCTACACGGACTCTTGAGTGGTATGCTTCAGAACTTGTATACAGAATTTTGATTATGTTAATTTCTTCGGTACCATCCTGAAGGCAAGCAAGTAGAATGCTACTTCTCATTAACTGTTTGGGCAATTTAAACCAGACTTGGCTGGAAGGATACTATGGATGTAAGTTTCAGAACTTATATACAGAATTTTTCCGATGACTTGGATTTTCCAAAAATTTTGGGAAATCGGTTAAAAGCTCCTCATTAACAACTTGACCGATTTCAAGCAAACTCGGCTGGAAGGACCCTAGAGTGGTATGCTTACAAACTCGTATACAGAATTTTGATTGGTCAATTTTGTCTGTAGCCATCTTGAATTTTCTGAAAAAATGGTGGGAAATCATTTAAAATATTACTCCTCATTAACTGCTTGGGCAATTTCAATCAGACTTCAGGCGGGAAAGATACTATGGCGGTAGGTTTCAGAACTTGTATACAGAATTTTGATTGGTCGATTTTTCCGTCTTGGATTTTCCGAAAAAATTTTGGAAATCAGGTAAACGGCTACTCCTCATTAACTGCTTGGCCGATTTAAACCAAACTGAGATGGAAGGACCCTAGGCTGGTATGCTTCAGAACTGGTATACAGAGTTTTGACTGCTTGATTCTTTTTTAATTCCGAAGAATGGCTGGAAATCGTTTAAAGGCCCAATTTCAACAATGATCCTATGATGGTCGGCTTCAACATATCAAACGAGAATTTTGATTGGTCAATTTTTTGGGTGGCCGTCTTGGATTCTATTTGGAATTATCTATTATGTCTATTTAAATGCAAATGGTTCAAATGTGAATGGTTACGGTGAGTGTCACTCACAGGCCCTTGGACCTATTGTTACTCAATGTGAACCACTAACACTTAAGCTGGCCAAAAACAGCTTAATCAGTGGTCTCGAGATTGGCCCAATTCCAGAACAAGAGTTTAGCACCAAAAGTCCGTTAATCTTACTAACCCTATACAACCCTATCACCGACAAATCCCTGAAAAAGGTGATTCTTTATGATATAAAACTTATTCCATTTAATATTTTGAAATTAATTTGACTGGAAGCCATTTCTGCTTAAGGCAGCAACTGCTTCCAGTCAAATTAATTTTAAAATATTCACCAGTTCTTGTAGGGGTGCCTTGAAAATAAGATATGGCAGGGACTGACCTACTCATTCGCCAATTAGCTAAATGCAAGTAAAATTGAGATCTGGCTGATAAAAAACAAGATTGGCTAAACATATGGCTAATGATTAAAATCATATTATTATACATATTTTCTAAGTAAAGAACCATTAAAATTAATTGTGAAGAACTAACAAGTACTTATATTATGTTTTATTGTGACCAAATAAACACTGAATATCTCAGATTAAAAGCACACATATAGGTCAGCTGTTGAATATTTTGAGGCAGCAACAGCTTCCAGGTTTCAAAATATTCAACATAATCTTGTATTAATGGTATGTAGTGTTCAGTTGAAATGGTTACCTATTGGAGATGGATTGTATACATTGCAAAACATTGGCTAAAATTGTTACGATTTGGCTCAGAAAAAGTGTAGTTACCTAATCATTTGTGAAAGCCAGGTCTGTCCCTGTATGGGGAATTCATTGGTGAAAGGGTTAGCATTTAACAACTGTTCATATGTTCACATTTGAGCCAAAACATGTTGTAGTTTACAAGATATCCATAGATCCAGAATTTAGTGTAGATCCAGGCTCTTTAGGGAGGTCATGACCACGTTTGGAGTTGACAAAACCGACCTTTCTTGTGTTTGAGTAACACACAGACACTAAGAAGTAAAATAACTTTGGTGTCCTCAGCCATAATTTGGCTACTGATACAAAAATAAGGTATCGCCACTGTTTTCATTATCCATGTAACTTGAAAATAATTGCAGCTATAAAAAAGTGGAAATACGATGAATTGTAGATAAATGAAAGGGGAATAAAATGCTATAAATTTTATGAATGAGGGTGCAATATTTTACGAGCGTCACTAGATGCAAGGCTTGATAAAGCTCTGAGAAAGATGACATAAATCTTTACCAAAAGACATTAGTTTTTATGTTTTAATGGAAGCATGGATTGCTTCTTGTTCTGCTTTCAAGAACACTGGTCCTACTGGAGGAAGCGTCTCTGAACTTGGGTGGCTGTTTATCTGTGACATCCTGAAGGCATGTGCCAATTTGAGGTCCAATAGCTAAAATACAACAGCAAAACCTTCAGCAACATTGTTACCAAAATAGACATTTTTAGCCCACGGCAGCCTGACTGAAAGTATATCAAGTATATCATTGGACAAATTTGAAATAATTGAATGACAAAAATATTTTGGTAACGATTTATCACAATTTTTGGAGGTTATTTATAATGGTGACTTTGATATATCATCTGACAGATTTTGGGAGGATTGAGTTAGCGAATATAGTGAACAGGTCACATTGCAGTTATTTCTATTACAGCCACCATTTGCATTTTACGAAAATACAATCACCTATCAAAATATTGAGATTTTTACAATAGCAAGTGCAGCGTCCCATAGTTGCGATTTGGGCAGCTCTATCAGAAATGTCAAAAATTTGCCAGGCAGACGGAGTCATGGTAGTTGCAAATTGCAACTAAAACTCTTCAACGTTCAAATAAAGCCTGCCATAAGTTTGTTCAGATGTGCAACAATTAGTACCACAAATGATCCAAGGTTGGCTAATGCATGAATGAAAATTACAAATCTTGTCATAGGCTTGCGCGATTACGTGATTAAATAAAAAATCACGATTATGTTTTAAATCATGAAAATATATGATTAAAAATTAAATAATCGAATAATCGTGAATATTTTCTATTGCATAAAATATTTCAAAACCTAACTTTCAGTTACTTTTTAATGCGATCGGTCATGAAAAATGACATTTTGCTTAGTGAATGTATGTCTATTTGCAGGGCAAGAGAAGACTATTTTTGAAAATGTATTACTGGAATGCCTGGCTCGAGAATCGAGCCAGGCATTCCAGTGATACATTTTCAAAAATAGTCTTCTCTTGCCCTGCAAATGGACTTTTCTAAACACTTTTGAAATTTTCATCATTGACATTCTTTTGTTGTTATGGCTTGGTAATTTGTATGTATGATTACTGTATTCTGCGGCTGTAGTAGGAGAAACATCCTACAGCTGCAATCAGTTCTCCTTCGTTTTTGCCCAGTGTGTCGTGTCTTCAGCCGAAATCCGTAACTTCCTCAGATCCATTCTTGACTTGAGTGTACCGAGTCCTGCTTTCTTGAGGTCACCTCGTAGCACGCTTAGCAGATTTATGCAACGACATCTTCTCCTGGCTTTGTATTTGCTGGCTGCGAGTAGGGCGAATTCTACGGCTCTGTGCTGGTGTCTCTTCTGATAATTTGTATCCAAGCTGATTAATCGAGTAATCACAATTATTTTTTAATAATTGATCGTGATCGCTCAATGCAATAATCGCACAAGCCTATCTTGTCAGGTAATTTAAATTTCACATGAGCATTTGTTGCACTAAAGATGAATATTAATGAGGCACCTGGTTAAAGGCCAGTTTTCTATTGGCTGGTGAAATTAGTTTTTTACCAATCAGTATTCATTTAGTGGCAGGCCTTGAATGAACTCGCCATCGTTGCTAAAATACGTGACGTATATATTTAACTCATTCGATCACAGATGTCTTTCTTTAATGGTCAAGCGGACCGAAAACCACCCTCTGCTATGGTCTTGTGGCATGTCCATTTACAGGGCAAGAGAAAACAATTTTTGAAAATTTACCACTAGAATGACTGACTTGATAACTGAGCCAGTCATTCCAGTGATAAATTTAAAATTGTATTCTCTTAGCCTCTATATGGACATTCAATAGGCAAGTTTTTAAATTTTCTTGACCAACTTTGACCATTAAAGGGTTAAACTTTAAGCCAAAATCGGATCAGTAGTTTCTGAGATACAACATTCTGTAAACACACAGATGCAAAAGCAATATCCCCTTCCCCTTCTAAGATGAGGGTAATAAACTTGAGCCAATACACGAACATAAACAGGTAACTGATTTATTAGACATAAATGCTTTACAGATACGGCTATATATTCTCATTATAAACATATGTATATTTTATATTGTTTATATCTATGCGTGTAAAATTAAAAACGGATTGCTGTAGATCTATATGCATCTAAATATAGTAAATAAGATGATATATCGGACACTTTGATCAGCGTAGTATACAGTGATAATTATACATTGAGGTCAGTGTTACATTATAAAGCTTGTCAATTGTGATAGACGGCTTAACCCTTTAGCACTCAGATCAGCCAAAAACCGCTTCTGCAGTGGTCTTGAGAAATATCCATTATTTTATAGACCGAGAGAACGATTTTTGAAAATATACCACTGGAATGACTGGCTCGATAACCGAGCCAGTCATTCCAATGGTAAATTTTCAAAAATAGTCTTCTCTTGGTCTACAAATGGACGTTTTCTATGATAAAATCGAAACTTCCTTGAACAAATTCGAGGGCTAGAGGGTTAAAGAGACAGGCTACATCTTTGTTAACAAAGTTCCAATTATGTAAATGTTAGTAAAAACTTAGAACATGAAATAGTGTTATTTTTTGTTAAATTTGTTTTAAAATCTTGATTGCAAAAAGCTAGCCATACAGACATATATGGATTGTATGTGATGTATTTACTAGTGCTTGCAGACCGTAGGGTACTAGGAATAAGATGACCAATTGCCGAAAATAAAATCCATAAAATTGTGATTTTGAAACTAATTTGTCTGAAATCTTGCTGTTGCAGAAGGCAAGAAAGAACATTAACCCCTGCAATTCCATTTGAAGACAACTAACTATACAGTTAAACTGTTTAATATTTTGAAACTAATTCGACTGGAACCTGCTGCTCCCTGGCAAATTAGTTTCAAAATATTCAACATAAACATTTCTTGCATCAATACAAATTGGTCGGGTATGGTCTAAGGTTTAAAGGGTTCAAGTGATTGCTGATTTTAAGCATTGCTGTGCGTTTACAAGATGAAGCAACACAAAATTCAAACTATTACCATACTATTTTAACCACTCTTATGTCAACAGCGCCTTAAAGCGCTCAAAATACTACTTTTATCAATTAATATTATACTGTATCAAGATTTTTCAAGAAAATTCAAATTTTTTCTCCGTGAATCACCGTTTGCTGGCCAAAAGAATGCAGTTTTTGTAAACTTACCACTGGAATTTAGGAAAGGTTTTAAGAGTGCTTTAGCCAGCTTGATGATTAAAAGGAGTAAATCAGAATTTTTGCTTAGTCATTGTCCATTTGGAGGCCAAGAAAAGACTATTTTTGAAATTTTACCGCTGGAATGACTGGATAGGTTACCGAGTCAGTTATTTCAGTGGTCAGTTTTCAAAAATAGTCTTCTTGGCCTGCAACTGGACATTCCTCAACAACCACTGCAGAGGCTCTGTTTGTAGATTAAAAGGTTAAGATGACACAAGAGAGGCTAAGATACAGATAATTCATGAATCCCAGTTTCTCATAATCAACCATGTCACATGTAGGCTGATGTCATAATCAATTACGTCATGAATGACTCGATTTAGTCCGTCTTAGACGCTTAAAAGTCTCTCACATTGTACAAATTGTATGACTTAACTAGTTAGACATACTGTTGAATATTTTGAAACTAATTTGACTGGGCGCTGTTGCTGCAATAATTTGTTATTGGGTGCCTATTTCCTAGGTCACTTGCACATCTATTAATGGCATTATTTGAGTGAATTCACATCCGATGTCTTCATTAGCAGCGTTCTGTTATTTTACATATATAAAAACTTCAGATCCCAGAAATTTTTTACTAATCCATACCATAGAAAATTAAATTAATCAAATGCACTGAATGCATCATTTACACCATATTATTAGGATAATTAATCATTTAATTGTCAAGAAGTCAAAATATTGAGAAGACTCTGAAAATTTACTATTGGGAAATAATCTTCTTTTGGCCTTCAAATGGACCTTTCTCAAGACCACTGTAGAGACTATTTTGTTTGCCTTGACCATTAAAGGGTTAACGCACAAAAGAGTTGACCAGCTAGCTGATGAAGTAAGCAGTAAATCATGTTTGAATTGTATCTTAAAACTACTAGACCACTGAAACACAGCGATCCAGCCGGATCAGTTACTGTGCTAAAGTAGTGATCCGGTACTGATCCATATGCGGAAAAAGCCTATGGATCACGTGATCAGTGGTTAATTTCTAGCCATGAAAGGACTGTGACTAAACCGGCTTATACACAAATTCACATGCACAGGTGAGAATGGAGGAATCCAGTTTTAGCTATGCCCCATGCATCTTTAGCTAAGCGCCACCCACACTTCACCCGTGTTGGGATTCGATCGATCCCTGAACTACTTGATTATCAATTTATAGAAAACTATACAAGTAATCTGTTGAATATTTTGAAACTAATTTGACTGGTTGCTGTTGCTGCCATCGCTCAGTTAAATTAGTTTTATTATATGGTATAGACTTAGAATTCGTACAACCTGACAGACTATTAAGCAATTAAGGCGGGCGAAGTGTGGGTGGAGCTTAACTAAAGATGGGCAGGGCATAGTTAAAACTAGATTCCTCCATTGCTCCCTCTTTTCCACATGTATAATTTAACTATCCAATGATTAGTATATTTCACTGTGTCTTATAGTAAGAGACAAGGTAGTCTTTCAGTGGTCAAGCCGGTCAGAACCAGTCTCTGCAGAGGTGGTCTTGGACAATATCCATATGCAGGCCAAGAGACCACCTATTTTAATTTACCACTGAAATGACTGGCTCAATATTCAATGCAGTCATTCCATTGATGTTAATTTTTTAATGGTCCAAATCGGATAATAAAATTTCAATTTTCTCCTAGCAAATCCATTTAGAACTTGGCTTGTAAATGGATTTGCTAGAAAATTGAAATTTTATTACTGGTCAAAATCGCATAATATAATTTCAATTTTCTCCTAGCAAATCCATTTAGAACTTGGCTTGTAAATGGATTTGCTAGAAAATTGAAATTTTATTACTGGTCAAAATCGCATAATATAATTTCAATTTTCTCCTAGCAAATCCATTTAGAACTTGGCTTGTAAATGGATTTGCTAGGAGAAAATGGAAATTTTATTATCCGATTTTGACCATTAAAAAATTAACATCAACTGGCATTCATTAGAATAAAATAAGAAAATCTTATGCATAAAAAATTAACCGCTATCTTTTCTTTTTCTTTCCGGACTTTTTTCCAGATTTCTTCTTTCCAGATTTTCCTTTCTTCCCTTTTCCTTTCTTGGATTTTGCTGACTTTTTGCTGACAGCTATACCTGAGAGAGCGTGCCCGGGAATTACTGGACCATCAGCAGAGGCTTCCTGCTCAATTTCTTCCCCTTTCCTAAAGTTATTTATTAACTGCCAAGATTCACTGTCAAAGTTTACTAAGTCTGCTGGTTTATATCCACTTTTAGATTCAATATCTAAAGAACAGCCCGCAGAAAGCAGTAATCGGACCACCTCAGGAAAGTTGCCTGAAATAATTAAATCATACATTCTAATAAATACTTATACATGGAAACTGAGTTAGCTAACCATCTGGCAACCAAGTACTAGATTTTAGGCTGGGTTACTACAATTTCAAAGTCATTAGCCCAGGTGACGACCTATCTTTTAGGCTTGCAAGATTATGCAATTTTTAGCTCGACTGAATTAAAACGAGCTACTGCGATACCTTGCACGTCGTCCGGCGGCGGCAGCCAATTTGGGTTTGCTCAACTCTTCTGTCTATATCTCATGTTTGAGTAATCATACTGGACCAAAACCTGTGCACATCCTTATAGTGACATGTCAGTACAGAATGTCCTTGAGGTCAAAAGGTCAAAGTGACCGTGGTAAAAATACTTGTTTCAACTAACATTTTCCGTTTAGCTCAACTTTTCTGTTTATATCTCATGTTTGGTTAATCATACTGGACCCAAACTTGGATGCATGCCTCCTTATAATGGCACAGCATCACACACTGATGTTGGGGTCAAAAGGTTAAATAAAGGTCACTGACCTTGGGAAAAATCTTTTTTTTTAACTAACATTTTCTGTCTAGCTCAATTTTTCTGTTTATATCTAATATTTGGTTAGTCATACTGGACCCAAACTTGGACATATGCCTCCTTATAATGACACAGCATCACACAATGATGTTTTGGTCAAAAGGTCAATGGTCAAGGTCACTGATATGCATGGCAACCGTCTGTTAACATTTCAAATGAAATGGATTAAAAACAACATAACACTTGAATAGCAAGTACCATCAAATCATAGCCACGCTAAAGGTGTGTTAACAACAACAACAGTTCTTTTCTTTGTAATCTAATAATTAGCAAGTCTAGACACATCTTAATACATCATCCCTCGCCAATTATACTCTAGATAATTCACACCTGTGCGCTGGTAAAAGACAATGTAATGATGATGTTACATTTTGATTGGGCCAACGGCGGCCATGGTTTTTTAAAATATCAACTTCACTTGAACAAACTTTAATGGCCCTTAGTTAGACTTGCGCGATTTCGCGATTTAATCAAAAATCACGAATTTTAAAAAAATATTGATTTTCTACGATTTAATTGAAAAAAAGCGAAAAATCGTGAAAAAATTAAGCAGACTACAATTTTAAAACTCACCATTCAGCAGTAAAAGAATACAGTTATAATCCATTCGCGCATGTATCCATTTCGGGTTTTCTTGATTGTTTCACGCACGTGTTCACTAAGTCCTAATCAAAACACAAAGCTCTATGGTAAACCAGCTAACAATAGCGAGGTAACGCCGTTGTCATTGAGAAAACCAGCTAGGTATACCGTCGAGTCGCCATATAATTTTCTTTCTTTCGCTGCAGACCCAGAGTCTGTCGTGAAATACCAAGTATATACTTAGTTGCAGAGTGTTAGGCAATAATCAATGAACATAATTCTTTTAGCAATTTCAGGCTGTGTACTAATTTTTCCCTTTGATTCCGTTGTCATGCCTAATTAAAGAAAATAATGCAACAGCATTCCAGAATGTTGTATTTTGAACTGTGCGCTTCTGTTGATTAGTCATAAATGTAAATCATACCTTCTGAAAGCAACTATAAACTGCACTATCGGATGAGTTTACACCGTTACTATCATAGCTACTCAAAGCTTCCGCCCTATGTATATGTATTGCGCAGTATCTCCCCAGGTACTAATATTAGCGTCTTCGCGCTACTCGGGTAATGACTTAAACTCGTCCTACAAAGGGAGGCTATAAGCGGAAGCGGGATTTATATTTTTACTCGACGACATTTTATGTCAAATTTTGATGAAATAAACAATGTTTATTAAACTATATGCAATATTTAGGCGGTCCCAATTAATAATTTCACTCCCGCGATTATAGATATACGGTATACATTAAAGTTCTCATCTATTCTTAAAAGATACATATCCTAGCTAAATTTATGATTATTTGTTAATTTATGGGCGCTTTAACTAACTAGAACCGTAGCCGCCATTTTATATTGATATTTGCTGGCGCCATTATTTCATACTCTATTGTCTTCGCCGGTGAGCAATTGTTCATATAAAACCATTTTCGTAACGCTAATGCTAGTCATTCTTCTGGTGGCTTTCAAGGCGAGCTCGTAGATATGCATAGCATAGTTTAATACCAGTTGTGTATATTTCCTGTGGTGCAAGTGACAACAAATATATTTATAACAGGTTTACTGAAAACTGCTGCTGCCTATAGCAGCAACAACTTTCCGTCAAATTGTCAATATAATCGGCTGATAATACAATTGTCACTAGATAAAGATTTGATAACAATTTGGCTGAAAATCGTTGACGCAACAACTTTCAATCAAATTGTTCTCAAAATAATCAGCAGTGTAGTCAACGTTTCATGACTTGCTGAAGATATTTCACGCAACTTTGTTGACAATCATTTCTTACTCGGGCAGCAACAGCGTTGTCAAATTTTTCTCAGAATAATCAGCGGACTTCCTGTTTTGTTTGCGAGCAAGTGCATACACAATTAGTTAGGCCTATTTCAGAGTGAAATATGTTCACAAAGATCAAGCAGTCCACCAGCACATGCACGATCGCCTCTGACATGCCTACCGTGAATAGAATAATACGCTTACCTCCTGATTGACAATGAAATGAACAGAATTTTCGAGCTTATCTGAGACTGGGTCTTGATTCTGTATACAATATAGGCCTAACTTATTGTGTAGGCATTTGTTAGCTAACAAAATAGAAAGCTCGCTGAGTATTCTGATAAAAATTTGACAACGCTGTTGCTGCATGAGTAAGAAATGATTGTCAATTAAGTTGCGCGAAATATCTTAAGCAGGGGTTGCAACATTGACTGCCTTGCTGATTATTTTGAGAACAATTTGATTGAAAGTTGTTCCATTAAAACATTGCCTAGTGACAATTGTTTTATCAGCTGATTATTTTGACAACAATTTGACAGAAAGCTGTTACTACTATAGGCAGCAACAGCATTCAGGAACTTGTTATAGATATATTTGTTTTTATTTGCACCATAGGAAATATAGAACTAATATTGTACTATGCTATGCTTCGTATGGGCTCACCTTGAAAGCCAGCAAATGAATGACCAGCATTAGCGTTACAAGAATGGTTTTATACGAACAATAGCTCACCGCCGAAGACAATAGAGTCTGAAACAATGGCGCCCGCAAATATCTATCTAAAATGGTGGCTACACTCCAAGTTAGTTAGTGTCCATAAAGTAGTCCTAAATTTAGCTAGGATATGTATCTTTTAAGAATAGATGAGAACTTTAAGCATAGACGTAGGATGGTACAAATTTGTTGCATGAAATTGTGTTCTAATTTCGTGCTATTTTTTCTATCATTTATTTCAACTTTTTCTAGAAGTTCCAAGTCCCAGTTTTGGTGACTTGTCACATTACCCCGGTTTATACTTTGGGGAATTTGGACCTACGATTTAATCAAAAATCGCGATTTTGTTTTATAAAATCGATCGCAATGTTTCAAAACAAAAATCATGCAACCCTACCCTTAGTCCCTAATCATACCTGCCAAATTTCCGCCTGATACATCCAACGGTTCTGGAGAAGTTGGTTTCGCAAAAACTAGTTCATCCAAGATGGTCGCCAAACCATTTGGCCAATCAAGTTTCCTTGAACAAACTTAGTTCAGCTCTTTCTTAGATGCTATTTCATGAGTTTTGAATCGATCTCCAAGCGGTTTCGGATAAGATTTTAGACATTTCTAAAAATCGGCCAAAATCCCAGATGGACACTGGTGAAATTGGCAGATCGGCTTCCTTTGAACAAACTTGGATCCCAACTCCTATGCCCTACGGATGCTTCCTGCCAAATATAATCGAAATCAGCCCAGTGCCTCTTGAGAAGAAGAAAAATGCTCAAAGAAAAATTTGACAGACGACAGATGACGGAGGGTCGCCATGTCATAATCTCACTTGGCCAGTCTGGCCAGGTGAGCTAAAAAATCTTGACACTACAGTGCATATAGTCCAGACAATACAAGAATTTTTACTTATGACTCGCAACTAGTATACGTCAGTATGTCAGTCACTCTGTTGCGCTTGCTTATGATGTCAGAGACCTGTCATGTCATACTGACATATACTTTTGATATATGACGCTCATTTCATCTAAAATCATCTTTCCAAATCTATCAACCCTTTAATGGTCAAACCGGCCTTTACAGTGGTCTTCAGAAATGTCCGTTAGCAGGTCAAGAGAAGACTATTTTTGAAAATTTACCACTGGAATGACTGGCTCGATAATCGAGCCAGTTATTCCAGTGGTAAATTTTCAAAAAATAGTCTACCTGCAAATGGACATTTACTAGGCAAAATTCTTAATTTTCTCGAAAAATCTTGACCGTTACAGGGTTAAAACATCGTGGTAAAACAATGTGTGCTCACATACACAATCACACCTACCCATCATCCATCTTCCTCGTTTCCATTTGTGGGTTTACTGTCCATACACAATTTGGATCCATTTTGTTACCTGTATAACCCTTTACTGGTAAAATCTGGTCAAGAAAATATGTTCTTATTGAGTGCCCATTTACAGGCCAAGAGAATACAATTTTTGAAATTTTATTACTGGAATGACTGGCTCGGTTATCGGTAAATTTAAAAAAATTTTATTTTATTGGCTTGTAAATGGACATTCCATAAGACCATAGCAGAGCCAGAGGCCTGTTTTTTGGGTGGTAAGGCCAAGGTTTAAGATATTCTATCTATTTAAGTGTGACCCCTTACAAAAATCATTCTATTTTCTGACTAGTTACTGCTGTAACCTTGTCCACCGCACTTTATCAAATGGTAAACTTAAAATGTGATCTAGAGGAAGAGGAATTGCTAGTGTTAGCTCTGACATACCTACACTGGAAAAAACTAATAAAGGACAATCAATGGAGGAATACAGTTTTAACTAAGCCCCGCCCATCTCTAGCTTAAAGCTCCACCCATGCTTCGTGCGCGTTGGGATCGACTGATCCATGCAAATCAATACCTGCACTTTCTAAATCTCAATTTCCAGAAAGCTATACAGGTAAGCTGTTGAATATTTATACCCTAGCTTGCAAGGTATATAGTAATTGATTTGTCCCTGTGTGCATCCATCCGTGCATGCATAAGTCCATCGATCTGTGCACCCCAGATTTTTGTCCGGCCTGTATTTTCAAGGGTTCATGTATAGTCACTAAACTTGATAAATGAATGCATCATAGCCTAAAGGTATGTCATGTATCAGGTAGGTCAGCATGACCTAATTTTCACGGTTCACTGAACATCACAGTTTATTCTTGTCCAGGCTGTATTTTCAAGTCTTGGATACAGTAACCAAACTTGGTGTATGGATGCATCATAGCCTAAAGGTGTGTCATGTATCAAAAGTAGGTCAGTGTGACCTATGGTTCACTGAACACCATAGATTATCACACTTGGAGAAATGATCACTGCTCATATTTGGCATGGAAGATAATTCATGGTGAAATCCCCCTCCCCCCCCCCCCCTGCTCAGATATCAAGGGAGATAATTTTTGAAGAAAGGTCTGGTTGCATGTCAAGGGAGATCACTTTTGAAAGGATGCGCTCAGATGTTAGGGGAGATAACTTTGAAATGGTCACTGCTCAGCTGTTAGGGGAGGTAACTCAAGGTGAATTAGTCAATGTTCATATTTGGCACATAAGATAATTTGTGGCTTAATGGTCAGTGTGCACATGTGTCATAGTAGACAACTCTTGAAGAAATAGTCTGCTCACAAGTCATGAAGGATAATGCTTGGTGAAATGGTCAGTGTGCATGTGTTGGTGTAGATATCTCGGGATGAACAGATCAGTGCTCGTGCATGCGTGCGTGCGTAAATACATCTTGTGTGAAAAGGCCAGTGATCACATGCACAAAGGGAGCTAATTCTTTATCATATTATCGACGATAGCAAACTACAGCTCTGTGATAATAAATGTCTGTCATTGGTGCCATGATATGCTGTCATATCAAGAAAGGTTTTCATCATAAATTCATCATTTTATAAATTGCCTTTAAAAGTGCTTTATTTTAGAGCAAGCCTTATAGACAAAGAGGCAGGTAAGGAGGCAGACAGACACAGATTTTGATTAAATGTAAGGTGCAGCTAAAAACTAGATTGCTCGGTCAATGACACATCCTCACATGCACAGCTTTAGAAACATTGCATTGCAATCAATTTCTTGACCTTTTGACCCCTTTCCAACTCCATGAGCGTGGAGCAAAACAAATGTTATCACGCAATCCGCAATTATATGGGTAACCCACATAACGTATTTGTTTCAATTCCACCCAACAGTTTGGGAGGAGATAGGGTGACAGACAGATTTTAGGATATTTAAACTTTTCACCAGCCCCTTAACCCTCAAGGGGCGGAGCCAAATTTAAATATTGTCTTGCAAAGCACAATCATAGGGGTAATCCACATACCAAACATAGATGAATACATGGGAGCATGTATAGCATCATGGACAGGGGCATTTATAATTATCCCCAATTTTTTAACAGGATTGGGGGGGGGGGGAGTTGGTGTTTACTACTTGAATTTGATGAATAAATCGTGTTCAGAACCTGATGAATTTTCAACTTCCTTGAGCCCATGACTATAAAATAGGAGTTATATTCCTTGCTACATAGTTATATTGATGCAGAGGCTAATGATGAGTTTGATGAATTAGTTACCTCTACATGCAAAATGAAGAGGAGTTAAACGCACAGGTGATAAAGCATCGACTTGAGCGCCAGCATCCAATAGAAGCTTCACAATGTCAGTATGGCCAGCTGAAATGTAGAAATGACGAATTATTAAACGTTTATAACACTCAAAATGACTAAAAAAAACGTCTTGTGTCTACAGAAATGCCAATTTGCACACCAAGCGAAAATTATTTTTGAAATTATACCACTGGAATGACTGGCTCGCTGCCACTGATAAATCTTCAAAAACTAGAATGCTCGTTCGATAACACCTCATCACAAATCCCCCATGTTCATGGCTTTGACAAAGGTACCTATTTACTGAATTCTGGGGTCGCCGATAATGGCTGACGAAGTCACGCAAAATAATGTGACAAATGAGATTTGATGAGATTTTAACTGGAATTAACTGTAATGATGTCATCGGAATTCTTTTTATTGCACACTGATTGGTTAACATCTATGACGTGTTAATGATGTTTCATTATTAATGTCTATGACGCATCAATGAAACAAAGGTTATTTTAAAATATGTGTTATGTAAACAAACAAGAATTTAAATTCCAGCTGGTTGTCTAAAATAAGAACGTGAACATGCATCATTAAAATATCTAACCATAACGTCTAATACTAACCCTAACCAATGGGCAATGGATCTTTCCCGTTTTTGCTAAGCCCCACCCACCTCTAGCTAAGCTCCACCCACACCTCGCTCGTGTTTGGATCGATCAATCTCTGAACTCCTTGACTATCTCTTTCCATAAAACTATACAGATAAGCTGTTAAATATTTTGGAACTAATTTGACTGGGTGCTGTTGCTGCCTATGGCAGCAACGCAGCAACAACACCCAATCAAATTAGTTACAAAATATTGAACAGAATATTTATTAAATAGTAAAGACATACAATTTGTACAACGACGCATTGTCCGTCTTCAATTATGCGTTCGTGACATACTTATCTACGTCATTCATGATGTCATTGATTGTGATGTCATTCTACACGCCACGTTGTTAATTATGATGTGATTTGATGGATGAATGAAGTGGAAAGACCTACACCAATTAAGGTAAGTTAAGATATAATCTTGTTTGTAGGTGTGTAGTAAGCCTAAATGTGGTCAAATTATTCTGATGTAGTGTAAACTTATCACAATTCTTAAAGGGCAGTTGTGTTGTTTATTAATAAAGTTGAAATAATAAAAATGTGAACGTCATTAAAAAAATCTAACCCTACCAGGAGATAATCTAATCTCTAACCCTAACCAATTTGATTACGGTGAAATATGATATTGTTTGTAGGTGACTAATAGGCCCAAGTGTGTTGAAATCTTTCCGAAACTGCCCTTTTAAATTCCTGGAGAATCCCTTGAAAACTATTAAAATCTTGTATTATCTCGTCGGTTGCGTTATTTTGCGCTATGTCATCCGCCATTATCAGCTTTCCGTAAAGTGGACTATCCTAATTTTGTCTAGCAGTTCTGTGGAGTTGCATTACAATCAATTTATTGAACTTTTGACCTCTACTCCAACTCTAAAAGGGCCAGAGCCAAATGTCCTCTTGCACTGCGCAATCATATGAATAACTCACATACCAAATTTGGTTGAATTCCATCCAACAGTTTTGGAGGAGCTGCACTACAAACAATTTATTGACCTTTTGACCCCAGGCCTTAGGCAGCAACATCTTCCAGTAACAGTAGTTTCAAAATATGCAACAGCTTTCTTGCATGGTAGCGTTTAAAATGAGATATGTTGAATTATTCAGTGAAAGGCTTAATTGACTGATCGGCTATATCCTTATTCTTAGCCCTCACGAAAAGTAGTAACTCAAGTTTATTTCTGTTATATATTTTGACCGCCGCCTTCGTATCGCGAAAAAAGCATCATAGAAGTATAGCCGTACTTATTAAAATGTTGCAGACATTGAAAACACTATAGATAATTTTATTTATAGCGTTTTAACCAGATTTCATGGCAATCGTAAAGCTCATAGTAAAATAGTAGCGAGCACACATGCACACTTTGTAGCATAGATAATGTAGTCTTCTTTTTGTTCGCTGATCATACCGCCAGTCCTGTAAGTGACTATCGCCATGATCATAAGCGTTAAGTGCGTGTCCGATATAGATTCTATGGCAACTTTGTTACGGGATTTCTGATTTAGGATTTTTTCGCGTATTTTGTACTGGTGCTGCTCCATAGTTTAGTTCTATCCTCATAAACTGGGTGCGTAGATTATGTTTGGCCCTAGTGTTGTGTTTATGGATGTCAGTGTTGAGTGTGAAGTTGCAGGCGATGGATTGTGGCAATGTCTTGTGGTGATAATCTTTAACAATGGTGTACATCTGTAGTTTGCCTTCGGATTTGAATATATTCTGGCCCCTGCTGTTTTTGAAGTTTTACTCCTTTTTTAGGCTTTTAGTTTTAATTTAAGCTTTGTCCGTGACGACAACCTTGGCATGCATGCGCAAATGCAGAGATACCGTCTTCATCCTGCACATTTGGAGTGATTTTTTTCCTTAGCAACTTCCGAACCGTGTAGGAATCGCCGATTCGACAGGCTTGAACAAAGCGTCGTTCTAATTCTGGCCCTATTAAAGTAAACATTTCTGGAAAATATTCAATTTGCATAGGTTTTGTTTACATTAGAAACGCGCCTACAGCTCATAAGAGTTCCGAAAGGGAGGTAATCAGTTGTTGTGTTCGGATATTCCGTCTCTTCACAGGAGCACCATCTAGGCGACATCCCAGCCGCTGTGTGCTATAAGGTTCAGATGTGGAACCACCGGCCGCTTGAGCGGTTGACCGAGACGTAGATACAGGTACAGTATTTTAACTTATTGCTGTTATTTAATCCATGCCGCTCAGCCTTAGATAAACCTCTTAGCTACATGATAACCGGCAACGTTCACATATGGATATAGTCATTTCTGCTCAACCGTAAACAGCGAACAGAAGGTCACTCATTGACGCCAGTTGGCCGGTTCTTAAATATCGAGCAGGCGTAGTAGCCTTGAGTCGTAAAATGCACAAAGCAAAAGTATACAAACTATGACTACATAGATGGCGCTCTGGGTTCACATTTTAAATTTACTTCATTGTAAGTTTTTGTAAATTACCCTGGAACAAATACACCTACAGTAAACATTTACAACAGGATGTTAATTGTATATATGAAAGATGTCATACTCTATTAACCTAATGAACTCGAAGGTCGGATCACCACCAGAATATTGACGTGATGCTCAATTGATATTTAAATATACCGATTCCCAAGGTTAGGTTATTCGTCAAAATTATCATCTCCTAAGACATTAAAATTTTAAAATTAACTCAATTAAATTAAATAAAATACCATATATCAATGTACAGCAAGCAGCGAGTTCTGCTTCTGCTATTTTTAGATATCCATGTTCAATTGACACTCGGCCAGTTTTGCATCATATATCTTTAAATCTACTTTCTTTTCCATGTTCCACTAGCCTGTAAAATTCACAATGAATGCAATTTATTAACAATGATCGAAATATAGCTTGTATGGCTCTTTGGTGGTTGTTTCCTGTTTTATCTCTGACCTCTGAACACCGATGTTTCCAAATGGCCCACACACCTACAGATATCAGGGTTACTAACAATTCTTTCTCCTTGCTATTAATGATTCGTCCGATAGTTGAGCAATCTTTGAACATAATTGTTTCAGCCATTAATTTCACATATTTGATTCCAAATTTAGCATGGAGCATATTGATATACACCCAAAAGCCTGTAGCTATACAACACTGTAAACAGATGGTCTATTGTTTCCTCCTCGGTATTACATAATAAACACCGGTCTGTACTTGTTATTTTGGACATATAAGTCAGATAGCCGACCCATAGCCTTCGATGGAGTAATCGCCATGCCAGGTCCCGTGCGTTTGCTGGTAGACAAGGTAGATATATTGTTTTCCATGCATTTTTCCAGTTCTTTGGTGTGCATCCTAAAGTATTCCAATGCCTAACTGCAACAGGAGTCTGTCTCGGACTTTGCATTAGCATTCCATACCAGGCTCTAGATGCCATGTTGTATTTTATATGCTCTGACTTAAATACTAATGTTGGTTGCAACATATCTCTGTTGCCACATGCTTTCAGCAATTTGAACCATTCACCAGGTATTGCATTCTTTATTCTAAGAAATAAGCGTTGGGCATCAATATGCCTCATTGATGTTGCTCTTGTTCATCCTGCATCACGATCCATTTGCGAGATTTTGGATTAACTAAATCACGTAAATATTGAATGCCATTTTTGGCCATAGAGGGCAAATATAATACAGCATCATTATCACGAATCAACTCGTTGCCCCAAAGACGGTGCCCTAAGGCATCTTCCCAACAACTGGGTTGTGGCATTGATCGTGTAAATATCTTTAAAGCTTCGAGCTGTTCTTTAAATACGTTTGGTATCTTCTGATGGGTAGGTGGCAGTTTAATGCACAAAAATAAACATTCTACTGGAAATGGATCTACGTATCTTTGTAGAAGTGTCCTTGCAACACTTGACCAAGATGAGTTTGAAGTGAGTAACTTATTCAAGAATTTCAGTTTTAGCGAAGCACACTTTGCTAAAACATTAACCAAATCCAGGCCTCCATCATGCTTTTCATTGGTGAGGATTGACTGCGATACTAAATGGGCTTTGTCCTCCCATAAGAAGGACAAAAGTAACGTGTTGATCTTTGACTCTACTGATTTGGGCATTTGAACTACAGAAGCGGTATACCACAATCCAGATAAAATTTAATTATTAAGGACAAATGTCCTGCCAAATACAGTTAGGCGACGTCGTTTCCAATTTACTAATGCACACTTTAGCTTGGATAGCCTTTCTTCACAGTTTATTATTACATCCTGTTCTCTACTAAAGTAAATACCCAAAATCTTTATGACATCATCTGACCAGTTAATATCCATAACATTGTCAGTTCTGTCCTTCCAAGCACCCAAAAATAATCCCCTTAGATTTGTCTCTATTGCCCTGATGCCTTTTGAAAATCTGATAATAATCCATTTAAAATTCTAAAATCTGAATTTTTACCTGCAAACACAGTCGTGTCATTTGCATATTGAGACACCTTTAGTGGCCTTTCTACGCCACGTATACATATTCCTTGAAAATCATTACGTTGCCTCAATGTGGCCCCCAACGATTCCATAGCTATGACGAATAGAAGCGGAGACAATGAGCAACTCTGTCTGACACCTCGTTCCAACACTACAGGTTCAGATAGATGATTATTTACTAAATAGCAACTTGTTATATCAGTATATAAAATATTGACCCATTTAATAAATCTGGAACCAAAGCCAATATGGTCTAAAGACTTAAACAAGAAGTCCCATTCAAGTCTGTCAAACGCTTTCTCGTTATCAAGTGCGGACTGCACCAAGTTTTAATGTTAGTGCCCGAGTAATAATCTTATAGTCTACACAGAGTAGAGAGATTGGTCTATAATTCTGTATTTTATTTCTGTCACCCCTCTTGTATATAAGCTGAACATATGCTTGGGCCATCGATGGAGGGAGATGCCCTTGCTTAAAAATGCTAGCTGCTATTTCTTCTAATACTGGACCAAATATGTGCCAGAATGTTTGATAAAATTTGACTGGAAGTCTGTCGCAGCCAGGAGACATTTCTAACTTCATACCTTTGAGAGATTCTGTCAAATCATCAATTGTTAGTGATTGGTCACAACTTTCGCGACATGCATCTGGAAGTCTTTGCGTTATATTAGCTAAAATATCTCTAGTTGCAGTTTCATCACTTCCCTCAGATTTATACAATGGTTTGTTAAATTTGGATACTGTTTCCATCATCTCTGCATTTGAGGACACTGATACACCATCATTAGTCTTCAGTGAGTGCATTAATTTCTCTATACCTCTTGCTTTTTCCAAGTTACAAAAGTAACGTGTAGGCTTTTCACCCTCGGTGTGCAATTGTGCTCTTGCCCTTATTTTGGCCCCATCAAACTGATATTGCTCTATTTCATTTAGTCTACCTTTTAATTTAACCATCACTTAGACGAGACAAAGCTGAGCTAACCAGTCTTGCTGTAGGAGATAGCTCAATTCCAATCTCTAATAAAGTAAAAAATCTTGGTGTAATTTTGGACACCGACTTAAGCATGAAAGATCACGTTAGCTACCTGTGTAAAGTATGTTTTATGCAATTACGCAACATCGCCTACATTAGAAAATATCTGACAAGAGAAGCTACCGCTACACTTGTTCTAATGACAGTTATGTCACGTGCCAACTATTGCAATAGCCTACTCGTCGGTGCGCCAAAAAATCTCATCAATCGTTTGCAAGCAATACAAAACACAGCTGCAAGAATCGTGTCACTATGTACTAAATACGATCACATTACTCCAATACTCCGTAATCTACACCGGCTACCCGGCTTAACTTACAAATGCCTAGAAGGTACTGCACCGGCCTACCTCGCCGAACTCTTAGTACTTTACAGTCCCCGCCGTTCACTTAGATCAGAAAGCAAAAAACAACTTAACATTCCTAAATTCCGAATGAATACATATGGCCAAAAAACATTCTCTTACTCAGCTCCCATCCTATGGAATAAATTGCCTTTGGACATCAAAACATCCCCAAACCTGAGCACATTTAAATCTAGACTCAAGACATGTTACTTTCAAAAATGTTATCCAACACCTTGATCTGTATTTTTTCAAGAGTACTCTAGATAAGCTTTCTAAGCGCTTAGAGCATGCTGCGCATGGATTTTGGCGCGTTACAAATGGACTATTATTATAACAATGCTACATTGAGTTTCCAAAATCCATCTCCTCGTTTGATCCAGTCAGCATTGTCTAATGTGATGGAAAACATATTGTGATCAGAGAAAGTTACTGGTTTTATGTTAGTTTTACACATGTAACCTTTCAATGATCGTTCTACATAGATCCTGTCCAATCTGGATGCTTTCTTTCCATGGGTTGAAAACCAAGTAACGTCCCTGCCCTCTGGATTTTCAATCCGATAAGTGGCTAACAAGCTTTTATATTCACAGATGTGTTTCAAAATATTATGAGATGTGTCATTAAAATTAGACCTAGCGTTTCTGTCCTTAACTTCAGCTAATATGCAATTAATGTCACCGCCAATAATTAGGTTTTCAGGCGTTCTGTCTTGAATTATTGTGGAAACATCATTTAGAAATTTGCGACGCAATTGATGAGAGGTTGGCGCATAAAGGTACATCAAATTTAACCTTGTGTTTAGTACATCAATTGATACACAAATCCACCGTCCATTTGTATCTGATGACGACGATATAACATCAACATAGTTGAGACAGCGGGGCAGGATAAGAATGGCCACTCCCGCGCTATTATCTTGTGATAAAGAATAAGAAATCTGCCCTTTTGAAATATCTTTGAGCGATTCATACACTTCAATTTTTTTAATTTTGGTCTCTTGTAGAAAAGCAATATCAACTCTCTCATTTGCTAATTCTTCAAGCAAGTGGCGCTGCTTGACTTCGGTATTTAATCCTCTGCAATTAATGGTGCAGATAATCAAAATTTGTAAAATGATGTTTACAACCGCCATCATTAGATTAACTTGATTTGGGTTTTTAGCTCCATTCTTAGACCATTTACCTAATTTTCCTGCGAATTCAATGTTTCCTAGTTCTACCACAGACAAATATTCGTATTTGGAAATATCAGAATCATGGCGCAGTAGACGATATTTTACGCCTCTCGCCATTACTTATGGCACTAACACTTCACCCACTTCTGATCGGTACATTACCATTTCCTCTTTCATCTGTGAACTCTGTGTTTGAATGGACACATCTGATTCTGCAACTGACATTGTATCATCATCCATATCATTTACTTCAATCTCAGATGCTGAGCTATTGTCTTCTTTATGACGCTTATTGCTACTTAAGTTACATTTGGCAGGAGCGTCATTTACCATATCTTCAAGCTGACTTAAATTAAGTGGGCTTAGCGGAAAATTGACTGAACTTTCCGTCTTCTGAGTCCTAAACTTATCCTGTCCTAATTTTAATTCATCTTCTAAGGAATTGTAAACTGGCTCTTCTGTAAGATCGTCATTTTCCTGCGTGTCTTTTACAGCCACATTTGGCTCCACTGCATTTTGATTATTTTCTTGACTTAAGGTTATACCCTCCTCTAATACTTGAATTTCATCAACTGTAGTTACTTTAACAGGATTTGATGATTCGTTTGTGTCATTTTCAGTGGCATGAACCAAAACAACAGCTTCCGTAGTGATTGCTCCAGAAGCATTTGACTCAGTTGCATCCTTTAATGGGTGATTATCTCCTGATACTGAGGGCTTGTTTTGATTTTTTGGACAGCGCCATTTAAAATGGTCAACTGAACCACAGAGCAAACATTTGTTTCGATTGGGACAATCTGTTGCCAAATGGTCAGTACTTAGGCAGATCCGGCACTCTTTAATTTGCCCTCTATACCATAAGGGCAGGACAAAGCTGCCATCAAGTGTCAATCTGCTTGATAATGGGCTATCCACTTTATCAAACCAGATGCATCTTACACCGTTTCTAGCCTTCTGTCAAAGGGATACGTTTCCCATTCAATCTTTTGCGCTTTGCCATACTTCTTGAGTTCATTCATGATTCTGTCATCTGGAATTTCTAGTGGAACTTTCATCTTCGCTAGCAACCTGTCTGACTCGATTTCCTCTACGTTACAAACTTCGCCTTTTACAATAAGAACAGCTTCTATAAGCTTTTCCTTGACCCCCTCATTTGATACTGTTACATTACATACAGTTTTAGAAACATTGATAAGCCCCTGCAAAGCAGCAGGTCCCGTGCCAACGACGTCCTTTAACCCATGATACACGTCGATAGCCGTGACACCCCACCCCTTAGTTGCTATCTTAAGGCTTAGGGTACGCTTATAGGTTGCCATGGTGTTTTATAAAAAGAGGAAACCCATACTACTACAATATATAATACAAAAATATAACACCAAAACGTCGGGGAAAGAGCTAAACACTAAATAAATAGTGTCCCCTTTTGAAACCCTGACAAATATATGAATAGAGAGTACAGTCGTATATTTGTTAGTTTGAACCACTTTCTAAGTGGTTCACTAACACCTAACCGATTAAAGTGGTTCCCTAATGCATACTAAAATATTACAGACATATATTTGTTAGTCTGTTCGAGTTGACCAGGGACAGCCAACTGACTATAAGGATTTATATAATCAAAGTACTAGGCTCGCGCTTACAAATTACAAAGGAATTAAATCCACTCACTCAAGCGATCTTGCCAAATATAATGCGCTAGCCAACGAACTATAGAAACAGCATACTGGCATGGGGAGAAAAGTATTGCATTGACCACAGTAAGAGGCGACCTATTAAATGGCCGAAACCGCCAGCTAAGAGGAGTGCCTTTAGAAAATGGAGACACAAAATGCGCTCCAACCAAGACAAGAATTTACAAATTAAACATAAAGTTTGAAAGGAAATACTAATACGAAATATATGTATAAAATTTATCTACAAAATCGCGCTAGAAACTAGCAAATTCGGGCAGCAATTGCAGAGCTAAATAAACGTGTGCGTTCACTTCGACAACTACTACTACTACTACTACTACTACTACTACTACTACTACTACTACTACTACTACTACTACTACTACTACTACTACTACTACTAGAATATGACTAGATGATTCCACTTGGTATTATATCCAATAGTAATTTCAATTACCATAGTAACAAGCTACAGGACGAGTAGGAGAATGAGCACCCCTCCCCTTCACAACCCCCCCCCCCCTCTCCCCCCCCCCCCCACTTCCCCTGCCCAAGCAAAACATTTTCTTAAAAGAACTTCTGTTCTTCTTTTCGACTTTTTGTATTCTAACAACATCAGAACTTGCATGGCATGTACCCCTAAACTGCACTTCACCCTTTTTCAAGACTCTGTTTTGTAAGGTGTATCTTGAGTGTCATCTGACCCACAGTATGGGGCTTTTCATCCGCTTGTAGTCATTGGATCATTCAAGCGCATCATGCGCTGAAGCAGCTAGCGCATGGAATACAGCGAGATGGGAACTCCAGTAGCCCTGGGGTCAGAGACAATGTTGTTCGTGAGATAGAACAGTGCTAGTGTGATGGACGATCTGTTGAGACAGATTGCCCAAGAAGGGAAAATAACTGCAGGGGTGGTGGGAGGATTGTGGCAATTGGGGTGCATCACACCACACCCACCAAACAGCCTGAGAATTCGCCATCTTTCCTGATGAGATCGCCAAAACCGGTCAGCATTTCGACCGTGATAGCACCACCATCAGGGTTCCCTTTTCGGCCTTCAGCTTTAACTTCGCCAAAGATAACTCCAGGTGGAAACACAAAGATCAACAAACTGAGACCCAGAATTGCATGATTTTGACACCTTTTTAGCATCACAACATGACCAACAGAGCATTAATTGTGCCCCGAGTTTGGCTACAATATTAATATATCCATCTTCGATCTTAATTTTGCTATTTTTTTAAAACAGCTAATTTTCATGAACGAACTTTTCAATTCAATTCAATTCAACTAAATTTATTTGCTTATTTATAGTATTACTTACAAGATGCATATAGGTGGGCCATCAAAGGCAGAGCCTATATGAGGTGGCGGGCCCCTTACATATAACATTTATACATGACAACATTGCAAACGATGAATACATTGGAGACATTATAGACAGTTACAAACATTTATCTATTCTGCTTGATAGTCTCAATCCTGGTGATAGACAGTATATATATACGCCTGCAAACCTAAGTGGTTATAATTTAATGATGTAGGGTAGGGACATTTGGGAAGAGGGGGTTGTGGTGGGGGTCATCGTGTTAATTAGTTTATTATTATTATTATTATTATTATTATTATTATTATTATTATTATTATTATTATTATTATTATTATTATAGCAATAACAACAATATTATTATTATCATTATTATTATTATTATTATTAGTAGTAGTAGTAGTAGTAGTAGTAGTAGTAGTAGTAGTAGTAGTAGTAGTAGTAGTAGTAGTAGTAGTAGTAGTAGTAGTAGTAGTTGGGATTACGTTGGCCCAATGTATCACATGGTTTTTTCACGTAAAATCTACGTTGGCCCAATGTAACTAACTTACCATCAACCAGCCAACATAAATAGAACTTACGCCCAACGTAATTAATTTTCTATTAATCAACCACATGTAAAGCCAATGTTGGGCCAATGAAACCACATGTTGGGCCAACGTAAGTCTGACGAGCAAAACTACGTTGGGCCAACAAATAAAACTTATGTTGGCCAACAAAACAATGTTTGCTGGGTATTATTATTATAACAACAATAATGTTGTTGCGATGACTAGACTAGACACAACAAGTTTGTGTAACTGGAATGAGCTCAATGGAAGAATGTAATGAGTGGCATACCACAAGGCAGCGTACCTGGGCCTGTTCTATTTGTGTTATACATAAACGATCTACCAGCAAGCTTAAAAGCAGCATACTTATTCACAGACGACACCAAAATTTCCAAATCAATGGCCAATAAAAAAGGCTGTGAGATTCTACAGGCAGACCTGAATATGCTAACCGCCTGGGTAGATCTATATGTTATTACGTTTCCATCCAGATAAGTGCAAGCATATGAGATTAGGAAGAGCACATAACTTTGACTATAAATACAGCTTAACAACAGATGTAATATCCCACGAGCTACAATCAATAGATGAAGAACACAACATAGGGGTCGGAAGGCACATAAATGAGAAAATCAATAAAGCTAACAGCATAATGGCAATCATCTGAAGATCCTTCAGTTTTCTGGATGAGACACACTCCAGCGTTCTATACAAAGCCTTGGTAAGATCACACCTGGACTATGAAGCACCAATATAGAGCCCATATAAAATGAAATATACACCTGTGCAAAAGTTAAGCACCACCCTATTTTTACGCACATGCGAGGGTATATTCATGTGCTATGAAGAAAGCAATAGCATAAACATGTATGCACCCATCCATCTTAGTGCAAGAGGTAATAATGCAACTAGAGGAATGCTGATTATGATGGTGGGGAAACACTGTATGTTTTTGTTTGAACTTGAAAACGAGGCCTGAATATGGTTACGTTGACACAACTGACAACTATTGCCCTACAGTTGACACACGTGGCTAGATTGTCATTAATGGTGTCTGAAAACGAAGTTTAACATCTGTGCACAAGTTTGAGACTGTCATTATTAATACCGGGTATATCCACCTTGTGCCTGGATGACGGCCTGGACACAGCGTCTCATGCTGGTCACCAACTGACTGATACGCCATTGTGGTATTCGTTGCCATTCAAGATGGAGTGCGTCTGTTAATTCCTGTAGGTTCTGCACAGGAGGATCCCTCCTTCTCACCATGTTTCCCAGAATGTCCCAGATATGCTCAATAGGGTTCATGTCAGGGCTCCTTGCTGGCCATGGTAGGGTTTAGATGGCATTCTGGCGGAGGTATTCATGCACAGCTCTAGCACGATGTGGTCGGGCATTGTCATCCATGAATATAGGGTGGGTTCCAGGTGCATGATTTACAAAATGAGGGACCACAACTCTATCCAGTATGGAATCTTGATATCTTTGTCCATTTAGTGTTCCAGGTACAGTCAACAGATCCAGCTTACAATCAAATGAGATGCACCCCCATATCATAACGGAACCTCCACCAAATGGAACTTCTTCCATGATGTTACGTTGGTCGTACGCCGTGCGTCTGGACCTCCATACACGAGTTCGACCATCTGTGGCATGAAGCAGGAACCGACTTTCATCGGACCAGTGTACCGTCTCCAGGATCTCATGTTCCAGTGTCTTCTTTCGTTGCACCACCTCAGACGCTCCTCTTTGTGGTGTGCAGTGAGGAGAGGACGTCTGACAGGTCTCCTAGCTTTCATGCCAGCAGCATACAGTCTCCTTTTGACGGTAGACATTGACACTCTATTGCGCGTTTCCCATTGCTGGCTGAGCACTCTGCTGTTGGTGAATGGAGATCTCCTAACAAGGCGTACTAGGGCTCGATCATCACGGGCAGTAGTCTTCTTCAGTCTTCCAGATCTAGGCCTGTCCTTCACCTCATTAGTTTGCCCATGTTTTGCAATCAAACGACTGATTACAGTATGGTTAATGTTCAGCTGTCTGCCAATCTCTCTGCATGACATACCAGTGGTATGCATGCCTATGATTTGCCATTTCACACGATCACTTAACCTTCGTCTTGCCATAGCGGTTCACAATCAAGAGCTAATTCTCTCTGTACAAATAAACCACGGTCATGAACACAAAATTCCTAATCTTGTCGCCTAACTCTGTATGTAATGTTCTACACCTCAAACTGGACTCTTACATAACTGAACACATGTGCTGTTTCCCGCCACGCACGGACATCAAGCGGCGTGAAGTCATGCATGCATGTGCATTTCGTACTTGGAATTATGTCAGCTAACGCGGGGACAAAAAGTATGGCAGCCTAGTTGTACCATCATGTTTCTACGTTCTATTGTTTTTGCTGGTGCTTAACTTTTGCACAGGTGTATATATAGAAGCGATTGAAAATGTCCAATGTCGTGCCATGCATCAGTTATCAGGAATGAAGGAACTTTCCTATCCTGAACGGCTAAAGAAGCTCAAACTACCAACTCTGACATACAGGAGGGTAAGAGGTGATATGATCGAGGTGTTCAAGATCTTGCAAGGCAAATATGATGTGGAAATTTCAAATATACAGCAATTACATAAAGATTGTGTAGCCAGAGAGATCACAAGAGAACATATAGGTACACATTATTCCAGCAGAGAGCCAATTCAAATATCTGCAAGCTCTCCTTCCCACTGCACATTGTTTCAGTATGACATAATTTACCCGACTCTGTCATTGAAGCACCAACATTAGACACATTTAAATTTAGGCTTGATAGGCACTGGAAAAATTGTGAACTCCTATACGACAACTACAAGGCGATCATAACCGGAAACCGTAAAGAATACAGTGCAGAAGATATCGAAGAACCGACCATAGAGGCATGAAGCCTGCGGTCTGAAACCATCCTAAGTATATCTAAGTATAGACTAATCCTGTTGTCTACAGTATTTAACAAATAAACTTGTGTAAGTGCATTCTATCATACTTTTCCTATGCTATTGGCATTTTCTGGGACCGCTAAATCTTTCCCGCATTTTATACCTTTCCTGAAAAGGTACATTTGAAGAGTTTTCCTTTGAAAACCATATTTATTGTAGTCTCGTATAACTGTTAATTTACCGTTACTAATCGTGTTTGCACTTGTTTATTTATTTATTTATTGGAACTGACATGACAACAATAATGTTGTTTAGCTGAAATGGACGAGATATGAAGTCCGATAATCGTCTATTTAATTTCGCTCGCACGTTAAATAGTGCTGTAAGCATGTTCGAAAACCGGTTCCTATTGCAATGTTTAGGTTATTCTGTACTAACTATCTCGCTGCTAATATTTGGAATATCAGTCTTATGGTCTACAATTCTAGTATTTGCCATATTTCTGGCATTAGGAGGATGGCGATTCTCGTGGATGTTTCTAAATACGGTCATCCGAGATCTCAGGTAGGATGGGTATCACACGATGATTCGCGCATCCCCTCTCTTTGCGCATACATGTTCAAACTCTTGTGAGAGCATATGCTGCACAACATATACTTTTTTCCCCATACACAAAAAGTCGGTACACTATTGGATTCGGTAGCTTCCCCTTTTGTGTTGTATTTTACGCAGACCGACAATTAAAAAGTCCAGTTTCATACAAGTGAATAAGAACCCATACTAGTTTCTTATATTTATTCAATAATTACGATTTTGCTTAGACTATTTGATAGGAGGCGATAATCCAAACATGCACAATATGTGTGTACCATAGGATACGATCAAACCGTGGTAGTTAATGAAAACTGGTGATTTAACATAATTTTTTAAGGAAATACTCTTCTACAACACTGGAAGTGCCAGATAGCTTTAAAAGTTTTCTTTTATTACATATAATTCATATTCTGAAAGTCCTAACAAGTATCTTTACAATGCTAATTTTAAATTGCGGTGGTATAGTCAAATTTAACTATTTTCAAGTTGAGGAGGGGTTTATCAAACCGTGGTAACAGGACAGAGTAAGCAAAAAAAAAAATTGTGTAGGGCGTTAAAGTCGCTATAAATAAAAGCAATGGTAAAATTAATTTGTCTAACTGAGACACGGTTAACTTTTAATTAGTTTCCGCTTAGTTTTCTGTTTAAATATGGATTTAAAGATTAGCCTCCTAAAAATTAAGGATGGCGGCCATTTTGAAGCTCAAACCACATGATCCGAGACAAATTTACAAGTTGTAGCATAACTATTTGACCTATTTATTGAATATTTTGTGTTACTAAAGAATGAATATACATTCATTGTGTGCTAAAAGTTTTCCAATCCAACAAGTAGTTTTCCAATAAGACATGCTTAAAGATAGATACCATGGTTTCAAAGATACCACAGAGCTCTTGATGATACCCTACCCTGAATCCTATATATATATTCTCATGGTTATTTTTATAGTGATATTTTTAAAGATAATTTTATTGTATACTCCATTTTGTCTTGTACATATATGTTAATTTTTTGTCTATGTTAGGCTATGTGTATTCGTTTATAGATTTTGTGCCAATAAAATATTCTGATTCCTTTTTCCCAAGAAAGATTTCCCTGAAAATTCAAGATTCAAAATTATTTATTTCAGGCTTAATATATAGTATACATGCATCACATTTGGGCAGTCCATCAATGGCATATAAAACAAGATGTTACAATATATAAGCTGACAGTTAATGAATGATCCAATGGGAATCCCACGACCTATGCCACACCTCCCATACCATAGATAATAGAGGTGAGTGGGTGGGAAGAAGAGTATACCAAAGCTGTAGGAAGCTAGCCAAATTGTTTAGGTGGGATACTCATAACTGTGGATATTGAGGATGACGGCAACGTTTACATTAAGCTCTGCAACCACTACAGTCTCTCCTCCCCCCCCCCCCCCCCCATGGTGGTGATGGTGTGTTGTGAGATTGGTGGTACAGAATGTCAAAGTTGGCCAAAACATTGGGATTTGCTGTGAAGCGCCATCGACTGCACATTCATTCTAGTTTCTCGTTGTTGCCTGCTTGTCACTGTCAGAGATTGTAAGGACAGGTGGCCATGCATCCACCATAGAGGATTGCAGCCTTGAACCCCATCAGAGCATGAGGAGTCGCCAACTAATCAGACAGCTTTTGGAATCTACATATCATGGTTTATTAACACACATGATCGTACGTCAGCAGCGCTATCTAGACAGATTTTGCTTTAATTATTAGCTCACCTGACCATTTCAATGCCTTTATTTATAAAAGCATAATTTTTTTGCTTCTGGAAATGTTCAGTCATACGATTATTAACCCTTTAACACTCAAACCTGCCCAAAACAGCTTTTTGCAGTGGTCTTCATTACCCTGGAAAATGATCATTTGCAGACCAAGCATATAATACTATTTTTGAAAATTTATCACTCGAATAACTGGCTCGCTTTTACTATTGAGCCCATCCTTCCAGTGATAGATTTTCAAAAGTAATATTGTCTTAGGATATTTTCTGTAAGATAATTTTAATTTTCTCGAAGAAATTTGTGGATTAAAGGCACTCTTAAACATTTTGATTTCTGTTTAATATGATCACTGCGCAGGTGACGGAGAATAATTACTTGGTCTCTAAACACGAGCATGACTCCTTCAACCCTTTAAGCCAACAAATTTGTTCATGAAAATTTCAATTTTCTCATAAAAGAATGTCCATTTGCAGACCAAGAGAAGGCGATTTTTTTTAATTTTGCCGCTGGAATAACTGGCTCTGTTATCCTTTGGTATATTTTCAAAAATAGTCTTCTCAAGACCACTGCAGAAGCTGTTTTTTGGCTGATATAAGGGTTAATGGGTTAACAGTTTAATTCCTGAAATTATATTGTCTCAAGACAACTTATGCAGGTAAGCTGTATAATTATATTTTGTGACTAATTTGACTGGAACTTGTTACTGTCGCAGTTACCACTCCCAATCAAGTTAGTTTCAAAATAAAAATTCCTTACTGATCTTGATGTCTTTGTTGTTTCTGTACTGTAGCGATAAAAGCATTAATACTGGTTATTCGGCCAAAAAATTCATAGAATGATGGTGATTTATGACATGGGTCTCGTAAAGTTATGAAGATTTAACTATTTAGATTGGTCAAGAAATTAAAAATTTTCCTTAGTCAATGTCTATTTGCACTTCAATAGAAGAGTATTTTTGAAAATTTACCAATGGAATGAATATCTGGCTCATTTATCGAGCCTGCCATTTCAAAGGTAAATTTCCAAAAATAGTTTTCTCACTTGTGTCTATAAATGTTAATTTCTCAAAACCACTGTAAGGACAGCTTTTGTTGGTCTAACCTATAAATGGCAAAAATGCTTTCTCAGGCCTTGGATTTGAGGACATTTATGGAAAATTCTTGACCACCATTATTTGAGAAAGAGTGGGCCATTGATATTTTCTACAATGTAAAAGATATATATATATATACATACATGTATATTAATTTTAGAAATATTGTGCAACTGTACTAATCTTGACCTTGTCGTTCATTATAAATTTAGAAAGAAGTACGAAATGGTGGTATTAACCCTTTAATGGTCATCAGGGATGGGGTCAATTCCATTTTATCAATTCCAATTCCACCTCAATTCATTTTATCAATTCCAATTCTGTTTCCACATCAATTCATTTTATCAATTCCATACCAATATTTACGTGAGATCAACATTGTTATATTTTAACCCTTTAATGCCCAAGATTGGCCACGAAAAACCTGATTTATCATTAACAAATGTCCATTTGCAGGACAAGAGCAGACTATCTTTTTTAAATTTAACAGTGCAATGACTGGCTCAGTTATGGAATCAGACATTCCACTGGTAAATTTTCAAAAATAGTTTATTAGCTTACATATATATGATCGTTCCTCAAGACCAGTGCAGAAGGCATTTTTGAAAATTTTTCAGTGGAATGACTGGCTTGTTTATATTCGTGTCACTGGTTGTGTAGCCGGTTTTGTATTTCATCATGTGTGTCTTATATTTCAGAGCTGTCACTGTTTTAATACGTACAAAAATTGCAGTAAGAGCATACTTAAAGAAAAATGGCAATATGGCGAAAATATTCCAAGAAAATGTAAAAAAATATCCAAACAAAACTATCTTTATATATGAGGATATGCGGTGGACGTTTAAAGATGTGGATGAAATAACAAATTCCATAGCAAATTTTTTTCATGAAACCGGAGTACGCCAGTTTGATGTAGTGGCATTGTACATCGAGAATCATCCGAGTCTCGCTATCTATTGGTTGGCCTTGTCAAAGATTGGTGTTATTGGAGCATTGGTTAACTATAACCTAAGAGAGGAGTCACTGGCTCACTGTATCAACATATCAGCAGCTAAAGCTATTGTCTTTTCTCCAGACCTCGCACCATGTAAGTATATGACACGTTTTGTATGGGTCATGGAAATTTGTGGAATGTGAAAAAGGCCTCGGAAACGAGCACTATTTCTCGTAGGTCATAGACATTTTTTAAAACGGTCTTAAGAAATACAGCATCCTGACATATATATATATATATATATATATATATATATATATATATATATATATATATATATATATATATATATATATATATACACCTGTGCAAAAGTTAAGCACCAGCAAAAACAATAGAACGTAGAAACATGATGGTACAACTAGGCTGCCATACTTTTTGTCCCCGCGTTAGCTGACACAATTCCAAGTACGAAATGCACATGCATGCATGACTTCACGCCGCTTGATGTCCGTGCGTGGCGGGAAACAGCACACGTGTTCAGTTATGTAAAAGTCCAGTTTGAGGTGTAGAACATTACATACAGATTTAGGCGACAAGATTAGGAATTTTGTGTTCATGACCGTGGTTTATTTGTACAGAGAGAATTAGCTCTTGATTGTGAACCGCTATGGCAAGACGAAGGTTAAGTGATCGTGTGAAATGGCAAATCATAGGCATGCATACCACTGGTATGTCATGCAGAGAGATTGGCAGACAGCTGAACATTAACCATACTGTAATTAGTCGTTTGATTGCAAAACATGGGCAAACTAACGAGGTGAAGGACAGGCCTAGATCTGGAAGACCGAAGAAGACTACTGCCCGTGATGATCGAGCCCTAGTACGCCTTGTTAGGAGATCTTCATTCACCAACAGCAGAGTGCTCAGCCAGCAATGGGAAACGCGCAATAGAGTGTCAATGTCTACCGTCAAAAGGAGACTGTATGCTGCTGGCATGAAAGCTAGGAGACCTGTCAGACGTCCTCTCCTCACTGCACACCACAAAGAGGAGCGTCTGAGGTGGTGCAACGAAAGAAGACACTGGAACATGAGATCCTGGAGACGGGTACACTGGTCCGATGAAAGTCGGTTCCTGCTTCATGCCACAGATGGTCGAACTCGTGTATGGAGGTCCAGACACACGGCGTACGACCAACGTAACATCATGGAAGAAGTTCCATTTGGTGGAGGTTCCGTTATGATATGGGGGTGCATCTCATTTGATTGTAAGCTGGATCTGTTGACTGTACCTGGAACACTAAATGGACAAAGATATCAAGATTCCATACTGGATAGAGTTGTGGTCCCTCATTTTGTAAATCATGCACCTGGAACCCACCCTATATTCATGGATGACAACGCCCGACCACATCGTGCTAGAGCTGTGCATGAATACCTCCGCCAGAATGCCATCGAAACCCTACCATGGCCAGCAAGGAGCCCTGACATGAACCCTATTGAGCATATCTGGGACATTCTGGGAAACATGGTGAGAAGGAGGGATCCTCCTGTGCAGAACCTACAGGAATTAACAGACGCACTCCATCTTGAATGGCAACGAATACCACAATGGCGTATCCGTCGGTTGGTGACCAGCATGAGACGTCGTGTCCAGGCTGTCATCCAGGCACAAGGTGGATATACCCGGTATTAATAATGACAGTCTCAAACTCGTGCACAGATGTTAAACTTCGTTTTCAGACACCATTAATGACAATCTAGCCACGTGTGTCAACTGTAGGGCAATAGTTGTCAGTTGTGTCAACGTAACCATATTCAGGCCTCGTTTTCAAGTTCAAACAAAAACATACAGTGTTTCCCCACCATCATAATCAGCATTCCTCTAGTTGCATTATTACCTCTTGCACTAAGATGGATGGGTACATAAATGTTTATGCTATTGCTTTCTTCATAGCACATGAATATACCCTCGCATGTGCGTAAAAATAGGGTGGTGCTTAACTTTTGCACAGGTGTATATATAATATAAGTAAATTACACATATTTTGCCGGGAAATTGTTGCTGCCGTTAGCGGCAAGAGCTCTTCCAGACTAAATTAGTTGCAAAATATTATAGAACCTCGTATAGTTTTAAATCACTTACATGTATGTAGATGTCATACAAATTTGTTATGGTGTGTGTGTGGGGTTGGGAGGTGGGTTCATAGAGGAGTTCCAATGAGAGAAGTGGTGTGAACATTGTATACATTTACCCCTTAAACATCTAAACATTTAAATCATGTAAATGGTCAGGATTGATAAGATTTGGTTAGTCATGTGTCCATGGTGTCCTCCCCCATCCCAAAATTCTGAAATCGAAATTCTCCCTGATGGCCTTGTGCATTCCCAGACATGCCAGTGATAAATTTGAACCATCGGTTGGCTGTTAACATGGTTACATTATTAAATTTGTAACATGATTTAGCCCCCCCCCCCACCTAGCAACATGTACGCTAAGTATGACACTGTAAATTTAATTTTTTTCAAAAGTATTTCTCTGTTTGCACATATAGTTTACCTAATTATGCTCTCTTGTTCAGACTAACATACTGAGATATGTAATTATGTAAATGTCTATGTTTTATTTTTTCGGCAGATATACATGCAACTGGACACTTGTTCAAGAATAACAACAATCTCGAGTTATACAGCACAGGCCTGGTTACCCATTGTGACATCCGCTGTCTGAATTTGGAGCTGCTATTGCAGAAAAGTCCCACGTATCCACCTCCAGAGACAAAAATTAATTTCAGAGGTGAGCTTGCCTTCTAATTAGTGCGGTCAAAAAGACTCGAGCAATTGCAAATACGTGTAGTAGGAGATAAAAGAGTTTGTTCTTCTGTCGATCGCCTGAATGGAATTTCAGGAGAACAATATTTTGATCTCCCAGTTTCTGTTGGTGGTTCCGTAAAAGGGCTCTTAAAACTGTTCATGTTGCGCTCATTGTAAGAGTCTATTTACAAAAATCTCCAAACTCCACATTGTTTAATGGTCAAGAAAATCTAAAATTTTGCATATAGTCAATGTCCATTCAATTTCACAGGCCAAGCTAAATTTACTTTTTGAAAATTGACCAGTGGAAAGGCTGCCTCAATAATCGAGCCAGCCATTCCAGCACTTGGTAAATTTTTTTTAAAGATTTCTCCTGGCCTGCAAATTTCTGTACATGTAGGAATCGGTATCGGCAATCTATGAGGGTTACCGGGTTGTTAACACTAGTGATCAATAAAAACTACCTCCTGGAAGACAGAGTACCGAATCCTTTTATTGGTCTCTCCAAGTGGGATTATTTTGATGCCGCAGGTAGCTTCTGTGACTCACTAATTTTGTTTGTGAAAATAGGATATATAGATAAATAATACTTGTATGCAGTGGTCAAAAGTAAGGCTACCCTTTGCCCTCCGTAATAGAAATTTACCATAATGCTATTTGAGTATTTCAATGTGTGGACTGATCAGCCCTGTTGATAATGGAGTGACCCAATCTTGCACTCAATTATTTGACATCATTATTAGCTCAGCTGGCAAGAATGGCCAATTGGGCTTATGACATGGCGATTGTCTGTCCGTCCATCATCAGTCAACTTTTACTTTAAAATGTATCTCCTAAACCACAAATTTGGCTGGAAGGATCCTATGGTCTGAACATCTGTTCAGAATACTGGTTAGTCAATTTTTTGGGTAAAAATCTTAGAAGTTATGAAAATTTACTGGAAATTGTCAAAACATATCTATTCCATGGCTGCTTGACGGATTTCAACCAAATTTAGCTAGAATGACAATATGGTGGCAGTTCTCGAGTTATTCAGAATTTTGATATATATGTGTCTCTTTTGGTGAAAATCTTAGATTTTATGCAAAATTTACTGTATATTGTAAAAAATGCATCTCCTCCTCAACCGATGTTGACTAGATGGACTATATAGTAGTACGCTCCAGAATTTCTATTCAGAAGTTGGATTGGTCAATTTTTTGATGCTTAAAGTCATAGATTTTGTGCAAAATTTACTGGAAATTGTCAAAATGCATCTCCTCCATAACTGCTTGATGATTTCAACCAGATTTGTCTGGAAAGATTCTATAATCCTATAATAATACGCTCCAGAACAAGTATTCAAAATTTTAATTGCTAAGTTTTTTGGATAAAAATCCCAGATTTTATGAACGGTTACTGGAAATTTTCAAAATGCATCTCTTCCTTAGCTGCTTGGTCGATTTCATCCAAATTTGGCTGTTGGTAGCCTCTATAACTTCTATTCAAAATTTGTATTGATAAGTTTTTCGGTGGCTATCTTGGATTTTCTGAAAATTGTATGTAATCATTTTAAATGCTACTCCATAATCAATGATTTCAATAAAGCTTTGGTGGAACGATCTTGTGGTGGTAAGCTTCAACATATCAAACGATAATTTTGATTGGTGAATTTTTTGCGTAGCCATCTTGGATTTTCAGAAAGTTATCCATCATATCTATTTAAATGCAAATGGTTCAGATGCTAATGGTTCAGATGCTAATGGTAAAGATGAGTGTCACAGGCTGTCAGGCCTCTTGTTTACATTACATGGTCTGATTTCCATATGATTTTTAGTAACTTTCAATTTAACGAGAAACTGTTTCTAAGTGCCTTTAAAAAAATTCAACATCGATATCATATAGAAGTCGTACCAATAATGGACCTTTCCAAATTTATCCATCGATCATCTGACGTCATAATTAACTAAGTGACGTGTATGATGAATGATTCGAAATAGTCCATCTTTAGTGCTTAATAGTCCGACACGTACAAATTGTATGTCTACCATTTAATTAACATTCTTTTAAATGTTTTGAAACTAATTTGGCAGTCAAATTAGTTTCAAAACATTTTTAAACAGCTTATCTGTATAGTTTTCTGTAAATTGATAGTCAGGAAGTCCAGGGATCGATCAATCCATTGTGTGGGTGGAGCTTAGCTAGTGATGGGCAGGGCATAGCTAAACCTGGAAAGGTCCATTGTCACTAGTTGTTTATTTTTTCAGATCCTCTAATGTATGTATACACATCAGGTACAACAGGCATGCCGAAAGCTGCAGTCATCACACATACACGGTAATATGTCTTTGGGTGTGCTATGTCATTGATGGTAATATGTAGTTAACGGTAATATGTCGTTGACGGTACTATGTCGTTGATGATAATATGTAGTTGACGGTACTATGTCATTGACGGTAATATAACGTTAGCGGTAATATGTAGTTTATGGTAATATGTAGATGACGGTAATATGTCATTGACGGTAATATAACTTCTCCTTCGATCAATACTCACCATTCTGTTACTTCTGATATACAGCTGGCCTTGACAGCGGCTCTAGGATTATAGACTTAGAAAGCTTTACCGACTCCTGGGAACCGGGTACTCGGCTCCCAACTGCCGAGTACCCGTTTACCATAGAGCTCATTCTTGTTTGCATAGCAAAAAGAGCAATACATGCTTTCTGCATTAGGGATTTTAGTGTTTTAAATAATCTACGTCTTTAATCGGTGATAGTTTGTGTGTTCTGAAAGGATTAACTAAGGACTATGGAGAATACCGCCCAAGACAACCAGGTTGTATTGTTCTTTATTATCCATAGTTAAAAGACTTAGGTCTCTAAATTTCGTTGTGTCGCATGTTCCAATTTCTGACCCCATAGAATCTGGGACGTGTGCTAACAACGATATATGCCAGACGATCGCCTTCTTTAACCCCCAACAGGCGATCGGCAGATATGAAAATAGGTGTTTGCTACGGTATTTCTAACACGAATATCGGCTGACGTCGTTCTCCGTAGAATCCGAGCGGGTGACGTCACACCCGGTCGCTCAGATGTTTATGTGGAGAAAAATTTTTCATTAATTCGCGCATCTTATTCTGGGTGCTGCGTACTAAAAATGGTACCGGAAACTTTAGAATGATCAAGTTTACGTGCGATCACGATCGGTTTGCAATGATCGGTGGTTTCAAAATTCTTGAGTAGATGCGTGGTCTGCGGTTTTACCGTGTGAGACAGCAGTTTGTTATACATTTTGTTTTCTTCACATATCGTGCTGCTTTCGTTAGGAGTATAATTTATATTGATTAGTAAATATACCCTGAATGCTATGCGATATGATTCCTGGAGCCGTTACACATCCTGGAGGATCTATTATGGGTGTGTTTGTGCCCGCCGCGTGCTTGTCGGCATAATCAATGCGATCGTTGTTGTAACGTTCTGTCTCTCTGCGGCCACCTCCGGGTGGTCCAGTAATGGTGGCCGGTCCATCAGGTGTGGGAGCCGTCCGCCAGGACGGCTCCACGGTTGACTCGTCTAGTGACGGCTCTTCGGAGTCTGAAGACGAGGAGGAGAGGTTGCTGCGGCCCGTGAAGCCGCAGGTGGAGAATATGGAGGTTGATTCCGTCCTGGACGGAACCGGCCTCCATTTGTCTGGTTTGGCGCAAGCCAGGTCAGCGGCTACGCCTGCGGCTGAGGCCAATCCGTTACCTTGCACCGGTTCCGCGCGGCTTGGTTTGTCACCAGCCGTCATGGGAACGGGTGTGCCGGGCCAGGCGTGGTACTCACCTATCTCGCCTGGTCCGGCAGCCGGACGTGGGGTGCCGTTGCCGCCCGTGTCCGGCTATGGTTCCGCGACTGTTACGGGTCCGTACGGTTTTCCGTGCGGACCTACCCCATGGACCGGAGTGTTTCATGGGGTGGCGGCGGAACCGTGTGGTAGCGGAGGGTCTGGCGTGTCAGCCGTGGCTCCTTGCCGGGAGGCCGTGGCTGGCAGACCCGTGAGCACGTCAACGGGTGACGTGTTTGCGGGGGTGTCTTCATCGGAGGTAGATTGGTCAGATGCTCTGGCGTGGCTAGCCAGGGTTGACCCGTCTGTGGTTTCGGCCAAGGCCGATGAAGATGCGCCCCGTGCGTCGATTAGGACGGGGATTTTGCCCGCGGCCCGGATCCAGTCAGTGGGACTGGATCCACGGTTCATAGATTTGTTGGATGCTATTTATAGCAAACAACTAATGACCAAGGGTCAGCTCCCTGCGGCCTCCAGGGAGGTGCGGGCAAGATGTCGTATTCCGCGGGGTGAATACGACAGGTATGGTGTAGTCCCGTCGGTCACGGAGGATGACCGATGGGTACTGGGAGTCCAGAGTGCCGGGTCGGGTGGCCCCGGTCCGGCACTAGTGGATAAGTCCCAGGTACACCAGGAAGAAGTCCTGTCCCTATGCGATGAGGGTGTGAGGGCAGCGATGAGCGCTGTCAATCACTCTTATCGTCTCCTTCAGTCGGTGTGGGCTGAAGCGGGGGCAGGCCACCCTGTGCCACCTGTGGCGCTTTCATGTGTTAATGACGGCTTGGTGCTGTCAATGGACGCATTGGCAAGGGTGCAAGCGCGAGTGACGAAGTCCAGGAGGCAATTGGTCATTGACCATATGCGTCCGGCTACGGCAGTCAGGGAGCGTCTTCTTGGGACGCCCCTGACAGGGCCTAGCATCTTTGGTGCAAGCGCACGCACTAGGGGCTGTGGGGAAACCGCTAACGGGACAGCCTTCAAAGAAGCAGAAGAAGCATAAGAGCAAGGCGAAAGCCAGGCCTGTTGCGACTTCTGCTTCAGCTGGGTTCTCGGAGCCGCCGCCGGCGAAGAAGCCCAGGAAGGTTGTAGAGGCGCCTACCCTCCCCAATGTTGCTCCTGACCGCCCTAGAGGCGGGAAGGGCAAGGGTAAGGGTAAGGCCTCAAAGGGCGGACAGAAGGGGCCGAAGCGTACCTGAGGATACGCAAGCTCCCTTCATATCCGCCTGGACCGCGCCTGTGCGACAGGAACAGCGGTGCCAGTTATACCCGTCGTGCCTAGAACGAAATGGTTCTCACTCTCTCTCGTTAAGAAAGAGGGGGGGGGGCGGACTGCGAGCCGGACAACCCCGTTAGACGTCGAGGCGTCTATGGTGTGTGGAAGGCTCATGCGTTTCATCAAGGCCTGGCGAGGTGTGACGTCAGACAGTCTGGTCCTGGGATGGTTATCCCAGGGTTACATGCCGGAGTGGTGGGACTTTCCACCACAAAATCTGTCTTTGGCACCTGTCTGGACACCCGTACCAAGGGAGCCAGACAAGTTAGAAGCCGTTCAAAAGGAAGTGTCGGGTTTGCTTCTGAAGGGAGCAATAAAACCAGCAAACCGGAACACTCCAGACTTCTATTCAAACATGTTCCTTGTCCCCAAGAGCACAGGGGGATGGAGACCCATACTCAATCTCAGGCCATTAAATTGGTTTATCCATACGCCTCGGTTCCAGATGGAAACGCCGAGGTCGGTAATGGCGGGATTGAGGAAAGGAATGTGGTGTGTATCGATCGATCTGAAAGATGCATATTTCAACATTCCGATGAATCGGAGTTGGCACAGGTTTCTGAGATTTGCGTTTCAGAATCAAGTATGGGAGTTTACAGTTCTCCCGTTTGGCCTGTCGACAGCTCCGAGGGTTTTCACAAGAGTGGTCCTTGCGGTGACAGCGTTTCTCAGAAAAGAGAACGTGGCGCTACACACCTACATAGACGACTGGCTGCTCACGGCAGACTCGGCAGCCAGGTTGAATGTGGATACTGCTCTGACTCTGAAGTTGCTTTCAGATCTAGGCTGGATAGTCAACGAGGAGAAATCCGAGTTGACGCCCACTCAACATTTCGTTTATTTTGGGATGCGATTCGACCTCGAGGAGGGCAGGGTTTACCCGTCAGAGCCCAGAGTGGTGTCTCTGTTAGCCATCCTCAGGAGTTTTCGAGTGGGAAACCACATTCAGGCGAGGCGGTTCCTTCAGATGCTGGGCATGATGGTCTCCATGGAGCAGGTTATCCCGTACGCTGCTCTAATGCGAAGACCTATCCAGTTGTATCTGATGTCTCTGTGGAAACAGAGAACAGAACCCCTGTCAAAACTGGTGCCAGTTTTGGAGCCGATAATATCGCATCTTCTATGGTGGAAACAGCGTCAGAATCTCCTAATAGGGGTTTCGCTGCACCTACCCCACCCCCAGCTGTCCGTCTACACGGATGCATCGCTGGATGGGTGGGGTGCCTGCCTGGGAGAACACCAGGTCTCGGGCACATGGACTCTCCCGGAGAGTCAGCTGCATATCAATCTGTTGGAAATGATGGTAGTGGAACTGGCGTTGGAAGAGTTCCTTCCGATGATCAGGGGCACGGTGATATTGATACGGTTGGACAATCGACAGTAGTATCATATATAAATCGCCACGGCGGGACCAGGTCGCCCACTCTGTGCATCAGGGTGTGGCACTTGATTCAATGGTGCAGGAATTGCTCGGTTGTTTTGAAAGCAGCTCATATTCCTGGCCGATTGAACATTCTGGCGGATGCTTTGTCTCGCAGACAGAGAATCTTGCCAACAGAATGGTCCCTCAACCCTCCTGTTCTGCGACGGATCTTCGAGCATTGGGGCAAACCCAACATGGACTTGTTCGCCACAAAGGAAAATGCTCAAATCATGACATATGTCTCGCCGATTCCAGATCCAAATGCCGTCGATACAGACGCTCTGGCGATAAGCTGGAGAGGGATGCACGCTTACGCGTACCCACCCACCATTCTTCTACCGAAGGTATTGGTGAAGGTCAGGGAGGAGCCGTATTGGCCGAGCAGGGCGTGGTTCACGGATCTTCTAGATCTGCTGGTGGAAAATCCTGTGCAGTTGCCCGAGATTCCGAACATAATCTCCCAGGCCAAGGGACGCTTCCTACACGAGCGTCCCGAAATGTTCAAATTGACTGCGTGGATCTTGTCAAACAACGTTCCACGTCGGAAGGCTTTTCTCGACAGGCTGCTGATTTCATCGCGGCTGCGAGAAGGAGGTCAACCTTCAAGTCATATAACAACAAGTTTAACAGATTTGCAGACTGGTGTGAAGAAAAGGGTATTGATACCTTTCAATCCACTATTCAGCAAATAGCAGACTTTCTCTGTGAGCTGTTCTTTGCAGGACTAGCTCCCGTCACAGTTGCTGGATACAAGTCAGCTTTGGCATCAGTTATCCCTCTTCTAGCCAACAGGGATAGTCCAGAGGTGGCCCAGTTAAATGTGATGTTGAAGGGAATGAGCAATCTCCGCCCGAGACAACCGGTAGTCATTCCAGCCTGGAGTCTATCTTTAGTGCTTAATGTACTGGCCAAGCACCCTTTCGAACCATTGTGTTCGGCTAGTCTAAAGCATTTGACTCTAAAGGCGGTCTTTCTATTGGCAGCTTCCTCAGCTAGAAGGCGCGGTGAGATCCATGCGCTTTCGGCAGAGAGGAACCGATTTATTGTTTCTGGAGAAGGTCTGCGTCTTCTGCCAAGAGCAGAGTTTATGTCAAAGAACCAATCTTTGAGATATCCTGGCAAACCGATCATTATACCGAAGTTAACTAGGTTTGATCGTGATGCCAGTGTCTGGTGCCCGGTCCGTGCTTTGACTAAGTACAAGAAACGGACTGACTCGTTACGGTCGAACGATAGACATCTGTGGATCTGCCATAAAAAGCCTTATGGCGCCGCATCCATGGATACTATCTCTCGTTGGGTTGTCGAATGCATTCAGACTACTCACGAGATGGCGACTGGGCACCAGGTGCAGGGCGTAAGGGCACACGATGTTAGAGGAATAGCCGCCTCGACCGCCCTTTACAATGGTGTTCCGTTAGAGGACATCATGGCCGTTGCACAATGGCACTGTGAGTCCTCATTTACGGATTACTATATGAGGGATGTGTCAGACTCAGCCAATCCACTCGCTTTAGCTGTTTTGAAACGATAGTTAGTGACCACACTGCTTTTCCCCTTTTTTCACTTCGGTAAGAAAAGAACCTAAAGCAGGCATGGTCAAGCGAGAGGATGTCAACCAGATTGTGTCACTGATGGCCGAACCGGTGAATGGTTGGAGGCGGTACGTCTGAAGTCCTGTTATCATAAGGTAATTCAATAAGTGAGAGTTTTTTGTATTATGTATATGTATCATGTTCATTCATCTTATATATTCATGCTCATTCCCAGGTTAATACAGGCAATATGCAGGGAGTAGTTAACCCTCTTGGCATATTGGTGTTTTCAGGCGAGATACATGTTCGTTAGTTCTCTCCCTTTTCTTAGGAGGAAAAAGGGGGGGGGGAGCTGTGACGCGAATGTGATTCGGTTCCGTGAACTTGACGGTCCTTTTAGGTCTCCGTTAGTCAAGTTTGAAGTCTAAAATCTTTCTCCAAGGGGCAAAATTAGCATGTATGGCTTGCCCCTTCCCACCAGGTTACTGATTAAATCTGGTGTATATCAGAAGTAACAGAATGGTGAGTATTGATCGAAGGAGAATGCAGGAAATGTCAATTTCCCTTTCTCCGAGATCTAACAATACTCACCATTCTGTTACGGACCCAGCCTCCCAGCCCCACGGAGGCAAGCCATAGTTTTCTCTTGTTTGGTGGCTATGCAAACAATATGAGCTCTATGGTAAACGGGTACTCGGCAGTTGGGAGCCGAGTACCCGGTTCCCAGGAGTCGGTAAAGCTTTCTAAGTCTATAATCCTAGAGCCGCTGTCAAGGCCAGCTGTATATCAGAAGTAACAGAATGGTGAGTATTGTTAGATCTCGGAGAAAGGGAAATTGACATTTCCTGCAGTTAGCGGTAATATGACGTTAACATTAATATCATATGATGTTGACAGTAATATGACGATGACAGTAATGTGTCGTTGACAGTAATGTGACGTTGATGGTAATATGACGATGGTAATACATAGTTGACAGTAATATGACGGTAATATGTAATTGACAGTTTTGTGACGTTGACAGTAATATGATGTTGATGGTAATATGACGTTGATGGTAATATGATGTTGACAGTAATATGATGTTGACAGTAATGTGACGTTGATGTTAATATGATGTTGACAGTAATATAATGTTGATAGTAATATGACGTTGATGGTAATATGACGTTGACAGTAATATGACGTTGATGGTAATATGATGTTGACAGTAATATGATGTTGACAGTAATGTGACGTTGATGTTAATATGATGTTGACAGTAATATAATGTTGATAGTAATATGACGTTGATGGTAATATGACGTTGATAGTAATATGACATTGACAGTAATATGATGTTGACAGTAATATGTAGTTGACAGTAATATGACATTGACAGTAATATGATGTTGACAGTAATATGTAGTTGACAGTAATATGACATTGATAGTAATATGATGTTGACAGTAATATGACATTGACAGTAATATGATATTGACAGTAATATGACGTTGAGAGTAATATGTAGTTGACAGTAATATGACATTGACAGTAATATGATATTGACAGTAATATGTAGTTGACAGTAATATGTAGTTGACAGGAATATGATATTGACAGTAATATGACGTTGCCAGTAATATGACGTTGACAGTAATGTGACATTGATGGTAATATGACGATGGTAATACATAGTTGACAGTAATATGGCGGTAATATGTAATTGACAGTTTTGTGACGTTGACAGTAATATGATGTTGATGGTACTATGACGTTGACAGTAATATGACGTTGATGGTAATATGATGTTGACAGTAATATGATGTTGACAGTAATGTGACATTGATGTTAATATGATGTTGACAGTAATATAATGTTGATAGTAATATGACGTTGATGGTAATATGACGTTGATAGTAATATGACATTGACAGTAATATGATGTTGACAGTAATATGTAGTTGACAGTAATATGACATTGATAGTAATATGACATTGACAGTAATATGATGTTGACAGTAATATGTAGTTGACAGTAATATGACATTGATAGTAATATGATGTTGACAGTAATATGTAGTTGACAGTAATATGACATTGACAGTAATATGATATTGACAGTAATATGACGTTGAGAGTAATATGTAGTTGACAGTAATATGACATTGACAGTAATATGATATTGACAGTAATATGTAGTTGACAGTAATATGTAGTTGACAGTAATATGATATTGACAGTAATATGTAGTTGACAGTAATATGTAGTTGACAGTAATATGACATTGATAGTAATATGATGTTGACAGTAATATGTAGTTGACAGTAATATGACATTGACAGTAATATGATATAGACAGTAATATGACGTTGAGAGTAATATGTAGTTGACAGTAATATGACATTGACAGTAATATGATATTGACAGTAATATGTAGTTGACAGTAATATGTAGTTGACAGTAATATGATATTGACAGTAATATGACGTTGACAGTAATATGATATTGACAGTAATATGTAGTTGACAGTAATATGACATTGACAGTAATATGATATTGACAGTAATATGTAGTTGACAGTAATATGACATTGACAGTAATATGACATTGACAGTAATATGACGTTGAGAGTAATATGTAGTTGACAGTAATATGACATTGACAGTAATATGATATTGACAGTAATATGTAGTTGACAGTAATATGACATTGACAGTAATATGACATTGACAGTAATATGACGTTGAGAGTAATATGTAGTTGACAGTAATATGACATTGATAGTAATATGATATTGACAGTAATATGTAGTTGACAGTAATATGACATTGACAGTAATATGACATTGACAGTAATATGACGTTGAGAGTAATATGTAGTTGACAGTAATATGTAGTTGACAGTAATATGACGTTGACAGTAATATGTAGTTGACAGTAATATGACATTGACAGTAATATGATATAGACAGTAATATGTAGTTGACAGTAATATGACATTGACAGTAATATGATATTGACAGTAATATGTAGTTGACAGTAATATGTAGTTGACAGTAATATGATATTGACAGTAATATGACGTTGCCAGTAATATGACGTTGACGGTAATGTGACGTTGATGGTAATATGACGATGGTAATACATAGTTGACAGTAATATGACAGTAATATGTAATTGACAGTTTTGTGACGTTGACAGTAATATGATGTTGATGGTAATATGACGTTGACAGTAATATGACGTTGATGGTAATATGATGTTGACAGTAATATGATGTTGACAGTAATGTGACGTTGATGTTAATATGATGTTGACAGTAATATAATGTTGATAGTAATATGACGTTGATGGTAATATGACGTTGATAGTAATATGACATTGACAGTAATATGATGTTGACAGTAATATGTAGTTGACAGTAATATGACGTTGAGAGTAATATGTAGTTGACAGTAATATGACATTGACAGTAATATGACGTTGACAGTAATATGTAGTTGGGTGTGGAATTCTTTTGATATGTCACGATTTGGTTAACCCTTTAAACCCTCGAATTTATTCAAAGAAATTTTATTTTCTCAGAAAATGTCTATTTGCAGCCCAAGAGCAGATTATTATTGAAAATTTACCACTGGAATGACTGGCTCGGTTATCGAGCCAGTCATTCCAGTGGTAAATTTTCAAAAAGTCTTCTTTTTGGTCTGCAAATGGACATTTCTGAAGACAACTGCAGAAGCCGTTTTTGCTGATATGAGTGTTAAATGGTTAAAAACAAGATGGATAGAATCTCAAATTTGTACCCAAAATTTAATACACATTAGGAATCTTTCTTCCTAGTTTGATTACTGTATATATGAAAAACTTAAAAAGTACAGCCCAGAATAAGCTTTTGTAACAGAATGACTGACTAATAGGCATTGCGATTTATTGAGCGGCTACCCACAGCTAAATACAATTTTCTAGATGCTTAAAATTGTTACCATATAACTGTGCCATGTTAAATATTTTAAAATTACTTGATTAGGCAGCAATGCCTTGGAACAGTCAAAATAATTTCAAGATTTACTCGACAGTTTTGACGCTGGTTTTCATTGACATTATTACTAACTGGGTGTATTTCAAGACCAACAGCAACACTCACTAAGACTCTCCAACATTAGAACATATGGTACATTGCATGGTTTATTTGCACTATATTCTTCGTAACAATGTAATGGCTGAACTGGACCAACCCGGCCTTAGTACTTGTCTTGAGGAATGCCCATCTGCATACCAAGTATATAATCATTATATATATATTCACAATTTTAGCAGTTGTCCTTATTGTAATTTATAAAAAATACTCTTTGTTGTCAAATTTGCCTGTTAACCAGTTAACACTCAAATTTGTTCAAGAAAATTTTTAATTTTCTCATAGAAAATGTCCATTTGCAGACCATGAGAAGACTGTTTTTGAAAATGTATTACTTGAATGACTGGTTATCAAGCCAGTCAGTCCAGTGGTAAATTTTCAAAAATAGTCTTGGTCTACAAATGGACATTTCTCGAAGCCGTTTCTGGTTGTCAATATGAGGGTTAAAGGGTCCTAGCTATATGTATGAATTGGGTGTCATCACAAAGAATGTTGTGATTAATACGTGTACTGTACATCTGTGTAAATCAATGCTTTATATTTCTTCACGTACTAGATACTTTTATATGGCTTATGGGTTAAGCCTCTCTTTGAACATCCGCTCTGATGATATCATCTACAATCCTCTGCCGCTCTACCACACCGCTGGCGGTATGCTGGGCATCGGACAGGCACTCATCGGTGGCTCGACTGTGGTTGTGAGAAAGAAGTTTTCTGCAAGTCAATTTTGGAAGGATTGCGCAGTATACAACTGTACGGTAAGACATCATAGACATTTGTTTAACAAGATATTTGGTTATTTTACATTTCATGCACATTATTGCCTACATGTACTTGATGTAAGTATACAACAACGTTCTTATATTTTTTCATGGAAATTGATACTTTTGTGCTGAAAAGTATTGAAAATATGCGCTGTCAATCTTACTGCCGTGAATACCTCCTACGTTCTTATGCCTCGAGAGCTGAATGAAAAATGACCATTTGCATATGCAGAAAGCGGCTTTTTCTTTTAAAATCCTGGTCTGTACCGACAAACTCGACGAATAGTTACAATGAATATGGCGTCAAGGCATTACATGCAGGGTAAATTGCACAGAAATCAAAAGACTTCTAATATCTCCTGCAAATGTTTTTCTATTTAATGGTGCATAGGAGCTTTAATCTTGAGTATATAGGCGCTTTAAGTTTGAAATATTGATATGTCACTGGTGTAAGGCGTAGTTTGGCGATAATAGAACAAGTGAGCCACGCTATAAAACTTATTCACTTCTAGGCAGCTTTGTCCAAAAATGTCAAAAAATTGAGCCAGCGAGACAGACTTATACTTGCTGTGAGACGCAACTCAAAACATAATATTAAAGGTACATATTCACAACAAAATGCTTCAAATAAAATTTGTATACTTATAGATGAATAAACTGTCTGGATGTAAGGAAATGAGAGAAATCTTAAAATATGATGGGTTCATTTTGTGTAAATTAATATAAATATTTTAAGCTGTGAAATTGAATTAGAGACACGAGCCCCTAATTCAGTTTCACCATTAAAATTTATATTAATTTATATGAAATGAAAACAATGACATGTTAAGATTTCTTTCTTTTCATTACATTTTGGTATACAATTTTACCCCTTTTAACCTTCGAATTTGTTCATGAAAATTTCCATTTTCTCATAAAAAATGTCCATTTGCAGACAAAGAGAATTTTTTTAAATTTATCACTGGAATTAATGGCTCAGTTATCGAGCCAGTCATTCCAGTGGTAAAATTTCAACAATCGTCTTTCATTTGGTCTGCAAATGGACATTTCCCAAGGCCACTGCAGAATCCATTTTTGGTTGATGTTAGGGTTAAAGGGTTAAGCTTCTAAAAGTATACAATTTTAACAATTTTATTTTCAAATATTTTGGTGTGGATATGCACCTTTAATAGAACTAATATTAATATCTTAACCCTTTAACATTCAAACCGGCCAAAACGTCTTCTGTAGTAGGCTTGAGAAATGTCTATTTGCAGACCAAAAGAAGACTATTTTTGAAAATTTACCGCTGGAATGACTGGCTCGATAACCGAGCCAGTCATTCCAGTGGTAAATTTTCAAAAATTGTCCTCTTTTGGTCTGCAAATGAACATTTGTTATGAGAAAATTGAAATTTTCTTGAACAAATTTACGACTTAAAGGGATTAGATGTTTTCGAAGTAAGTAATTTTGTATGGCCTTGCACGATTAAAGTTGTTAAAACTATCTAAATCTTTCAAGACCTTGTTTTTATTATCATTTGCTGTGTGTTGCAGATTGCTCAATATATTGGTGAGATATGTCGATACTTGCTGGCTCAGCCTGTACGCCCCGATGAGAACAAACATCGTGTACGCCTTATGTTCGGTAATGGGCTTCGGCCCCAAATTTGGGCAGATTTTCAGAAACGTTTTGGCGTCAAACAGATGGGCGAGTTTTATGGTGCAACAGAGGGTAATTGTAATATAGGTATGTCAAATTTTAAAATAAGTTGCTGGTTGATATTAGGATTATAGTACCAGGCCAACGCAGCATGTGCCTGATGAGTACATGTAGGTTAATTATGTTATTTTGGGCACACGCTTCGTGAGTTGAACCAGTGTTTTTCTGAGTAACCATATCAAAAAGGAAATGTTGGACGTCCTGCCTGAATCTATCCGTGATTCCTGCTCTAGAATCACAAATGTTACTGCTTGAGTAGTCTTATAAAATTATCAGTGATTGTTAAGTGGGAATCATGGATAGGCTGCGTCAATATGTACGCAATTTTTAGTTCACTAGGATGTGCCACAGCTAACCCATCTATGCATTAAAAACCAACCTATGTAGCTATCTTTGGGAATGTCCATTTGCAGGCCAAGAGTAGACTATTTTTTCTAATTTACCACTGGAATGACTGGCTCGATAACCGAGCTAGTCATTCCAGTGGTAAATTTTCAAAAATAGTCTTCTCTTGGCCTGCAAATGGACATTCTGTAAGTAAATATTATAATTTTTGAACAAATTTAGTCATTAAAGGGTTAAAACATCATTGCTGTAAGCGGTTGATGTCTTAGACATCATCCTACGAGCTTGATTCAAATTGTCTTAGACAGCAGTATCATTTCTAAATACCAAAGTATTATATATGAAAGAAGGGCATGGAGTTCGAGAATTTTAAATTTCAGTATTCAAGGGTTTAAATTGACATGACATGTTTGGTGAATTGCCTGAAACTGTTGAAATCTTATGTACCAGTATGACACTCGGGGAGCCTGTAACTGGCACAGCCTACCTTTGATGATAGCTGTATATGTCACCATTCACCTCACACAAAGAGGGTAGCTGGATCTGTCACAGTTTAACCATTTCACAAATGAATTCCTCATCTCTCATTCTCAATGCTACTACCATACAGGAAAACTGTTGAATATTTTGAAATTAATTTGACTGGAAGCTGTTGCTGCCTTAAGCTTCCAGTCAAATTAATTTCAAAATATTCAACAGAATAAGTTTTATATGATAAAGAATTACTTTATCAGGGATTTGTCGGTGAAATGGTTAAGACTTAGTTTAAAATTGCTGAATATAGTTGACATGATTTGGACAGTATTCTGTATGTATATTATTTTCAGTAAATATGTTTAATAAAGTTGGTGCAGTTGGCTTTACAACACGAATATTACCCATCATCTATCCAGTAACGTTAATTCGGGTTGATGAGAGTACGGGTGAACTGATCAGAGACAAGCGTGGTATTTGTATCAAGGCTCAACCAGGTAACTATGGAAACATCACACAACCATGTGTTTCAAATGAAATTTGTCATTATTCAAACGAGGTATCTTCATTAAACAACTAAAACTTTGTCCAAAATATGATTTCTAGATGACTTTGAAGCTTAAAGGGTAACAATTTGTCATGAAAATAAAATATTTAGCTAATTAAATGTCCATTTACAGGCCAAGTGAAACCATTTTCGAAACATTGTCAATGAAATGACTGTCTTGGTTATCGGGCCGGTCATTCTAGTGGTAAATATTAAAAATCATCTCTTGGTCTGCAAACTTGTGGGCATTTTTAGGACCACAGCAAATGCTGGTCTTTGCTGGCTTAACCATTAACTATCTGACTATTGCAAGGCACCAGACAATAATTTCAATGGGCAATAACTCTTGACCTGCTGGATATTTCGATAGCAATTTAATGGAATGTTTCTTAGCCACCGACAACTTTCAGTCAAATTGTTTTCAAAATATTTAGCATATATCCAGAATTAAACTCCATGGAAAATGTAGTCGGCAAAGATACAGCTGGCAGGCAGTTAAAGGACTAAAGCACCTGGTGCATGGAAATATGAATCAAAACGTTTCACTGATGAATTTGCTATATCTCATTTTCAACACTACCGTACAAGAAAACTGTTGAATATTTTGACACTAATTTGACTGGAAGCTGTTGCTGCCTTAGGCAGCTTAGGCAGCAATAGCTTCCAGTCAAATTAATTTCAAATTATTCAACAGAATAAGTTTTATGTCGTAAAGAATATACTTTTACAGGGATTTGTCTATGAAAGGGTTGAAACCTTTCTATATAATTATGTTTTCATTATAATCACTGACTGTGTGTTTGATTGATTTACTTTTGCCATTGTTACAGGCGAACCCGGTGAGTTGGTCGGGAAGATCCTTCGAGGCGATCCTATGCGAGAGTTTGATGGCTATGTTACAAAAGCGTCTACCGATAAAACAATTGCATATGACGTCTTCAAGAAGGGTGATTTGGCTTTCTTGACAGGTAAGTTTTGTCAAAAGAAATGGAGGAATTCAGTTTTTGCTATGCCCCGCCCATCTCTAACTAACCTCCATCCACGCTTTTCCCATGTTGGGATTGTTCGATCCGTGAACTCTTACTATCAATTTCCAGAAAACTATACCATCAGGTAAGCTGTTGAATATTGTGAAACTAATTTGACTGGGTGGCCCAGTCAAATTAGTATTTGACTGAGTGGCCCAGTCAAATTAGTTTCAAAATATTCAACAGCATGTTTGTTAGATAGTAAAGACATGCAATTCATACAACAACGCTTAGTTCGTCATCAAATAAGCATTTGTGACGAACTTACCCACGTCATTCACATCAGGTAATTGATTATGACATCAGATGATTGATGGATAAACTGGAATCCTCCTTTAAAACAAGTGCGAATGCACTATAGATGGGACATAGACGGCCTTGTCAGAAATGTAAAAAATTTGACAAACAGACGGACAGATCGATCAACTTATACAAGTTGCAAAAATTCACATATTCTGTGAGATAAATCAATACATTCATCCAGAAATTCCAATACCTCATTTTCAAAGCAAGTATAAAGCTTGCTGGTTTTGAATTTTAACCCAATGTGACTGGAAAGTGTTGCTGCCTTGGCCATCAGAGGTGAGCTGGTATGGAATATTTGACAGTGAAGTGTAGTCTCTGATGAATATTGAAGCCTAACACAATGATCATTATGGATGTTTTAATTCACCGTTCTGCCTTTACCTTCATTTGATATACAACACTTCTATTAAAGGTGCATATTCGCAGCAGAATGCTTGAAAATTAAGTTGTCAAAATTGTGTACATGTAGATGGGTAAATTGTTGGCCTGATCTAATGAAACGAAATAATTCTTAACGTATGTTGATTTCATTTCATATAAATTAATATAGTTTGTTGTCAAATTTAATTAGAGATATGAGTCCATAGTTCACCGTCGCAATTAAAAAATTATAATAATTTGTACGGAAAGAAATCATCAGATATGTCAAGATTTATTTCGTTTCGACATTGCGGTACACAAATTAAGCGTATAAAAGTATACAATTTAGACACTTAAATTTTGATGCATTATGGGGTGAATGTGCGCCTTTAACTCTTTCACAGATAAATCCCTGAAAAATGTAACTTCTTTACGATATAAAACTTATTCTGTTGAATATTTTGAAATTAATTTAACTGGAAGCCGTTGCTGCCCAAGGCAGCAACGGCTTCCAGTCAAATTAATTTCAAAATATTCAACAGTTTTATTATATGTCTGCATTGAAAATGAGCTATGTGTAATTCATCGGTGAAAGTGTTAATTGCTGGGTAGGTTTATAGCATGAATATGTGACACTTTTAATGCTAATGAGTCTTCTTCCTTTCTTGATTCTACATTTACAGGTGATATATTGATTATGGATAACTTTGGCTATATGTACTTCAAAGACCGGGCAGGTGATTCATTTCGATGGAAAGGTGAGAATGTGTCGACGTCAGAGGTAGAAGGAATCATCTCCAATCTAACGCAGCTCAAAGATTCCGTCGTATATGGAGTACATGTACCAGGTATAAGAACCTAGTATTACTCATAGAGGATCACAAATAAGGTGCCATCTTGTGGTAAATTATTACATAGGTTTAGTTAACCCTTTCACTGATGAATTCCCCATATTTCATTTTCAACGCAACCCTACAGGAAATCTGTTGAATATTTTGAAATTAATTTGACTGAAAGTTTTTAATTCATCACACAGCAATTTCTCCCAGTCAAATTAATTTCAAAATATTTAACAGAATAAGTTAAAATATCGTAAAGAATCTACCTTTTCAGAGATTTGTCCGTGAAAGGGCTAAATGATCAAGTTCAACAAAAAAAGTGTGGTAAGTTTCATAGAGTATAGCTACAGGGGTAACATTCTAGTTACCATATACATTTTTGTATGTCTTCCCCATTTAGAATTTGGTGGAGCGGTTTGGGGAATCATCACTGTCATGACTGTAGCATATCAAACCAAAGACCTCTCCAAACTGGATTGCCATCATGCCCACGAGACTGAGTGATCTGTTGAGTTTGCAGAGATTTCCAGTTGACTGAGATAAAATTCCTTTATAAGAATGGATGAATCCAGTTTATCATTCAATCATGACGTCACATGCAGCATGACATTATAATCCATTACATCATGAATGACACGATTTAGTCCGTCATAAATGCATAATAGTCCTCCAAGTTGTGCGAATTGTATGTCTTTGCATTAACATTTGATAAACATTTGTTTGAATATTTTGAAACTAATTTCACTGGGCGTATGGCAGCAACAGCACCCAGTCAAATTATTTCAAAGTATTCAACAGCTTACGTGGTATAGTTTTCCGGAAATTGATATTCAGAGATTGCAGGGATCAATTGATCCCAACACTGGCAAAACATGGGTGGAGCTTAGCTAGAGATGGGACGGTTATAGATAAAACGTGATTCCTCTATTGAATCCATTCTATGAGAAATATTTAGTCTGAGAGGTTTTTTGGCTTATACGGGTTCAGTTATGGGGGCTTTCATTGTAATCATTATTTTACAATTGTAAACACACCTTGATGCTTCATAGATGTTTTATTCGCCTCACCCAATAATGGTAGGAGGGTATTGTACAGCAATGGACCTGTCCAGAATATCCATCAATTATATGATGTCATAATCAACTAGGTGATGTTTAGTCTGACGTTATAATCAATTACTTCATGAATAACGTAGATAGGTTTATCATGAGCGGTTACTGACGGACTAAGCGTTGGTGTATGAATTGTAGGTCTTTACTATTTAATAAACATTCTGTTGAATATTTTGAAACTAATTTGACGATGGCCGCAACAGCACCCAATCAAATTAGTTTCGAAATATTCAACAGCTTAGCCATATAGTTCTCACGAAACTGATAGTCGGTGAGTTCAGGGATCGATCGACGAAGTGTTGGTAGAGCTTAGCTAAAGAGATGAGCTGGGCATAGCTAAAACTGGATTCCTCCATTATTTGGACTTAAAGGCAAGTGATTGTTATAGACAGGTTTACCTGTATAATTTCTTTAACCCTTTGACAGATAAAATCCAGCTTTTGCTGTCATCTTGAGGAATGCCTATTTACAGGTCAAGAGACTATTTTTGAAAACGTATCACTGGAATGACTGGGTTGATAACCGAGTGGGTCAATCCAGTGGTAAATTAAAAAAATATTCTCTTGGGAAATGGACATTCAGTATGGAAATATCTGGATTCTATTGACAAACCTTGACCATTAACTCTTTAACCTTGAATTTTTCTAAGAAAAATTCAATTTTCTCTTTAAAAAGTGTCCATTTGAAGACGAAGAGAAGACCATTTTTGAAGACATCACTGGAATGACTGGCTCTGTTATCGAGCCGGTCATTCCAGTGGTAAATTTTCAAAAATGGTCTTGGTCTGCAAATTGACATTTTACAAGACCATTGCAGAAACCATTTTTGGCTGATATGAGTGTTTAAAGGGATAAAGGATTAATTAATTGAGTATGCTTGCTGTCTACTGATCAGACTATCTTCTAAATAATATGGAGATGTTTTCCTATTAATATTTGATTAAGTAAGTCGACTTTGCTCCTGTTGTTCTAGGCTTAGAAGGGTGTGCTGGAATGGCTGTAATCTGCGATAGGCACCTGAACCTCAGCACACTACCGCAGCAATTACACCGATGTCTACCACCATACGCTAGACCAGTCTTTATACGTCTCGCCCACACCCTCGATGCTACAGGTCTGTGATAAATATTAATTTTACAAATTTTGTATGGTGCTGTCAAAAATTTTAAGCTTTTTGTTTATTCTCTGATGTCCATGATTAGGTGTATTGGCGGGGACTGCATACGAATTAGTGCCACATACTTTTGTACTTAGATGACCAAAGGATTAGTAAGGAATAAGAATTAATGGATAAATCTGATCTGTCGATCAAGTATATGACATCATATTTAATTACATCACATCTAGGCTGACATCACATCTAGGCTGACATCACAATCATAATTGACAGAAATATTCCTGTCATGAAGCTGGAATAGTCTGTCAAATGTACAAATTATAACCAGATTAATCAGTTTCAATATATTCAACAGCTTATCTGGGTCCATGTTCCCGAAGCTATCGTTTCTCCAATAGCATAACATGAGTGTAATGATGTCGCTATCATAACGATAGCTCAGGAACATGGGCTCTCTATAGGTATAAGTTAGCTTGTAAATGGGATTCTGGGAAGTCATGGTTCAAAGTATTTAAATCAATCCCACCACGCACCGAGCCTGAGCGGAACTTAGCTATAGATGGCCATGGCATGGCTAGAAATGTCAGACCCCTCTATTGACCCCATGGCAGCATCTTAGTGATATTTCCTTCACCCCTAAACACACTTTGAACACGTAGTATAGAGCTCATGCCTTTAAGACAAGTATTGCATTCGCTGACAGATGATTCAAATGCACTAATTAACACTAAGTTAAAATTACAAATACAATGGACCCACTATGCTACAGAAACATTATTTTAATAAATAAGTCAGGGATATACTGGAATCATGCGATGTCATTTGTGCAGGAAAATTATGACATGTGGCGCCTATCCTGAAATGGTTCTTAACCTGAAAGAATCAATCAGTTTTGAAGTGCTCTAGGAACAAGGTGAATCACATATAGTGCAATTGAGTCCAAACAAACATATTCGCTTTATACAATTCACCTTGTTAAATATTTAATCAGAAAATAGTTGCTGTGGAATCTGTCATGACGCATGAATTCATAAGTGGGTGTTCATTTCACTATATACTGCTAACATGATTCTGCAGAGGCAGGACCCTTACACCCGTTATCACCAAAAAATTCACAATGTCCCATCATTACCTTCACGCTTGGGTCAACAGGCCACAGGATTTAAGGCCATAGGTAACATATGGTCGATTTGACCCCACCAAGTAACTGGTCCAGCTGAAGCATGTACTCACAATTTACTACTTAAATGTGTAAATCTATATGTGTTTATTTCAGGTACGTTCAAGTTCAAGAAAGTTACGCTACGTAAACAAGGCTTTAATCCAACAGTGATCCCAGACCCATTATTCTACTTTGATACACAGACTCAACAATATCTGCCTCTCACAGCACAGATCTATGCACATATCTGCTCAGGAAAAATTAAATTATAGTAATAATATACATTTCTTAAGTTATACCCCTTAAGTATTTAGCCCTTGGAATTTCATTGTCTCGATTTAAATACAACTATACTGGAGACCTGTTGAATATTTTGAAATTAATTTGAAAGGGAGCTGTTGCTGATATTGTGTACAACAGGGGGTTTTTTTCGATCGAGTTTTTGGTTGGCATCTTGAGTTTTCAGGAAACTGTCTGACTGCTGAGTTTTTGCAGACAACATATTCCAAATCATATCGCTGGACCCGCCGAATAATTTGAAAACAATTTGACTGAAAGTTGTTGGTGGCTTAGCCACCAACAAATTTCAGTCAAATTGTTTTCAAAATATTCGGCATGTCAAGAGTTTTTGCACATTGGAGTTATTGTTTGGTGGCTTGTAGTAGCGAGACAGTTAACACTCAAACCCGCTTTTGTAGTGGTTGTGAGGAATGTCCATTTGCAGGCCAAGAAGACAGGCTATTTTTGAAAATCTATCACTGGAATGACTGGCTCGATAACTGAGCCAGTCAGTCAGTGGTACAGTTTCCAAAAATAGGCTTTCTGGCCTGCAATGGGATATTCAATAAAGAAATATTTAAATTTTCAATTTTAATCAAACTTTCTTGCAAGAACTCGATTTTACTAAGTTTTAGTAATCCTGTCTGATCATATGGTGTTCCGGGTGAGCGAGACAGGCTCTTGTTCAAAACTATTCTTTTCCTCAGTATAAATGATAAATTTTTTATGATCACGCATTGCGGCCCTTGGTGCATGTGCCCAGATAGTATGGTAATGAGTAGACTTTCAGAGGGTGCATTTTTAACCTTTTTAACAGTGAAATCACATTTATTTCACAGCAGGCATAGATGTAGGCTGTTGAATATCTTGAAACTAATTTGACAGTAATTAATGCTACTTTTGAAAAGCCCTTGAAAATCAACATTTTCTCCCATTTGATTTTTACTGTCTGCAAAATGTTCACGTACTGATTGGCAATTTGACTGCCAAAATCTGTCTGGAACCAAGTAAGTTCCAAATTCCAACTAATTTGAAACGTTCTATAGGTAAGCTGTATGAAATTTTGCGCGCGTGTCATATCCTCACTTCGTCCGGGATCCTGGTTCTGAGCATTGAGAAATCAACTTTTTTAATCTGAAAAGTCCTTGAATAAGAAAACCTGCCAGCTGTATGAACCCTGATTACGTCATCTGTTGGCTGATGTCACAATCAACTACGTAATGAATGACATAGCTAAGTCCATCAGGAACCTTTAAAAGTCTGTCAGTTGTACTAATAGTATATCTTTACTATTTAATAAACATTCGGAAACTAATTTGACTAGAAGTTGTTGCTGCCATATGCTTAACTGTATAGTTTTCTGGAAATTGAGATTCAGGAAGTTTGGGTTTCGATCAATCCCAACATGGCAAAGCATGGGCGGAGCGTAGTTAGAGATGAGTGGGGCGGAGCTAAAACTGGATTCATCCATTGTTAATCTCTTATTAACCATTACCACTCCGATGCAAAAAATTTTAATTTTCAAATTAAATTAAAAGATGAACTGGTGTTCATTTTTCAACAAATTTGGTGGGAGATGGTGCTGTCGGAGACAGCAACATCTTCCACCAAAATTGTTGAAAAATATACAAGTTTCTTTGCTGTTGGCACAGTAAAAGATATAATATTGACGTCAGAGTGGTACGGGTTAATGTAGGGTTGGTCATGTTGGTGTTGTGTGGTTTTGCTCAAAATGACGTAGATCCTCGTGAAAACTTAAAACTGTGTCACAAAAGTATGAATTGTATGCGTTGATGAATTTAATATTTAATTAACATTCTGGTGAATATTTTGAAACTGATTTGACTGGGCGGAGTTGCTACAGAATATTCAACAGCTTACCTGAATCTGTGAATTCAGGTGTCAAAGTTTCAAATTGATTCCAACACATGAACAAAGTTAATGGACCTTAGCTATAAATGGACGGCCGCAGTTAGAAATACCTCTATTACCGTTGTCTTCATGTCAAAGCAACCATACAGATAAGCCGTTGAATATGTTATGACTAACGTGGTTGGACATGGATGTTACCCCTGAAATCAGTTTCAAAATATCTACCATATTACATGTACATATCTTCCATCAGAAAGAATTTGGTGTATCTCTGTGGCCTGTATCATTAGTCCCCCGACATCGTCGATGGGGCTATAGAAACAGGCTCCATCCGTCCGTGCATGCGTCCATCCATCTGCAGTTTCCGTTCGATAACTTCAGTTAGCTTGAATGGATTCATTTCAAATTTGGTATGTCAACTCCTTATGACAAGACCTCGGTGGCGATTGCATATCGGCGAAATGTGTCAAGACCCACCAGAGTTATCCCCCTTTATTTCTTGAAAGATCGTAAAATATGTTGTTTCCGCTCGATAACTTCAGTTAGCTTCAATGGATTCATTTCAAATTTGGAATGTCAAATTATGACAAGACCTCAGTAGGGATTGCATATCGGCGAAATGTGTCCAGCCCTACCGGAGTTATCCCCTTTATTTCTTGAAAAATTGTAAAATATATGGTTTCCGCTTGAAAACTTTAGTTAGCTTGTATGGATTCATTTCAAATTTGGAAGGTCAACTCCTTATGACAAAACCTCGGTGGGAACTGCATATCTGCAAAATGTGCCCAGGCACACCAGAGTTATCTCCTCGTTGGATTAAAAAAATTGGGGTTGTACTTAAGCCCTGATCGGCGGATGACTGTGACCAGAACTGGCCTTTTATTGAGTGTCGAATAAATATTGCCAAAGAATGGATGTAACTATTCTATAAAGCTATTTGTAATTTATTTTTTGTAAATGTTCCTATTTTGTATAGATTATGCATCTGATGAATTCCGCATGTGTTTATCAGTAAATTTGCACCCTAAAAATGAGCAGCTATTTTTAAATGTATCATTGCATTGTGAATTTTTTTTTTAAGTGTCACTGTCCACAATTTATAAACTTATTCTCAGTTATAGTTCCGGTAAGACCTTTGTTATTTTACAAATGCTATATATTTGTTTTACATAAGAATGTACTCTATGAATGCTGGCAGGCTTTTCCTGAAACATTCGGCCCTTGAAGGGTCAAACCAGCCAACGTGGTCCTGTGAAATGTTGATTTGCAGACCAAGAGAAGACTAACTTTGAAACTCTGCCACTTAAATGACTAGCTCAATAATCGAGCCAGTCATTCCAGTGGTAAATTTTCAAGAAGAACAACCTCTTGTTCTGCAAATGCAGTTTTATGAAAAATTTGAAATTTTTCTGAACAAATTTGATGATTAAAGCATTAATCTAACAATGGACCTTTGCAAGTTTATCCATCCATCATATGACATCATAATCAACTACGTGACCTATAGGATGACATCATGAATGATTCGATATAGTCCGTCTTTAACTCTTAATAGTCTGACACATTGTATGTCTTTACCATGTAATAAATATTCTGTTGAATATTTTGAAACTAATTTGACTGGGCGCTGTTGCTGCCGTAGGCAGCAACAGCACCCAGTCAGATTAGTCTCAAAATATTTAACAGCTAATGGGTATAGTTTTCGGGATATTGATAATCAGGGACTTAGGGATCGATCGATCTCAGCACGAGCGAGGTGTCGGTGGAGCTTTGCTAGAGATGGGCGCGGCATAGCTAAAACTAGATAGGTCCATTATGCATGTAATGATCTGTAATTTACCTCGTAATTTCTCGAAACAATATATCAAACAAATACTCATCTAACCATGTAATAGTTAAGCCGGCCAAAACCGGCCTCTGCAGTGGCCTTGAGGCATGTCCATGATAATCGAACTAGTCATTCCAATAGTAAATTTAAAAAAATATTTTTCTCTTGGCCTGCAAATGGACATTGACTGAGTAAAAAAGTTGGTTATCTTTAAAGGTTCTGACCTGTAGTGTTATGTCTTTAATGGTTAAGATTTGTCAGCAAAGTATAAACTTCGTGAATATCAATTTTCAGGCCCAGAGAAAAAAAAATTTGCTGGAATTTCATACAAGTGGTAAGAATTAGAAAATAATGTTTTGACCGGTAAATGGACATTTCTCAAGACTATTACCGAGTGATTTTGGCAAACTTGATTGTTAATATGGTTACTAGTAAAATTGTTAAACATGTTTACTAAAAATAGTTTTAAATGATCATGAACGAATTCAAAATAACATCTAAAAGAATTCTGAAAGATCAGTTTCGTGTAGAATGGAATTTAGTTTTGAGATTCTATTTATCGTATGAACCCAATTTACATTGATTTATTGAATATAAAATTAGGTTTGTCAATTATTGTGTATTACGTAATCCAGAAATTGTTGTTCGTTTGAAACTTGTGGATTTATACCTGTATAATGATCTGATTTTAAATGATATTTAATTAGCGAACCAAAATTTTTACCGTTTTACTAATGAAATTTGACTGCCTCCTATCAGCTCAACTCGCCTGGTGATTGTGTGTCATCTGTCTGTTATCAACTTTTTTCTCTAACCAACTTCTTGGTAAGTACTGCTGGGATGGTTTCAATTCAAGTTGACAGAAAGTATCCTTAGTGCGTGGAGAGCATTCATAGTAAACTTAGTGGTCGATTTTAGCAGCTGCCAGCTTTGGTTTTATCTTTTGAGCAAGCTATTTTTAGAAATCCTTTTATATATATATATATACGGCATTTGGCCATTTGATTTTACACTAAAGAAACTTTATGGCAAGGCCTGGCGAAATTTGTTCGAGGAAACCTGATGGGTCGATTTCTTTGTTAACCAAGTTTGCACAGAAATGACGTCAGGACCTTTTTTGTGAGATGAGGGCAAAATTCCAGAAATTGATTAACAACTAAAGCCCATTCAAGTTTATTCAGGGAAAGTTGATTGTTAACTGATAATGGCCACGTCAAGCAGTCAAAATGGAACCTTTGTAGTTGATTAATTTGACAACAAAAATATATAAATAGTTTTGGGGGCTGGTGATTGGGGAATTGGAATTTTGCTTTATTGTCGTTATGAATTCTTTTGGTTTTGCTCAAGCTTTTTACTTTTTGGACCCAAATTTGTTAGTTTCTGACATAAATGTTCAAGCTTCTTATCGTCATCCTGTGGAACATTCCATGATTCGTACAGATAGTTGTATTTTCTGGCAAAATTTTTATATTTCTCATATTTGTAGTTTAAATACTGTCGCTCTAGTTAACATAAATATGACCCAAATTCATTTTTATATTATTACACTTGTTCTCTGGTAGATATCTATGTAATACTACTTACTGTATTTTTTGTCTCGTGGAAACAAAAAGCTGGTCATAAGTATTACTTTGTTTTTGTTATTGTCTTAAATCGTGTTGGATAGAAACTTGGATTCATTGTTAACCATACTAAGTGTAGACAGAACATTCTACTTCAAATAATACTTACCAGATGTACTATTATGATAATGTCTATTATCTAGTCTAGCTCAAAATAAACAATTAAAACTCCGCACTCTCCATGGTCCTGCCCATACAGTGTCTGGGAATTACCAGTAGCCTCGAGTACCGAGTCAAATTCAGTCAATTCCCAACTACAGTCAGATTCGTCTATTTTGCTCGACTGTGCAGTCGCGTTTATTGTCAGCTCAATTTAAGCTTAAATTTTGCATTTTGAGTGCCTTGTTGGGAGCTTTTATCGCTCGCTTCATGGAAGGAAAAGGAAAATTGTTGCAGGGGCAGGTTATATCAATCTAGAATTTATACATTCGTGCCATAATGACAATTTGAATTTTCCTTAAATTGGCACATTGTTTTAAAATGGTAGCCATTGTTCGAGTCGCTCTGTTACCCGTTAACTTTTTTATCTTATTCGGGTACTGGGTTAATTTCTCTTACAACTCGATTCCTTCTAAGATAGATGTGCCCATAGCCAAGATGGCGGGGCCCATGATTAGTGTTTTGTTTTGGTTTGGCGTATCTATGCACTCAGTTTTAAGCCGGTTATTAGCTCTGGCTTCACTGTCGAGGGTGTTTGTAGCGATCAGTCTTAATTTCTTGGTTATTTTAAAGCTAGTTAATCTCCAAGGTGTGTTTATAAAATTTTCATTCTAAAAATCTTCAAATGGTTTCCTGCCTAAACTTGATTACCATTAACCTAAGAGAAAGTTAATATTTTTAAAGTAATTTAATGATTGCAATCAAGGTATTTTGCGCATTGCTCATTTCATGTTTCCATGTGCAGGTTTTTAATTCTTATCCTGTTCGTAGAAAGTCAAGGGGCAGGGCAATGCCCCACCAGATACGCTGTGTTCGCGCTGCAACCGCAAGTTTGCAGGACATCACTGTCACCTGTGCGGAGTGTAAAGTTGGGTCTCTTTGTGACATATGTGTTACGTAGTCGTCAGAGTTAGTGGCCAAGTTTGATCGAGATCGCTGAGAGGAGCGCGAAGGACAAGGCAGCCACGGTGGATCAGGCATCCGTCAAGGGATTTGAGGAGCGTCTGAATGAACGAATGGACTCGGCCTTGGGTGTCTGGGCGGCCCAGTTTAAGGCAATGTTTGAGTCGTTCCAGTCTTCGATCCCGGTGATGCAATCGGTGGTCTGGCCCGTTCTGCGGAGGGATAAGCACCCGCCCCTTCTCTCGTGTCAGCTCATGAGCCGACGGTGGAGGAGGAAGATTTCCTTCTGATGGAGGATTCCTGCATGCCAGAACTTTCTCAGTTGACAGATTCCGGTCTTTCCCATGGGTCACCCCTGTGATTTGTACGGGTCTGTCAGCCGGGTGGTGATGTCGACGTTGTGTCGGGCATTTTCCACCCGGGTTTCTCTCAATCCGGAGTGCCGTCGAAGCCGTCTTTTGCGGTTCCCATCAGCATCACGGATGCAGGTATGCTGGCTCCTTTTGGAGTCACATACCCTGCTGTATTAGCGGACATAGTCCCGACTCCCGTGCTGGAGCCAATGGATTGCAAGGATTCCGTGTCTGGTGACACTGAAGCCGCGAGTAGCTGAGTTATGGACCCGCTTCGTTCTGGAAGTCTGGTCCGTAGGATCGTCAGTGGCCTTCTCATCCAAGGGTGAGAAGGGGGACGAAAATGGCAGTCCTTTAATGGATGAGTTCGTTCTGTACTGAAGCTGAGTGGGTGCCGGTCTTTGGCTGGATGTCTGACCATCTCTGGTTGACATCTGACCAGGGATCTCAGCGCGATCCGGCAATGGAACGGATGTCAAAGCGTGCAGCTAGCGCACTGTCAAGTGGCTCTTTAGCTATGCCTACCCTTCCGCTCGATACTCAGCATTCTGATATGTTGGAAGTCGCGGCATACCGTTTGGTTCAGCCGGAGTATACGCCTCCGAAGGCCCCTAAGGGCATAAGGAGTAGGGTCCATTTTCCGGAGCAGGCCTACCATCAGTATGCCCGTGTTGCTCGTCTTTCAGTCGGGGAATGGGAAGCGCTGAACAGGCCGTTGGCTGGGAAATCCAAGGGTCATTCTCGACCATTGGTTTCACAGACCATTGCCTGACCAGAGTGATCACCAGATCACTGGCAGAACGGAGGAGAATGGTTCTCGATTGCATAGAACCAGGACCAGAGATGAGGGCTGCATTATGTTCTGCACCCTGCATTGGTCCGAGCTTGTTTGGTGGATCGGCAAGACAAGCTCTCTCCAAGGTTGCATCAATGGTTGCAGAACAGGAGGTTGTCGGCAAGCGACAGGAGCAGCAGAGATAGTGCCAGAGATCGCCCTTCCGTCCGTCTGCCCGTGATGCCCATCGGGCATCCAGTTCTCAGGGACCTGCCCGTTCATCATCATACAAGTCCTCTAATAAGAGGCTGTATGAGGATGACAGGAAGGGCGGCCGCTCGGGACATGGCGGCTAACGTAAGGATAACCGCAGTGGTGGTTCCTGGCTGCCATTTTCCAAGAAGCCCTGTTGGGGACGGTCCTGATGGGCTTCCTGCGAGATTCATACCGGTGGCGCCAGGAATGCAGGGAGTCGAGAATCTTCACCAAAGCGAATTAATGTCTTGTCGCGCAACATCGACCGTGAGCTGTGTGCAGATTCCTACCATCGGAGACAGACCAGCTGTTCTCAAACCAATGGGAACAGGTTGTGCAAGATTGTTTAGTCTGTCATTGGCTAAGAAACGGCTACGAACCGGACTGGCTCATCCATCAATCGTTAGTTCTGTTAACTTCAACTCCTGTATGGACTCCCGTTCCAAGGGAATCCGATCGTCTAGAAGTCATTCGCTCAGAAATCAAAGATCTTCAGCGGAAGAATGCGATTCATTTAGTCTGCGATCAGTCCTCCCTGGGCTTCTATTCGATAATTTTCCTCGTTCAGAAATGCACCGGAGGTTTGAGAACAAATTCATTCTTTCACCAACGTTTCAGATGGAGACTAGCAACGGTGATGATAGGGCTGAGAAGTGGCATGTGGGCAGTATCGATAAATCTGAAGGATGCATATTTTCATATTCCCATATTTTCATATTCCAATGTCAATTCCTTTTCAGAAATACCATCGCTTTGCGTTCCAAGACAATGTCTGGGAGTTCAATGCGTTACCATTCGGTCTGACCACAGCTGCGAGTCTTCACCAAAGTGGTTCTCACCATGACTTCTTATCTTCGCAGGAGAAACATAGCTGTTCATACCTACATAGACAACTGGCTGCTGAAGGTGGGGAATCCAGTCACTCTGCGCAACAATCTTCAGGTAGTCCTGGCCTTACTAAAGGACCTAGGCTGGATTGTGAATCTAGAGAAATCAGAATTGACTCCATCCCAGGAGTTTGTGTATCTGGGAGTTCTTTTCAATCTCAGGGACAGTGAGTCTTTCCCGGCGGAGAACAGAGTCAAGAGTTTGCTTGCAGTTCTGGGGTCAATTTCTCTAGGAACCTATCTGACGGCGCGCCAATTTCTCAGAATACTGGATTTGCTAGTATCTCTGGAGAAAGTGGTTCCTTATGCGGCACCCAGGCGCAGGCCGATTCAGATGTATTTAATGTCATTCTGGTCTCAGAGAACGGATCCGTTATCTCTGAGGATACCAGTAAAAGAACCATTGATATTCCACCTTCAGTGGTGGTTATCAGAACAGAATCTCCTGCGAGGTGTTCCTCTACAACCTCCTCAACCGCAGATGTCCGTTTTCATGGATGCGTCAGCGACGGGTTGGGGAGCAGTATTGGGCAATCTGTCAGGGAAATGGGATCGGACCAATGCGCAGAAACTTATAAATGTTCTCGAATTACTAATCCAAGACAAGATTGTCCTGATAAGGACAGACAACTCCACAGTGGTGTCCTATTTGAACCGCCATGGTGGGACGAGGTCACTGGAGTTGTGCATGATGATATAGAACTTTCTGCTGTGGTGCCAAGAGAGGAATGTTATTCTTCGGGCAGCACACATTCCAGGAAGATTTAACACGAACGCCCATCAAGCACTAGTAGCAGCATCAGCCCTTTATACGGGTGTCTCATTAGAGGAGGTGATGTCTGTAGCACAGTGGCATGCCAAGTCGTCATTTACTGATTTCTACCTTCGCGATATCTCCAGCGCACTTAATCGGGTAGCCATCACCAATTTGTCGAATCTCAGTTAGGCCACATCCGTCCACTCTTAACAATACTTTGTAAGGTTCTTCCACAGGCGCTGACACAGGTGATGCATATGGACTGTGAACGACCATGGATTGGGCGAAGCTCCTGCGATGATCAGGAAAGACCAAGCACTCAGAATGGTTAGTGTTTCCTAGTTTAAGGGACTAATATAATTATTGTTTCACTTACAGTCGAATTCCCAGACTGATTAAGTGGAAAAGTCTGGTTCAAGAGTATTCTTATTCATTACAACAGACAATAGACTCATTCAAATTTGAAAATCTAATCAAGTTACTGATAGTTTTTTCATAATTAGAAGTTGTAGTAGCTTCTTTGCACTCTCCTGGACTGCCCTAGTCGAGACTTGGGGCTGACACGGGTCTGGTGGGCGTTGCCTCCATTTTTGACAGCCCTCAGTAATTTGTGCAGACAAATGAGGGGGGAGCGAACAGCAGTCTAGACCATGAAAGTTTAGCACTCTATGAGTCGGATGGCAGGACCCAAGCATATGCTGGGGTTCTCAGTCTCTTCAAAACCTCTGTCGGATGGTAAATGAGAGCTGTTTCAAACCTCACCACCTCCCACCAGAGTTTTTTGACTGTTGAAATCCGGAGTTTATCATAATAGTACATCTGGTAAGTATTATTCGAAGTAGAATAAAAAAAGCATCTGCAATTGTTTCTATAAGAATTGATAATACTTACCAGATGTACTATGGCCTGTCTCAGCCGCCCCGCTGAGGTGAGGCTGAGCTGCTTTCGCTGATTGTCAAGACAAATATAAGGCGAATCTGACTGTAGTTGGGAATTGACTCGGTACCTGGAGGCTAATGGTAATTCACGGACACAGTATGGGCATGACCATGGAGAGTGCAGCGTTTTAATTGTTTATTTTGAGCCAGACTAGATAATACTATAGACATCATAATAGTACATCTGGTAAGTATTAGTAATTCTCGTAGAAACAAGAGGATGCTTTTTTGATTCACACTAAATTCACTAGATGATGGTCATTGATACAGTCGGAGCTCTGGCTTTCACAGATGACGGGATCAAGTGAAACATTTAAATCTCAGAATTTGTGTTTCAATTCTATCTGTATACAGACAAATATTCTTGAATTTATAGAAATCAACACATGTATTTTGAAAATAATTTGTCTAGAAGATGGTTGTTGTTGTTAAATGTCAAAACAGCAGACATGATTTCTCATATTGCTACAAATGGTTATGGTCACGATGACCAGATATAAAAAATCATTACTTTGAAAACCACTGGTAATTTGTCAGAAACTCAGGTTCTACTAGCGATATCTTGCCCAGACGTGGGTGGAAGGGTGCCCATGGGGATCCCGATCTAGTGCGATAAATTTGGGATCAAAAGGTCAAATATCAAGGTCACAATGACTTAAAAATTCTTCCAAACGCGAATGACGCAAGTATTGCAGAAATTTGTGCTTGTTTACATACGTAGCACGGTCGCTCATAACGGGTTAGAAAGATATTTGACGTCATGCGGATAGTCAGTCACAAAACCTTATTGCGGAATATTAGTTCAAGAATTTTTCGTATACAAAAATGTAGACATGCATTGTAGGCTTGAGGTATGTAGCGTAACAAAAGTAGGTCACTGTGACCTACTTTTCACTTACAGCTACCTTGTTAACCCTCACCACTCTGATGTCACTATTCTATCTTTGACTGTGGCGATAGCAAGGAAACTGATGTACATTTTTCAACAATTTTGGTGGATGATGTCGCTGTCTTACGACAGCAACATCCTCCACCAAATTTGTTGAAAAATGAACACCGGTTCATCTTTTAATTTAATTTGAAAACATTAAATTTTGACATCAGAGTGGTACGGGTTAGTTCGAGTCGAGCACCTCCAAAACATGGTCATCATAAAGGAACTACCCAACAGCGGCTGATCATGCGAGATTCTCAGTAAAGACCGAGCAACCATACTGGGGTAGACACAAAATTCTTTATATCCAAATTACAGATTTATGTCAGCAACTACTTCGAATCAGGTAATCTGTCACTTTTTATCAAATTAATGAAGGTGAGGGGTGTATCGACTTAACAAGTTCAGATTTACGAAAGTAATTAATACATCGGCATTACACAGGAGTAACTCTCTAATGTCAACATGGCCGAAGGCACCACCTCTGAATGACCGATGAATGAACCCACTTTTAGCTATGCCCAGCCATCTCTAGCTAAGCTTCACCTATGCTATGCGCGTGTTGGGATCGATTTATATATATACGTTGGATCCTGAATTCCCAGAATCACAATTTCATTGGGGGTTTTCATTGCTATGGCAGCAACAGTGCCCAGTCAAACTAGAAAGAGATGCCACCTGCCGAGTTTCATTAAATTATTTTAGCGATTCTGTATGATATGCTGTTTACGAAAAAAAAGGAAGCCCTTTTTCACCCAAAATCTTGAACCTATAAAGCGGTTCTGTACGACATGCTGTTTACGAGATATTGTGGATGGACAGAGACAGACAGACGTGGTGATTATGGCTTCTCTAATTAGTTTCAAAATATTCAACAGAATGTTTATTAAATGGTAAAAACATACAATTCGTACAACTGACTGACTATGTCAGGTTCATGACAGTATTTCTGTCAATTATTATTGCTACATCAGCCTACATGTGACGTAATTGATTATGATGTTATATACTTGACTGACAGTTCATTCATTGACTGAACTCATTCATTGTCTTAAGGTGGTCACTTAAGACAGGTTTTATTGCGGAGTCTTGTTTTATGTGTGAAGTCACAATAAAATGTATTTCCCATGACACAATTATACATCTGTATATATTCGTCAATTATATATCTGTTTCGATTGTCATTTTGTGTCCTTCAATATAAATTTTATTTTGCAAAGCTTGCTTTGGTGTGTTATCTCAATCTGTATTATTAGTTACACCAGCGTTTAGCCGTGGATACAGGCTGTTACCACACATGCAAATGTTGTATTTACAGAGCGTAGCGATTTATTACCCATCAGATGGGGGTGGGGAGGGGGTGATATTTCATCATAACGTGACATTTAGATTGGACTAGATTAGACTTCTCGACAGCGAAGTCAAACGCAGTTAGATCTGTCCCATAACTGACAGCATGGACCATTATAATGTCGACAGTAAAGATTAAAAGCGCTAATATCACCCAGTTCATATGATGTTTCAGTATCAGATTTGTTGGTGTCATTAGCCACTGTAGGCCATGGGTTTTGTTGATGCAGGGGTGCCCTCGTTGCTTGTAAACATACTGTCACTGCAACTGTAAGCTGATCTAGCTTTTCTACATGGATATGCATAATCCATTTCATATCGATATGTTGATTAATGTAATTGACACACTCGTCACACTTAAAGATGACATATTGTTGGCAAATCAATATTCTCGGGTTGTGATGAAATATGCAACAGTTTGAACGTAATTAATTCGCCGTTTTGATACCTATGATATAGTCATCACTCTGTCGGGTTTTAAATTCATTATAGAAGGGGGTTACACAGCCTTGCTGCAGCAACGGCACCCAGTCAAATTAGGTTCAAAATATGCAACAGCTTTCCCATAGTCGTTCTGAAATTGAGACGCTTGATTGTCAAAAATGCTGAATCAGGCACATATCTGCCATTTTAGAGACAGGCATAATATTATAATGAGCTTTATGGCTAGTTGCGTAGTAATGCTAAAACACGCTTTTCACGCGGGTATCAGGCATGGCGAACCAGTACATGGTTAAACCTTACAGAACAGATATGACTGAAAAATATGTTATGATCTATGGAAGATTTTATTGAACATTTTGAAACTAACTTCAGGGGGAGCTGTTGATCTACGTCAGCAACATATTTCAGGCAAGTTAATTTCAACATACACAGCTTCTCAATGGATTTAGATATTTGATTTGAAAATGAGAAACAGAAATCTCAGGGGTTAAATGGATAAGACTTGGAACTCGTGAATGTACACCTAGCTCAAGTAGCTTTGTCCCTCTTCCTGTTACATGTTACTTGCTAATTTCTGTTTATTCTAATAATACTACAAAATGTTGCGGAGAGATGTTTCAACAGCACTATTCTCAACATTAATAAACTGATGTGATAATGATTTTGCTTATTCTCTAAATGTATGTGTAACGTTTTGACCAACCCCTAAATCAAACAGAATTATCAATTGGCTGTGTAATTTCCTCAAAAGTGCTTAAGGGCTTGTGCTTGTGCTTAAGCCCTTTTTTAAGTGCAAGTGCTTGTGCTTGTGCTTAAGCCCTGGCGGGTATACCGTGCAGTATTGCCCTCGCGTGAGGGAAATACCAGATCATCCATCCCTTAACCAATCAAATAACAGCATTTGGTCATGTGACATTACTGTGTGATGGAAATACCAGATCATCCATCCCTGATCTTAACCAATCAAATAACCACATTTGGTCATGTGACATTACTGATGGGTAATAATATATAAGATTTCTACACATTTTCCACGTGTCATTCATTTAACCTGTTCTCTTTAGCAAATCTGGCGTTCAGCTGTAACAAGTCTGGCGTCCTTAGGCCAATCTCAGTCAAATTTGACAGCAACTGTCGGTGTTAATAGATAGATTTTCAAACTAGTTTGAGAGGTCAATTCACCTTTCCAGAGTAGCCATCCATCATCTGACCTTGTATGACATCATACTCAGCTCAGCGTGTGTATGATGACATCACAATCATTACGTCACACAGGGTTCCATATACTGTCATCAAATCCCAAATACTCCGACACGTAGTATGAATTGTGTCTTTGTAATTCTTTGCTATTTAAGAAACATGCTGTTGAATATTTTGAAACTAATTTTACTGGGCGCTGTTGCTGCCTACGGCAGCAACAACACCAAGTCAAATTAGTTTCAAAATATTCAACAGCGTGTTTAGTTTTTTGGAAATTGATAGTCATGGTGTTCAGAGATCGATCGATCACAACACGAGCGAGGTGTGAGTGGAACTTAGCTAGAGATGGGCGGGGCATAGCTAAAACCAGAAAGGTCCATTTGCTTGGTGGTCATCTCAGATTTTAGATATTTTTAGACACATTTATAAACGTTGTGTACTTTCATGACAGATGTTTTACTTTCATGACAGCTATACGTTATTATGATATCAGCTAACAAATGAAGTAATTGGTGACACCAGATGCTTGAGTGACAGATCAGGTCCATCCATTGGCAGACAGACAACAACATCTGGTCTACAAATGGATATTTCCCAAGAACATTGCAGAAGCAAGCTTTGCACATATGTACAATGGACGAATCCAGTTTTAGCTTTGCCCCGCCCATCGCTAGCTAAGCTCCACCCACGCTTCGCCCGTGTTGGAATCAATCGATCCCTGCATTCCGAATCTCCAGAAAACTATACAAGTAAGCTGTTGAATATTTTGAAACTAATTTGACTGGGTGCTGTTGCTGCCTATTATTTCAAATTATTTCCAAAATATTCAACAGCATGTTTATTAAATAGTAGACATAATTCATACAACAGCACTTAGTCCGTCATCAATTAACCGTCCGCTACACATCACATGGCTGATTATGACGTATGATTGATGGGTATACTGGAAAACTCCATTAAAAGGCTATAGCCAAATGACGATAATATTTAACAAGGCAAGTAATAGGCAAGAGTGTTTAAATACCATTTTATTTTGCCCTGTGAATATTATATATTCTACAATGCTGAGGTGATTCATATTCATATACAGAAAACATATCTTAGTTACATAACAAACTGCTTAAATAATAACGATCAGAGCACAGTGATTGCCACAGACATAAGATTACATAGACTGATTATCTAATGTCTAATCAATGAGTCACTTTAAATGTATCACACTGACCTATTCTTTAACCCTTTAATGGTCAAGCCAGCCGAAACCGGCCTCTGCAGTGGTCCTGCGAAATGTCCATTTGCAGGCCATGAGACCATTTTTGAAAATTTACGACGAGTGACTGGCTCGATAATCGAGCCAGTCATTCCAGTGGTAGATTTTTTTTAAAGTCTTCTCTTGGCCCGTAAATGCCTGGTGTATCACTCATATATCAGGCAAGCACTATAAGAAAGTTCATTTCCATAAATTTCATTCCAAACTGAAATAGAGGAAATGAAACCTTCCAGTTTATCAATCCATCATGTGATGTCATAATGAATTATGTGACATGTAGGATGATGTCATAATCAATTACATGACATGTAGGATGATGTCATAATCAATTACAGCATGAATGACTCGATTTAGTCTGTCTAAAAATGCTTAATAGTCTGACACGTACGAATTGTATGTCTTTTCTATATTAATAAATTAGTTTCAAAATATTCAACAGCTAACCAGTAGTTTTTCTGGAAATTAATAGTTAGGGAGTTCAGGGATCAATCAACCCCAACACAAGCGAGGTGTGGGTGGAGCTTCGCTATAGATGGGTGGGGTATAGCTAAAACTGGACCGGTCCATTGTGTATCATCGTAAATCCAGTATCTGATCCAGATTGTTTTTCTCAGCATCCAGATCAAGCACAAAGCTGGGAGCTCCAGACAAACAAACAAATGGATCAAAATACAATACATGCACCATCACCATCCCCTGGCCTGGAATGAAATTGCAATTGATTCTTTTGGTTCGTTTGTCAGAGTCTCATGTCGGTCCACACCCTAGACATACCACCACCCCATCCACCCCCAAACTTGCAATCAGAATTGTCTTTTATATTTAGTACAGGCCTTAGGTTTGAAAATCGGTCAGTAAATCTATGGTATTAACCATTTAACGCTTGATCTTTCAGTGTCTCAACTATACAGGAAAACTGTGGAATATTTTGAGTTCTAAAATATTCACACGAATCTGTCTTACATCATACTGAATTTGTCATTTCTGGGATTAATGGATTAATTGTTTCAGCTTGATTAATATCATAAATAATGAAAGACCTAACCTCAGGATAACTGTTACAGAGGTCATCTTAATTAGTGGAGGTCATCTTAATAATCAGTCTATGTAATGTTATAACTATGGTTAATGTTTTACAAACAGATTAACCTTTTAATGGTCAAGTCAGTGAAAAATAGATAAATAAATGTCCAGTTGCAGGCCAAGAGAACAATTTTTGAAAATTTACCACTGGAACTGACTGGCTCGATAAACGAGCCAGTCATTCCAGTGGTAAATTTTCAAAAAGATTTTGACCGACTAATGGACATTCACTAAGCAACAATTTAAATTTTCTTATCAAGTGTTCGCCATCAAAGGGTGTAATGAATGCCATAACAATGATTATTTTACAAATGACTTAAAGGTGCACATTCACATCAAAGTACTTGAAAATAATATTGTACACTTTTAGAGGCTTTAAAATCGTGTGTAATGAAACGAAATAAATCTTAACATATGACGACTTCATTCCGTACTTATTATAATTTTTTTAGTTGTGAATTTGAAATAGGGACTCGTGACTCATTCAATTTCATAACTGAAAAAATTATATTAATTTATACATCATCATGTTAACCCTTTAACACTCATATCAGCCAAAAATGGCTTCCTAGTGGTCTTGAAAAATGTCAATTTGCAGATCAAGCAGACTATTTTTGAAAATTTACCACTGGAATGACTGGCTTGAAATTGACATTTTCTTGAACAAATTCATGGGTTAAAGTGTTAAGATTTATTTTACTTTACATCTCGGCCCACAATTTAAGTGTCCAAAACTATACAATTTTATTTTCAAGCATTCTGCTGGGAATATACACCTTTAATGACTTAAATAGGAATGATCACAGTGATTTGTTTACGATCTATAATTATGCTTCGTGCTCACACATGAGTGACCGCGGCGTGAGATTTAGGCTCGCCTGGATCCACACATCACCTAAAGTTCCATTGTACTATGTATCATTCATTGTTTTAATTTTTTTAACGGTCAAGTTCGCCAAAACTGATCGTTGCCGTGATCTTGAACATAGGCTTGCGCGATTATGTGATTAAATCGCGATTATGTTTTAAATTATGAATTTATATGATCAAAAATTAAATAATCAAATAATCGTGAATATTTTCTATTGCATAAAATATTTCAAAACCTAACTCAATTACTTTTTAATGCGATCGGTCATGAAAAATTACATTTTGCTTAGTGAATGTATGTCCCTTTGCAGGGCAAAAGAATACTATTTTTGAAAATGTATTAGTGGAAAGCCTCAGGCTCGAGAATCGAGCCAGGCATTCCAGTAATACATTTTCAAAAATAGTATTCTCTTGCCCTACAAATGGAATTTTTTAAACACCATTGCAATTTTCGTTATTGATATTCTTTTGTAGTTATGTCTCGGTAATTTGTATCCACGCTGATTAATCGAGTAATCATGATTGTTTTTTAATAATCGATCGCGATCACTCAACGCAATAATCGCGCAAACCTACTTGAACATCGATCTGCAGGACAAGAAAACTATTTTTGGATTTAAAACTGGTTGCAATATAACACAATGCTACATGGTAACGAGACTTAATAAGGGGTAGTTACAATGGATGCACAGCGAAAATATCACTTAAAATTTCACAACCCTGATGACCCTTCTATATGTGTGCTACCGCTAACTATAAAAAGCATGGCTGTAAACTTAATTTTCCTAGTCAACAACAGCGAGTGTTTTCAAAAGGAATACATACATCAATCCAAATTTTCCTCAGATTTATCTTTTGGATAAAATCTTAAAATCAACAAAAACATTATATTCAAGCATAATAATATATACAATATGAAAATAAAAATAATTTCATGTATAAAACATTTTTTTACAATAACATTAGTTACTCTGGTATGTATGGATCCACTGTCAGTAACGGTATAACGGTAAGACAATTATCTACCTTTCCTTCCCACCCACCCCGCAACAGAACATATAACCATCGATATAAATATTGAGCAATTATATAATATTAAAGTATACAAAAGGCGCATGCGCCTAGCTGATCCAACACCTAACACTTAACCATTTAACCCACAAAGTTGTTCACGAAAATGTCAATTTTCTCATAGGAAATGTCCATTTACAGATCCAAGAGATTATTTTTGAAAATTTACCAAGGGAATGACTGGCTCAGTTAAGGTAACAGCTCTTGGGCATATACATGCTCTATGAATTATGTAGTATTGCTAGCAAGACATGAAAAGATGGATGCAGTTCTAGCTATAATGCACCACTGTTCAATATTTTGAAACTAATTTGACTTGCAGTGTTGCTGCCTAGACAGATGCCTAGTCAAATTACTTTCAATATATTCAACAGATTGTTTATTAAAACCCATTAACACTTAGCAAGTTTAGGCGAAAACTCGCGTACATACTCTAGGGTAGATGAGCATGTGATCTGTTAACATTGGGTAAATAACCAGGTGTTTAATTTACATTGATTTCAATGCAAACACGTGATCTACTCGACTTACCATTGCTGATGTGGGTAGCCTCGAGTATGTACGTACCTGTGTAGGTACTCTAGGCGTTTAGGCGCTACTCTAGTAACTCGAGTAGCTACTCTACTTAGGGAGTAAACTCGGCCACTCATATCGGCCAAAAACGACTTCTGCAGTGGTCTTGAGAAATGCCCATTTGCAGACCAAGAGAAGACTATTTTTGAAAATTTACTACTGGAATGACTGGCTCAATAACCAAGCCAGTCATTCCGGTGGTAAATTTTCAAAAATAGACTTCTCTTAGTCTGCAAATGGACAATTTCTGAGAAAATTTCAGTTAGAGGGTTAAACTGTAAATTCACCAAAACACATACAATTCAGATGCTTACTGTCAGACTGTTGCCACTTTCGTAAAATTATGATATGAGCTAACCCGTAACATATTTGACCACGACGTCAGATACTTAATTAACAGATCAGATGCCTCCATTACTCTATTCTCCATAGAAAGGGCCACATCATATGATTGATAAAATTCCAGACTGATCAACATCTCATATACCTGGTAACCTATGAGTCACCAATTAACCCTTTAACCCAAATATCGGCCAAAAACGGCTTGTGCAGTGGTCTTGAGAAATGTCCATTTGCAGGCCAAGAGAAGACTATTTTTGAAAATTTACCACTGGAATGACTGGCTCGATAACCGAGCCAGTCATTCCAGTGGTAAATTTTCAAAAATAGTCTTCTGTTGGTCTGCAAATGGACATTTTCTATGAGAAATTTTAAATTTTCTGGAGCAAATTCGAGGGTTAAAGGTCAATACTGTATGATGTAATGTGGCATGTTATCTTGCCACATTTAATGGCGCCAATGACTTAGAAATATTCTAAGGGTCAATACTCTGTGATTGCCAAGATATCTCAAGAAATATTTAATATTGTCTTGTCATAAGGAAGGTTCATTTGCAGATCAAGGCGACCTTTTTTGAAAATTTACCAACGGAATGACTGGCTTGATTATCGATAATCAAGCCAGTCATTCAAGTGGTAACCTCTGCAAATGTACATCACCGGGCAAAAATTGTAATTCTCTTAAAACATTTTGACCGTTAACGGGGTGAACTCATTCACTCCTGAAATACTATATCAGTCAAATTGGTCTTACGATTTAACAGTTTAATGGCCATACCGGCCTCTGTTATAGTCTTGTGGAATGTCCATTTACAGGCTAAGAGAATACAATTTTTGAAAATTTACCACGAATGACTCCAAGCCAGTCATTTTAGTGATAAATTTTCAAAAATTCTTGGCCGGTAAATTGACATTCAATAGGCAGATATTTAAATGTTTTACCAAATTTAATGGTCGAGATTTGTCAAGGAAATCAAAAATGATTTTCAATGAATGTCCATTTGCTGGTCACGCACCAATACCAACAAGTAGACATTCCAGAATATAGAGGTCGGTTTTGGCCCGCTTAACTAGTAATGGTTTACATGACTACATGTGGTTAGTAAAAACACATGATCTCTTACCAAAAGTCACTCATATACCTTTAGGGATACGAAGATGGTCCATTGACCTCCAGTCTTAAAAAACCTCAATAGGCTCCATAAGGCAGATGGTTATTACAAGCACATTTCACAATAGATTAACCGTTTAACATTTTAATTTATTCCAGAAAATTTCATTTTTTTTCATGCAAAATGTCCATTTGTAGGCCAAGAGAAGACATTTTTGAAAATTTATCACTAGAATGACTGGCTCGATTATCGAGCCAGTCATTCCAGTAGTAAATTTTCAAAAATAGTTTTCTCTTGGTCTGAAGATGGACATTTCTCATGACGATTACAGAAACCATTTTTAGCCAGTTTGAGCGTTAGAAGATTAAATAGAGAGTTACTGTCCACTAACAATGACTTTATATGAATGAACTTGAAGGAAGCAAATTGGTTTCTTTTGGCTTCAACGAAAAACAAATAACAAAACTTAAGACACTAAGAACAATTAAAAATCATATATTACTGTGTAATAATTATAATGTTGTACATTGCAATCCTGCACAATTTTTGGCATTATATACGCTTTTTATTGAATTCTCACTTTAACATAATGAAAACGAGTTCAATTTAAGAACAGTCACCAACAGTATTTTATGAAATCATGTTACTATTTAAAAGAACAACAGCTTTCAGCAACAAAATGAGTTATTACAAGCACAGTGTAATGGATTATTTGCATTGCATTGGTGACTTAAACTTCATTAAACTGAACAAAACTCAAAATTGATTCATATACAGAAATTTTCCCTATAGTTGCTAACCCGATCCACAATGCTTTGTTACCAAAAAACGATTCGCTCAGCCTATGATATGCATGAGGGTATTTTGTATACCTGCAATTATAGGTTTGGTGAGTAGCTTTTGGTGGAGGGAGGGGCCTTGTCCCATCTGTGTTAGTACTGTGTGCCTTCTTCAGGGAATTTGGCATCGGTTAGAACTCAGAAGACAATTTGTCATGTGTAATATTCTCAGTTTTATCAGAGTGGGGGTTGCTGTCTGTAATTCTGTAGCTTAAGCCTGATAGTTTGATGCATACTATAGGTATGGCAGCTTCCTGTGTAGTACCATCAGGGCACTCGCTATAGATTCCAATTAAATGTCTTAGTACAAAAAAAAAAGGAGTGGCATAGCTCGATTTGAATGTCAATGCCAATGGCCAAGCACTACTAAAGAGGCGCCATTGAGGTATAAAAAGGCAGTGTGTGTGTGTGTGTGTGTATGTGTGCGTGCATACATGTGTGCATGCGTGTGTGTCAGGGTATTCTCCTCATGCATTCTCAGAGGTAAATATCAACCATCAGTTGGCATGTAACATTGTTAAATCATGATATTTTACACATGATATAGGCACCACATTCAGGATGATAAGCTCAGTGGGAGCAACCACCCAACAGCCAAACCCCCCCCCCCCCCCTGCTGTGCTACTGAGAAAAGGGCCTTTCCACATTATCCATCCATCATATGATGTCATAATCAACCGCATGACGTGTAGAATGACATCATTATGACATTATGAATGACGTAGATAAGTATGTCACGAATGAATATTTGAAGATGGACTATGCGTTGTTGTACGAATTGTATATCTTTACTATTTAATAAATATTCTCGTGAATATTTTGAAACTAATTTGACTGTGTGCTGTTGCTGTCATAGGCAGCTACAGTACCCAGTCAAATTAGTTACAAAATATTCAACAGCTTACCGGTATAGTTTTCAGGAAATTGAGTTAGGGCATTCAGGGATCGATCAATCCCAACACGGCGAGGTGTGTGGAAGTTAGCTAAAGGTAGGCGGGGCATATAAGATGGATCTCTTCAGCCAGCGACTACACAGGTTTGCTAATCTCTGATACATGGAGTGATTGATCAATATTTGCTACATCTTCCCATGCAGACATATTCCATTCATATTGAAGACTAAATTTGACTGAGTTTAACCCCTTAACCCTCGAATTTAATCAAGAAATTTCAATTTTCTGATAGAAAATGCTCATTTGCAGACCAAGAGGCTATTTTTGAAAATTTACCACTGGAATTGGTTATCAAGCCAGTCATTCCTGTGGTAAATTTTCAAAAAAGTCTCAGAAAATGTCCATTTGCAAAGCAAGACTATTTTTGAAAATTTCCCTCTGCAATGACTGGCTTGCTTATCGAGCCAGTCATTCGTGGTAAATTTTTTTAATAGCCTTCTTTTGGTCTGTAAATGGACATTTTTCAAGACCACTGCAGAAACCATTTTTGGCTGATATGAGTGTTAAAAGCTTAATGTCATCCACAAGACTAAAACCATGAACCATGGCTATAGTCTCGTGAATTCATATTTTGGCTTTGACTTTCTGGCTATTCATACACATAACAATAATAATATTATATATAAGTCAATAAACTATTATATACATATTTTAAATAAAATATCTTAATTTAGTTGTAAAAAAACCCCTAGTTGCTGTGGCTAAACTAGGTGAGTGGAGCAAAGCGTGTGTGTATTGGAAATCAATTTGAAACTTTGAATCCTGAATTTTCCATTATCTACCTTTCACAGTAACCATCCAGGTAGGTTGTTGAATATTTCAAAACTAATCTGCCTATGGCATTGTATGGTGGCAACACTCCTAGTCAAATTAGTTTTAAAACATTCAACAGCTTACCTGTATAGTTTTCTGGAAATTGATAGTCAGAGAGTTCAGGGATCGATCGATCACAACACGGGTGAAGTATGGGTGGAGCTTAGCTAGAGATGGGCGGGGCATGCCTAAAACTGAAAAGGTCCATTGGCCCGAATTCCATGTTAATAGGCACGGTAAGGCACCCTTCCACTAAATTACTCAATGAATTTTCAAGATGATCATCAGGTGGCCAGCTTGGATTTCACATTTGGACCAATAGTTATAGCATCTTTCCCATAAATGAAAGCCAATGAATTTCCAGAATTTTCAATCAATCAATCGATCAGTTACCAAGTTATGCCATGGAAATTGATCCTAACGATGGCAGCCCGGTGGCCATTTTGGATTTTGAAACCAGGCTAATTGTGAAAAGCATGATAATAGTTTTCTAATCTTTTAAATCATTTGCAATGGCTAAAGCTACAAGGCGCATAGCGTACCAAATGAACATATCTGCTACATATAGAGTTAGTCCATTAACAAATGCCAGAAATGTGCACCAACATTTTAGACAGGGAGACAAATCAGCATTGTATAAGCGGACACACGTCAGCTAAAAACCTGAATTTCACTTCATATTCCATGGAATTAAATGTCTTATAAAACTCACATCAGGTCAGTGTTAGAATAGAAAACTCAAATGAAAAATTTAACACATATTCTGTTGCAGCTTGTGAAATTAATTTGGCCTGGTGCTATAATAGCTTTATTTTTAAAATATTCAATACGTATCTTACTTGTAAGATTGTCATGTATTTTGAGACTTCAGGGGTAAGAGTTAACCCTTTAGCCTCTGAATGTCCAGGGCCTCAATTACAAAAAATTACACAGGTAAGCTGTTGTATATTTTGAAAATAATGTAATTGCTGTGGCAATAGCTTCCACTTAAATTAGTTTCAAAATATTCAACAAAATAATCATTAAATATAAAAAATAATTTGCCGTTTCAGGTATTTAAAGGTTAAATGTTTAAAGCAAGACCTAATGGGAAAAATTCTTAATTTTTAGGCAACACGGCGACTGTGACGCTCGCCTAGGGCTGCAGACACAAAGCATGCTCAAGTATAGAAGCCCACATAACAGAGACTAGATTTATGGACTGCCTCCTGCATGTCAGGCCCTTTAATTCTTCAGTATATTACCCATCAGTGTCACAAAATAAGGATTTCATAAAATAGTATACCCCATTGGATTGATGAATCAAATGTCTATTGAAAGACTGTGTGAAATTATGGACAATTTTTTAAAATTATATGCATTATCATTTAGACTAGTCACTGAAGGTATAAAACAAAACTGCAGTTTTAATAGGATCAGATAAAGCCTTGATCGAGTAAATGTCAACTGAAAAACTTTAACATTCTTCTAATTCCTGGGGGATTAATAACTAAGTCTTCAAACATACGGGATTGTCCTCAATTGAATTATATCAAGCAAACTTATGCTGAGTGCTGGTGTGACTCGAAAATCTGAATGGCTGGAGACTGATTTTTCTCAGCCTTCTATACCCTATGGACCGGGAACCGGACAAAATCTCAGTCTCCCTTTTCAACAGTACCATGCCAAACCAGGCGTTGGTGCTCCATATCTCCTTAGTGGTGATTCAGACATTATGCGTTTCATTCCAAGGTTTTAGCATACTCATCAGAGATTTTTAGAGGGGGGGGGGGTTTCGTTTTGAATATTCAAGTGTTTCATGTTTACCTGTCACAAGTCATGTCATTGCCTCAGTTTGGCAGAGTATGTAGAATTGTATAGGATGAGGGCTTAGATCGAAAATTATTTACTTAAAACAGGTTTATGATGGGCTATGCGTAAGTATCCCTGGTGGCGGGAGATCCTAGACAATAAGAAGGAATCTTTTTTGGTGATTCTGCCACTGTCCAGCGCTTACTGATGAAGAAAGGATAAACCACAATAAAATCTGTATTAACTGTTGAAACTGGTACATGTGTTATATACAGTATGAGAGACGAACAGAACAGTTTTTTGGAATGTGTGGCAGTCTGAAATTGGCACTTTTCAAGAGTCTGAAGTATCCTTTGGTTCACCAGCTCCTGAAGATTTGTGTTCCCAGTGATTCCAGATGGCAGTGCATATATGCCACATTAAAAGCTGTCACATCTTCTATTAGTCCCCATAAGTTGTTGTTCCTATGGTCCGCAATGCTTGATGGTGTGGCCACTGGGTCCGGTATTGCAATAAGCTCTTCCAGCAGTTGTACTGAGCTGTCGAGCGAGTTGCCTCTCTCCACTGGTGATGCGGTTGCTGGTGATAGGGTGGAGACGGTCTGGCTTTCACCAAAACAATTGAGCACTGCTGCTCTGAAGACGTCTATATTGTCCTGTTCACGTGTTTTGCCCAGAATATCGCTGATGACGATTGGCGCCATCTTGGATTGAAGTGTTTTTCCTGTGATGCAGGAACTTGTCAGTGACACAGTTTTTTCGTTATTATCGCTTTCTGAACTGATCACAATACAAGCCATTTGTGCTGGCTTCTTGATAGACTTAGTTTTAGCATTGCCTAATTTTGGGACCTCATATACGGAAGGCGTCGGCTTAGGTAGGCCATATTTGATCTTCATTTCTGGTGACAATGTTAGCGTACAAACTAGTCTTACACCCTTCACCAGTGTTGCCTGCTCCATCATTTTGACAGCCGTGACTTCTGAAATCTTGCATCAGATGTTCCTTTACATATGACTTTCTTATAAACTTATTATTACAGATTGTACAAGACTAAACTTTTTTTCCCCTGATATTCTCTGAGATGGCGGTTTCTCGATCTTTTACACGAAAACACTTTTGAACAAATAGAACATGTAAATATGCTTGTATTCTTCATCCCGTTCATTGATTTGATCCTTGACTTGCTAAACTAAGCTTATTCGAATTATTTAGAAAATTTATTGAGAGGGGTTGAAAGAGCAAGAGTAAACTAGTTGCTTAACGTCTTAGCAATCCTAAAGGAATGGATATGGAAAGCGTGGTTGGGGACACGTGTTGAGAGTAATTAGCAACATAGGTGTTGTGAAGATGTTGCTAAGTTTACTTGTGTTGAGAAAGTGACATCATATGTTCTTATGATGTATACAGACCACAGAGATAGAAGCGCTAAAAGCGTCATAATAACGTTTATGACATCATCAGAATTAATTCTTAGAGGCGAATCCTGCACATCCGAATAAAAGGGGGTGTAGCCAATAGGGGTGTTGGGGGTATAAAGAGGGATGATGTCATGCCTGGGGTCCAGCATTGAAAACGCCCTCTATCCTACATTGTTGATGCCTTGCAGTTCCATGCAGTGTAGTTGATGTATCCAGTGCGCTTCCTTGGATCGTCTCCAAGGAGTGCTGTGGTCATCCTCAGGATCTGATGATAGGACCTGGATGACAGGATATTGCATGTTATTTCTGGTATGTCCTTGGAGGTTGAAATGTCTTGACACGGATGTGTTATAAGATGCACGCCTGTAGAAGTATGAGGTGCTCCTAAGGTGTTCTTTGATGCATATTCTGAATGCTCGTTTAATTTCATCTACACATCATTTACTGCAGATTTTGCATGTAATGAGATGAATGACATTTTTTGTTTTGCAATTAACAATGATTCTACACCTGTATGTGTAACCAGTCTATGCTCTTTGAAAAAAAAGGTCTTTTCATCCTATAGTGGCAGATGTTGGCGTTATGCTAGGTACGCTTCGAAAGGGTTTTGATAGAGTAGCCTGTCCTCTGGGTTTGGCAAACGTGCTCTAACTATCTTATCTCTAATGGTGGGGTTCCAACAGTATCCGAATAGCGGTTTCTCAAAGAAAGCTAGGTGACATCTGCCATTTGACTCAAGCAATGGCCAGTATTTTAGGACAACAGATTTGGCGAATTGACTAGTTGGTATAGTCACTTATGAAGAATGTTTTGTTCAGATTCTCTTTTGGGGAAGCCGACGCAATGGGTGGATGAAGTATGTCCCAGGTTTTTTTTAGAGAGCTTTCTCATATGCGTTTTTGAGAACTTTTGGTGGACAGATTTTTGTGGGAAAATGTTGGATAACATTTGTCCAGCGCTTCACGTATTGTGTCGGTGCAGATTCTGTGCAGTCTCAATAATTGGCCATACGGGCTTGCGTTTTTACAAGGCGGCGGATGGTCTGTGCTATATTGTAGGTAGCCATAAATATCCGTTGGTTTAGTCTATAATGTGAAGGAAATGTTCCCTTCTGGTGAAAGCAAAACTTTAGTGTCTAAAAAACCGACATTAGTGTGCAAAAACTCTGCTGTGAATTTGATGGATGCGTGTCCACTATTCATATAGTTGATGAAATCATTCAGCAATTTTTCACCATCTTCTCAGATAATGAAAATGGCATCTATGTATCTGAGGAATAATAAGGGTTGGGCTGGTGCTCCTGGTAGAAGTGTTTCCTCCAAATCTGCCATTCTTCTAATTTCTGGTTTAAGCAGGATATATATCACACAAAAATATTCTCTAACTCCAAACCCCATAAAAACATGGAAAGAATTTGAAAATCATTTCACTTATGATGGAGACCAGATGCAATGATGATATAGATCAAATCTGTTTTAATAAGTCCTGATGAATTAAATGTACATTGAAAAACATTAACATTTACCTAATTCCTGGTGGATGCAGGATGCTGGCTGTCTTAACGATCGCTATGTCATGATCCTCCGCTTCGTTATAGGAGTAACTATTAAGTGTCAAATTCTGTATTCTCATTATTCAGGCCAGGTCTACTTTACGTGATGCAAGTTACTCACCATTTCTGAATATGCTCCAAGGACAATATACGTATGTTTCATATGCACACAAACTTATAATATTGAACAGAAACTGATTTATATCTAGACAAGGTCACCATGACCTTGACATAGATGTAATAATAGCTAGGTTATCTCGTTGCTCTGGGTTATCATGCATGCACGTTTGGTTCCAGTGCACTAAGATAATAACAAAGCACATGAAGATACAGATCTATAAACAAAACCTTAATGTTGACAAAAATAAGTACATCTGTAGCACGGTCACAGTGACATTAATGTCAACGTAATGCTGGCATAGTAGCAAGTTTTCATGTTTTATTTCTAAATATGATAAGCCAATGATGAAACATAAGTTTAGATGTCTCGCTTAATGTAGAAACTTAACGTTAATACTGTCATACCTATTCCCCACTTTCTGAAGATGCAACAATCATCAATATATTGAAAACACTTGGACTGAATGATGTTGCTGTGATAGGGAACAATAACCTCAAATATATTCAGCAGATTTCATAGAGTTGTTCCTGCGGGATGCCTTTACTGTTCATTTGTGATAGATAATATATATACACACATATGCATTTAGTGTGCGTCATTGAGAATTGTGTGTGTGATGTAAGGTGTGGTGGACGTCTTGATCAGCTGGCTTTCATTTCTTGTCTGCATATAGGACAACTGGCATTTCTCTGTAAAGACACAGAATAGAACATCAGATCTGCATATAGTTATAAATGCACAATGTACATATACAATCAAATTTAGAATAAACAATTAACAGTTTACTTTGCATATTTCATTGACAATGTCGCAGGTTGAGAAAAATATGCTTGAAAATTTATCAATGGAATGACTGGCCCAGTAATCAAGCCAGCCATTCCAGTGGTAAATTTTCAATAACAGTCTTCTCTTGTTCTGCAAATGTGCATTATTCCAGACCACTGCAGACACAATTTTTGGCTGGCTTGGCCCTTAAACAGTGATTCTAAGAAATGTTACATCACACCTTGAGCTCAATCAATCATGATAGCTTTATGCCTGTCACAGCTAACATCTTCGTACTATCACCCATCGCTGGCCGGACAGAATGATGCGTTGAACAACATGTGCCATACGGTCCGACTATCAGTGCAGGTGACACAACAAAGATGATCTATGTTTGGCAATGTTCTGCGAGTGCCACCAGATATTTGTGAAGAGAGCCTTCGAATTGCGGAACTCTGTACCATGATGTATAAACATTGTTGAGGACACCACTGCATACGGCTGTTAAATGTTACTTGGCGAAGCAATATACTGTTATGGTTCATACAAAAATTTGACCAATTCATTCAAACACTTCTCAAGGACTTTTTGCAAATTCAAGCACTTTCAAGGACTGATGACAAAATTCAAGTACCTTTCAAATTTACACGAACACTGTGTACACTGCCGGCGAAGAAGAATCCGTGGGCGCTCAGGACTCAGGCTGAGGACATGAAACAGTGGCCAAAGAAGGACTGATTGCAGCTACAGGGTGTTTTCAAACTACTGCAGCCATGGAACACAGTACATCATTATTATCATCATGGAGAAATTAATAACCAGCTGATGTACACCTTGTATACAATTATCTAAATAACAAACACCTACCCGTAGCCATTCATCCACACACTCAGAGTGGAATTCATGTGTACATGGCAACTCTCGCAATATTTCCCCTTTGTCATAAGCTGTCAGACAAATACGACATTCCAAGTTACATTCTGTGTTTTCTGGTGTCAAGACATTGGAAGCTGTATACTCCCGTGTTGGGAACTTGTTAATATCGTCATTTTCTAAACCACGGGTCTTCACCTCTCCAAGTCTGTCAGCTAGCTCCCATAGTGCCTAGTGTTCGTGAAACAAGAAAATAGAAATTATTACCCATTTAACTCTGTCAGCCAAAAATGGCTTCTACAGAGGTCTTGAGAAATGTCCATTTGCAGATCAAGAAGACTATATTTGAAAATTTACTACTGGAATGGCTGGCTTGATAACTGCTAATTTTCAAAAATAGTCTTCTCTTAGTCTGCAAACAAATATATGAACAAATTTGAGAGTTAAAGGGTTAAGAAGATTGACAATGGAGGCATCCAATCTGTCACTCAAGTATCTGACATCATAATCACATCTGTCACATATAATTAACTGATGTCACAATCACAATGAAGCATAGTTCCGTCACCAAAATTTGAAGTCTGTCACAAAATGTGTGAATTGTATGTCTTTGATGAATTTACAATTTAACAAAATATAACCATAGGCAGCAACCACCTCCAGTCAAATTAGTTAAATATTCAACAACCTACCTGTACTTACATGTAATTACATTGAAATTTAGATTCTGGTAAATCAGGTTCCAGTGTTTCAAATCGATTCCAACATGCATACAAAGTGGGCGAGGCTTAGCTAGAAATGGGCGGGGCATAGATAGAAATGGATTACCTCATAATCATTGTTTTCCAATGCATCAGTCAGACTACTATCTTGACCGTACTGCTGCATGAGGATGAACACCATCAATACAGGATTCTCCTGAAACAATAGAACGACATATGCTACACAAAAAATGTTAAATAACTTAAAAATATAATTAAGATACATACGCAGGAAAACATGACCTCTACAGATTTTAACATAACATGGACTCATACAGTACAAATCAATATTGGATTCAGAAATTCACAATAACCTAGTTATGATACAATTTTCACCAAAACACGCCCTTTTAGATTTTCTTTACAAAGATATGAGTCTTTTATTAACAAGAAAAAGCTTGTGCAAGCTAAGACCCGGAATGTTCCACAACTTCTATAGATTTTAAGATTTAAGCATGGGCGCCTTTCTAAACCCTATCATGAGGTGAATCGAAAATTAGCTCGGCTATGAGGTCAATAATTACCGCTAGAATAACCCTCCTCCAGTTTTATCAAGACGACTTCATAAATAACGGACAGGTATTGATTTTTAAATTTAAGCATGGGTCACCCTTCTAAAACCAGTAGGGCAGTAAATCGAAAGTCAGGCTCTGTAATGATGTAGAGAGTACCAATAGAATACCAAGTTTTATCGAGATCTGTTCATCAGTAATAGCAATTTTTTAATTTAATCATGCGGCACCCTACCAAAACACAGCAGTGCAGGGAATAGGAAATCTAGCTCCATAACATGAGGCCCAAGGGCCTTAACGCTCACCTGGGACATTAGCATTTGACCCATTAGCATTTGAACAGACAACATACTTTAAATTCAGAAGCAACAAGACATAAAATACAAAATTGAGAATTCAGTACAATCGATATTTAGTAGGAAATTAATGATGGACATTGACTACACAATGCCCCAGTCTATATACACAATCAAATTGAACCTTAGGTTCCATCCAGCCAATAAAAAAATCCAATATGGCAACCACGCCCAAAATTTTGATTGGTCCATTCAAGTTTTATGTTTTACCAAGGATAAAGTTCTTTTGAACAAACTTTAATTGCATTAGTAATCAATGAAATTAAATCTAATGAGTTTCAGCCTCATCCATACAGCAGTTCCTGAGACACGGTTTGTACACTTGATATTCCATGACTTTTCCATGAACAAAATTAACAAATTCCATGACCTGCTAGAATTAATATCTAGAAGATTTGTGTTTATGACATAGCTTCAGAAATTAGAATCTAAGTTATTCTACAAAATGCCTGAATATTTTGTCTTGGAACAACCAAGCCAATGCCTTGTTTTGACCAACTGTTGCCGTAATCTTTATTGCCAATTTATGACAACAGATTTCTTTATTTTGCATGATTACCACTGTCCATGACTTTTCCATGACCTATTTCAAAAAATGCTGATTTTCCAGGTCTGGAATTTAAATTTTCAAATTTCATGATTTTCCAGGATTTCCATGACCAATACGAACCCTGCTGAGCTGTCATTTTCGAGAACAAGATGGCCACTGGAAAAAAAGTCCAATCAAAATTCTGAATGGAAGTTGTGGAGCAAATCACTACAAGATTCAGCCAGACGAAGTCGTTTAATACTGTTCCCATTCATTTCCTTTAGGATTTCTGGAAGGTATAAAAATACCAGGATGGCCACCTGAAAGCTTGACCAATGGTAATTCTGAATGGTAGTTACAGAAACTATCACCATATGGTCCTTTAAACCAAATTTAGTTGAAATCCATCAAGCAGCTAATTAGAAAGAGATGAGTTTTGACATTTTCATCCCCAAAACTGACTAATCAAAATTCTGAATAGCAGTTCAGGTGTGTACTACCTAGGGTCCTGCTAGCCAAATTCAGTTGAAATCCAGCCAGCGGTTAAGGTGTGTTTTGTAAATTTATCATAAAATCGAAGATTTTTGCCCAAAAAATTGACCAATCAACATTCTGCATAACAATTCTGGACGTTAGCACCACAGAATCCTTCCAGCCGAATTAAGCTGAAATCCACCAAGTGACTAATGAGAAGATACATTTTGACAATTTCCGATAACTTTTTCATAAAATCTAAAATTTTCAACCAAAACATTTTACAATCCAAATTCTGAATAGAAGTTCTGGAGTGGAGCACCATAGGTTCCATTTAGCCAAATTTTGTTAAAATCCGTCAAGCAGATCAGGAGAGGCGTTTTGACAATTTCCGGTACATTTATCATAAAATCTAACATTTTCACCAAAAAACTGACTAATAAAAATTCTGAATAGAAGTTCTGGAGCCGACCACTATAGGATCTGTCCAGTTAAATTTGGTTGAAATCGGTCAAAACTTAGAGGTGCGATTTGACAGATGGGTGGACGATGGATAGACGGATGGCCGCTATGACAAATCGGCCAAGTGATAAATGAGGTCACCAGACTGTAGAGGCTTTTAACTGATTTCCCAAAATGTTTGTAAAATCCAAGATGATTGCCAAAAAAATTGACCAATCAGGATTCTGTATAGATGTTCTGAAGCATACCAGTCCAGGGTCTTTCCAGCCGAGTTTGCTTGAAATGGGCCGAGTGGTTAATGAGGAGTAAGCTTTTAACTGATTTCTAAGGTTTCGTAAAATCCAAGATCCACCGGAAGAATTGACCTACCACCCTAGTATCCTTACAGCCAAGTCTTGTTGAAATTGCCCGAGCAGTTAATGAAGCATAGCATTTTAAACAGTTTCCCCGACATCTTTCGGAAAATTCAAACTACCCACCGAAAAAATTGACTAATCAAAATCCTGTACATAAATTCTGAAAAATACCCCTCTAGAGTCCTTCCAGCCAAGTTTGCTTGAAATTGGCCAAGTGGTTAATGAGTAGGCTTTTAACTTATTTTCAGAAAATCCAAGATGGCCACAGGAAACTTGACCAATCAAAATTCTTGTTAGAAGCGTTGAAGCGTACCATAGAATAAGTCCACCCAAGTTTCGTTGAAATCGGGACATTCATATTGGAGGAATAGCATCTTAATTGATTTCCAGAAATTTGATGGATGGACGAATGACGGACAAATGCCACAGCATAAGCTCACTTGTTCCAAATGGCCAGGTGAGCTAATAATGTTAAGAATTACACATAGAACATCTCTCTCAAGTTTTATTGAGATCCACTCATTAGTAACGGAGTAGCGATTTAAAAATGTACGGGCGGGTTCTCTCCTAAATATTAGCAGGGCAGTGCATCGAACACCTGCCTCAGTAATGATGTCAAGAGTTACCCATAGAACATCCCTCTCAAGATTAATCAAATAAGGATCAAATTTGTTTACAGAATAAATGTTTTGCTTATCGCCTGTGCATTTGTAAGCCAAGAGAAGAGTCAAGACTCTTTTTGAAAATTTACCACAGAAATGTCTTCTGCATAACTAATAAATGACAGCTATCAGAAAATATTTATTTCTTCCTCAGACCAGTAAGTCGTATTAAGTGTCGAAACGATCCGCTAAACGGTCAAGGAGGTATCGTCCGGAAACCAATTTTCAAGATGGCTGCCGCTGATTGGTGGCCATATTAGATTTCGAATTACCATAAATTTTGATAGGTTTCTTCACCAGACATATTCCAACAACCCTAGGAAGTGATCCGATAAATGGTAACGAAGATATCATCCAGAAACCAACTTTCAAGATGGCAGCCCGTGGCTGGCGGCCATCTTGGATTTTGGATAAGTGTCGATTTCGATAAGTTTCTTCCTCAGACCTAGTCCAACCACTCTATGAAGTTTCAAAGTGATCTGATAAACGGTAACGGAGTTATCATCCGGAAACTAATTTTCAAGAAGGCCACCGGTGGCTGGCAGCCATCTTGGATTTCGGATCATTGTCAATCTAGATAGGTTTCTTCACGAGAGGTAGTCGAACCACCCGATAAGTTTAAAAGCGATCCGATAAACGATAACAGAGTTATCATCTGGAAACCAATTTTCAAGATGGCCACCGGTGGCTGGCAGCCATCTTGGATTTCAGATCATTGTTGATTTCGATAGGCTTCTTCCGCAGACATAGTCCAACCACTCTATGAAGTTTCAAAGCGGTGCGATAAACGATAACAGAGTTATCATCTGGAAACCAATTTTCAAGAAGGCCACCGGTGGCTGGCAGTCATCTTGGATTTCAGATCATTGTCAATCTAGATAGGTTTCTTCATGAGAGGTAGTCGAACCACCCGATAAGTTTAAAAGCGATCTTGGATTTCGGATCATCGTCGATTTCGATAGGTTTCTTCCCAAGACCTAGTCCAACCACCCTATGAAGTTTCAATGCGATCCGCCAAACGGTAACGGAGTTATCATCCGGAAACCAATTTTCACGATGGCTGCCAGTGGCTGGTGGCCATCTTGAATTTCGGATCATCATCGATTTCGATAGGTTTCTTCCCAATACCAAGACCAACCACCCTTTAAAGTTTCAATGCGATCTGACAAACGGTAACGGAGTTATCATCCGGAAACCACTCTGCCGCCCGCCTGGACAGCAGCTGGGTGGACCAGTGATAAAGCTTTAGCTTTTTAACCATGTAGCCGCCTGGGCCGCTAAAAGCAAATCTTAAGGGCCCAGTCAATTTTTCAAGGGCCCAATTTTACAACTATGATGCATCGGTACACAAGATCCCACATTTAGAAATACAGGATATAATAATTTAGGATTTACTAATGTAGAATGTCTTAAGTTATATATATATATATCTCAATTTCATGCCAAACAAACAGAAATTCTGTTGAATATTTTGAAATTAATATGACTGGAAGCGCTTCCAGTCATATTAATTTCAAAATATTCAACAGAATATGCTATGCATATCGCAAAAAAAATTAATTTTTACGGATTGAAACGGTTAATGAAACTAGTTCTACCTGCAATACTAGTCAGCAGACATATAAAATGATTTTCTGTTCACAATCTTAAAATAATGGGAAAATTTACGCCGCCACCTGGGCTAGCCAGTTTGAAATTTTGGTAGCCCAGCCTAAAATTTAGTAGCCATGGGCTACTGGACCCCTGCTAATCTTCATCACTGTGGTGGACAATTGAAGAGTTAACCAGCACAGACCGGAAACCCAAAATTCTTTATGATGTAAGGAACATAAGTTGACTATTTATGAAACCAATTTCAAATTGACATGTACATGTATGTGTGCTGTTGCTGCCATGTTTCAGTCAAATTTGTATCTAAACCTTTAACAGGTTTCCTGTACAAGTCATCAATCATAAAAACAATGATAAAATCCATTCCTGATCAACTTGTCATGCCTAATGATACATTAACTGTTACTGCTTTTACTTTTCATATGTCTAATGGCATCTCAAGAATCGGCATTTAATTTTACCTACTTACATGTGTAAAACGAAATGATTGAATTCAATATGGATTTTGAACTTTTACTGAGCCTGTAGTTATTAGCCTCTCCAAATTTGATCATCTTCTAATACACTATATGCTCTAGTGGTTTTTGTTGTATCCGACATTAGGCTATGGTCGCTCCTTTTAAGTCAAATATACTGATTTTCTTTCTTTGGCAGAAATGAACTGGCCCTTAACAGGCATGGCCAGTGAATATATTAGAAGACAGCTTCTGGCTGCTCTTACTGGCAAGTGACCACTTTGGCATCAACCTTACAAATCTTCAAGTCTTAACATTCACACTGGCTTGCGCGATTTTTTGATTAAATCGTGAAGTTATAATTATTTTTTTAAATCATGATTTTTACGATGTAGTTGAAGAAAATTTTAGCAGTAAATGAGTACAATTATAATTGATTCACGCCTGTGTTCAGCATGTTTATGTCCCTCCATGCCATGCATGTGTCATATAATTATTAATCACAACACAAAGCACTACGATAAACAAGCTAACAATAGCGAGGTAACACCTTTCTCATTGAGAAAACCAGCGAGTTACTCAGTTAAATCGCTATATCATTTTTTTTCTTTCACTGCAGACCCCGTGTCTGTCGTAAAATACCACGTATATACTTAGTTGCAGTGTTATGCAATAATCAGCAAACATAAAATTTCCTTTTAATTCTAGAGTTAGCAATTTCCATTAATAACAAGGTCAGGCGGTGTAATTATTTTTCCTTTTGGATTCGGTTGTCATGTCTAATTAAAGAAAATAAAGCAACAACATCTCAGATTGTTGTATATTGAACCCTACATTCTGTTGATCTTTCTTACATGTAAATCTTACATTCTCAAATCAACTATACTGAACCAAAAAATACATTTAGCAACACTGAGAATATTACTGTATAAATGTTATTTAACAAAAACAATAAATTGATTCAAATATATTATTTAATTGATAGGTCATTTTCCAATTTGAACAACAGTCTCTTGTTACTGTAATGCTAGCATTGCGCCTTTAACACGGCATCATTCAACGGAAGGGTCCAATTTAAATAATGACACTGAGCTTAGGCTTGCACGATATTATCGAAAATTGCGATTTTTTTTCAGCCATGATTTTTTACGATGTGATTTTGAAAAAAATGAAATATCGCGAAAATTTTAATGTCACGCCATATTCTGCCTATTTGTCATGTATTTGTAGCGTAGCCTTCTATTACCGCATGCTGTACAATTTATTTTCCAACCAACATCTTTGCAAGAGGGGTGGGCTTATATTAGGAATAGGTCAAGAAAGAGTTGAAGTTCATTCTTTAAAATTGTTTTAAAAGATGGACTAATAATACGAAAATTGAACGTAATTTACCGGTACAATTTCTTGCTACGGTACTGTATACCTCAAAACCATGATCGCATGAGTGAAATTATTACCTGGGACTGTATAAATATTATATATTTCTTAATAAAAATGGTTTATAAAATCTGAATTAATCCTAAATTTGACAATAAATGGCGTCGCGAAAGTATATAAATCACATGATATTGCTTGCTCTCCTGTTTTTGGAGGCGAGAGGTGGTGCGTTCACAAATGTGATAGCTAAGTGAGACGGTATACACGCTTTAGCCAGCAAGGTGAACTATCCGAGATGTTTCTGAAGGCTAACTATTATTCGTAAAACATATAAATCACATGATTTTGTTCGCTCTCTTGCTTTTGGAGGTGAGAGGTGGTGCGTTCACAAATGTGATAGCTAAATGAGATGGTATACACGACTTAGCCTGCAAGGTGAACTATCCAAGATGTTTCTGAAGGCTAACTATTATTAGTAAACGGGTACTCGGTAAATGCGGATCAGATCTAAACATTAGATATCTATGGATCTAATATCACGTGATTTGTACATTTTCACAAAGAAATGTCAAATTTTTAGATTAATTTTGATCTAATAAACGATGGTTATAACAGCGTACGCAATAGTTGGGTTGTCCAATGTAATAATTTCACTCCCGCAATGATGGACAAGGTATACATTAAGCCACGGTGTAAGTCGTCAAAGATTTACAACGGGAAATTTCCTATTTTCGTGTTATTAACGATCGTTCTTCAAGCATCTTGGAGACTGCATTTAATGTTTTTGTTGAAATTTACCAATTAGAAGTCATATTCGGTTAAAACTAATATGAACTCTCATAGGGAAGCCGACATGTCTACATAAGCCACACCGTGCAGTCCAACTCAACCCAAGACCAATTCGCGCCGTGAATTCATGCCATAAAATACGCTATACGATATATCGAAATATCACGATTTTCTCACCACGATATATCGCGATACCTCCTAGGACAATATCGTGCAAGCCTAACTGAGCTGTCAATACCGGTTGTGACCTCCGCACGCATTAACCACCGCCGTACATCGCTTTCTCATGCTTCGAATTAAGCATCTGATGTCACGAAGAGGAATCGCATCCCATTCCTGGAGCAGTGCAGCTTCCAGCTCCCGCACGTTGTGAAGATGTGGATGGTTCTCACGCACCATATGGCCAAGAATGTCCCACACGTGTTCGATAGGAGACAGGTCCGGTGATCGCGCTGGCCAGTCCAACACCGGACCGTTGTTAGCCTCAAGGAAATCACTGGTGACCCTAGCTGAATGAGGATGGGCATTGTCTTGCTGGAACATAAAGTCTGCATGATGCTGCATAAAAGGGATGACAACAGGGGCGACAACTCTTCACAGTAACGTTGAGCCGTTAAATTTCCACGAATCACAATAAGATCTGCTTTGCCATTTTCATGGATTACAGCCCACACCATGACACTGCCGCCACCGAATCTGTCGTGCTGAATGTTGGCTGCATCATACCGTTCTCCTAAACGTCGCCAAACCCATTGCCTACCATCCGCCACATCCACACAAAACCTCTACTCATCACTGAACAAAACGTGGCTCCATTGCTGAGCACACCATCACTGATGAGTTCTTGCCCATGCAAACCGATTCTCGATGTGACGCTCTGTAAGCGGAACAGCAACAAGTGGATGACGGGCATGCAGTCCAGCATCATGGAGTCTGTTTCGCACAGTTTGTGCATGCACTGTAGTGCCGGTAGCCGTGTGCAAATTACGGGACAGCCACGCCGCAGTCTCAAACCTGTGACGTCGTGATGACGTCACTAAGTAGCGGTCTTCTCGTGGTGTTGTTGCTCTCGGTCTGCCAGATCGTGGTCGGTCATTAACATGTTCAGTTTCCTGCTCACGTTGCCGGAGACAGGAAATGGTTGAGGCATGAACATTAAAATGTCGAGCAACAGCGCGAACGCTCTGCCCAGCAGCGAGTCTTCCCATTGCTTCATGGTGCTGATTTTTGGGTAGCCCTGGGCGGCGGCCCATGTTCGGTAGGGTAAACTTTTAAGCGTTTTCTGTTAACGTTCGTTATCTGCTTTTGCAATATGGTGAATTTTTGCCTTCGCTACCCGCCAATGTGGGCCAGCGCATGAAAAATACATTTTCACATGCAATAAGCGTGCGGCCGAGAAATGCAAGAAATGATTTGCATTTCTTCATGATCAGCGAGACATTACATTGACGAAACATGCCTGCAAATCTGGTTATAAATGGACGCATAGTTTAAATACAACAAACCAAACTTCACTGTTGCTAAACCTTTTTGGCTCAGTATATAAACTGCGCATGCTCATACAATAATTATTTACATACCGCTCAGCACAGGTTCGATCTGCTAAATGTATCAATAGTCGAGTATTTGTCAGTCGAGCGCAACATTTTTGGATTAGGTAATTGTAGGTGTGTTTGACTGGCGGATAGTCATTAGTCAACTATAGTAAATTACCGTTTGCTCGTTGAACGTCGCTGTATTCCGTCATTGACATCTTTACCAAATCTATCGTCAAGTAAACCTTTAAATTACAGCTCATATGTCATATGGCACCCCAACAGCAACGCAGATATGAATGTGTATTTCCAATGGCATATGCCTTTATTTAATCAATATAGTACCTGCGTATTTGCGTACCAAACCAAACCGACGGTGGCGGTTACATCATCTTTGACAGTACTTAGTCCCAGTTTTTATGACTTGTCATGTTACTCTGGCTTATACTTTCGGGAATTTGGATCTACGATTTAATAAAAAATCGATCTTTTTTACAAAATTGATCACCATTTTTTTCAAAGCAAAAATCATGCAAGCTTACATTCACACAAATCATGCTGCTCCTTTTCAAATTAATTTCTTCTATAAACTATTTACCTCAATATCGGCAAATGTGAGCTCTCTATCTGTTGGGATGGGCAAAGGAAAGCCAAAGCCTGATCTTACAGGCATGCGTGGCTCTCCGGGAACAGCTAGAAATAATAAGTCAAAATTAGCCGAAAAACAACATGTTATATACATACTCCATGCAAACATTAGTGTGGTAGTTAACACTTTAACACTCATATCAGCCAAAAATGGTCTTGAGAAATGTCCATTTGCAGACCAAAAAAATAATATTTTTGAAAATTTACCACTGGTATGACTGGCTCGATAACCAAGCCAGTCATTCAAGTGGTATTTCTCTTGGTATGCAAACAGACCTTTTCTACGAAAAAAATTGAAATTTTCTTGAACAAATTCGAGGATTAGAGGGTTAAATATCCATGAGAAACTATCAAAGCAGGTTGGAGCAACACCACTTAGGCCCTTAATGCATTAAACAGAAAAGATCACACACAACTGTTGAGTTGAATATTCTGAAATTAATTTCAATGAGAGTTGTCGGTGCCGAAGGCAGCAAAATATTCAACAGTATATAGGTACATGCCTGCATGAGTGTTTAAAATTGGAGATTCTGTGACTTAAACATTGAAAGAGTTAAAAGAGTTACTTACCATATATTAAAGTTAGATAAATTCAAATTTAATTATATCTATAAATAAGTTGTGTGCATATTCACACCAGAATGATTGAAAATAAAATTGTTAAAATTGCATACTCTTAATATAAGCTTAAATTATGTGCCTATGTGTAATGAAATCTTAACATATGATGATTCCATTCCATATAAATTAATATAATTTTTTAAGTTGCGAAATTGAAATAGATCCCGTGCCTCTATTTCAATTTCGCAACTTAAAAAAACTATATTAATTTATATGGAATGGAATCATCATATGTTAAGATTTATTTCGTTTCATTACATATAGGCTCACAGTTTAAGCCTCTAAAAGTGTATAATTTAAACAATTTTATTTTAAGAAATTTTACTGTGAATATGCACCTCTAATGGTAAGCCTGGCCAAAAACGGCCTTTGCTATGGTCTTCAGGAATGTCCATTTGCAGGCCAAGAGAAGACTATTTTTGAAAATCCAGCAATGGAATAACTAGCTCAATAAGTGAGCCAGTCATTCCAGTGATAAATTTTTTTTTAATATTCTTCTCTTGACCTGCAAATGGACATTCAATAAACAAATATTTTGATTTTCTTGACCAAATTTGGCCATTAAAGGGTTACATTTGTGTTACAACTCATCCTTATAGACATGATAGACCCCTTTAACAACTGTAGAGATAGTGGTTTTCCATTTCAATTTTGGCCATTTTCCATTCCACAACCTTGTTGAACCCATTTCATGTTCATTTTGTAAGCACCACATCCACACATAATAAAGTCAACAAGAGGCCCAATGGGCCTGTATCGCTCACCTGGAACATTGGCATTTCAACTAATCTTAAGTTTCACATCCATCGGTGTCACTTCCAATGACTTTCAGTCAAATTGTTTAGTTTTCGAGATATTGACAACAATCTCTGGACTGTTTTTTTGCATTAGTGATTTTGAAAATAGATGATATCAGTGCTAACTACAGCTGGTTTCTTAACTGTCTCACTGCTGCAAGCCAGTGAAGCCAATAATTTCAATTTTCAAAAGCTCTTGACTTGTTGAATATTTTGAAAACAATTCGACTGAAAGTTGTTGGCGGCTTAGCCACGAACAACTTTCAGTCCAATTGTTTTCAAAATATTTATCAGGTTCAGAGATATAATCTTTGGAATATGTCGTCTGCAAAAACTCAGACGGTTACTAGAGGTTTAAATACAATTGAAGAAAATGGTCTCTAAAGGCAGGTAGGTGGTCCTTATAGCAGGTTATTCCCCACCACCACAAAATCCATTTAACACATGCGCATCTGGCTGAATCACCAAGTTAGCAGCTGGAGTTGATCTAAAAAATAATTTGACTGAAAGTCATTGCTGCCTTAGGCAGCAACAACTTTCATTGCTGCCTAAGGCAGCAACAACTTTCAATCAAAATATTTTAAGAGCATAGATGTCAGAGTACATAATACATATCTTAAATATTTCGGCAGTATTGGAAAGGTTAATCTGTTAATTGGAATTTAATATCTAGTTTGGCAATAAAATCTGACATGGTGATAAATCAATGGACGGTGGGAACAAACCTGTATTTGCCCTATGAAAGTGAGACTGCAAATATTTAAGGAGTGATAACTCTGGCATTTGACATCCTATCAGTTTCATTTTCACAACACAGATATTAGATGCGGACATTAACATTGTGACCAAGTTTGGTGTCAATCCGTCAAGAAATAACAACATGAGCCGCCATAGTTGGTGACGGACAGACAGATGGATGGACGGTCATACAGAAGACGGATGGGGTCATCGCTATACGACAGCTGACTGACAAGTAAGCGGAGTTAAGAAAACCAATTTCGGCTTCAAAGTCCATCAAATAAAAAAATTGAATATAGCAGCCAAACACACTAAAATTTGATTGGTCCACGGCAGCCATGTTTTTTACCTATCAACAACAAACTTTAATGCCCCTTAGTCCATAATCATATCCTCAAAATTTCAGCCCTATCCATTCAGTGGTTCTGCAGAATAAGTCGTTTTCACGAAAACTAGGGCATCCAAGACGGTCGCTGAACCATTTGGCCAATCAAGTTCTTTCGAATAAACTTGGTTCATCTCTTGCCCTATATGATATTTCGTGAGTTTTGAATCGATCCACCAAGCGGTTTCGGAGATTTTTAAAGCCATTTCCTAAAATCAGACAAAATCCAAGATGGCCACCAGCCAAATTGGCCGATCGAAGTTGGATCCCTATGCCCTAAGGATACTTCCTGCCAAATATAATTGAAATCGGCCCAGTGGTTCTTGAGAAGAAGTCGTTTAAAGAAAAAAGTTGACAGATGGATGAACGAACGGACACCGGACAGACGACGGACGGTCGCCATGGTATAAGCTCACTTGGCCATTCTGGCCAGGTGAGCTAATAAAACTGTAAAAGTTGTGTACATGTGCAAATGTGATATTACTACAACCAAAAGCAGGAATTTAGGGTGGCGAAAATATGTGTTGGTAATAATTTAGAATATTGCACTCCGAGTAAGTCTAGAGGAAATATCTTTTATCAGTTAATTTCTAGTTGAATGACATGTTTCTGTTTCAATTTACAAATGTTTTGCAGGAAAAAAAATCACATTTTCCGTTGATTTCTGTTTGAAAATCATTTTTTTGTTTACAATTACCAATTCTGTGAATTTTTCCGTTATTGCAGAAAACCACTGCCCCCTACAACTGTTAAGTAACTTTAATACTGGTGAATAACCTGAGTCACCCAATGAGGGCCATAACAACTATTAGCCATATTTCTGTTAACAATAAAGTCAAATTCTTACTAGATGTCCTCTGATTGGCAGGTGGGTCTAGTGATGTCATATTTGACTGGTCACCACCGCGGTGAGCTCGAAGGAGGTGTGCTAAGTTGATGGTGGAGTGTGCTGGACAAGGAGCTGCTGCTGCTCCTAAAGCTTCATCGGTGCCTGGGCTGGATGATGCCGCCCAGTCAGCATTATTCATATCCTTAATACAATGAGAATAACCAGTTTTTACATGCTACATGTAGTTGTGGAGGGCATCACAAACAAGTATTCTGGAGAATTGTGAGCTTACATGTAGTTGCCCATAACCTTTTGATCCCCAAACCAGAACACTTCTTCTGGACCCAAGGGAAACATTCCACCCATGTTTGGTTACAACCCCATCAGTCACATCAGTAAAGCTTAATTTATTGTCCCTGACATGTTTTACTGTTCTTTTCATCGCAAAATCTAAACACTTTCTCGGGATCCCAAACCCAATTTTCCACATAAGTTTCGTGAAGATACTTTCAAAAAGAATCAGACCGACGGGCAGACAGGCAAGCAGACAGAGACAGACAGACAGACAGACAGAGACAGGCAAAAAACATTTTATTTAACCATACAGACTTGAAACGACAAATTTTTTATTACGTAGAAAACATGCTATTGAATAGTTTGAAGCTAATTTGACTGGGAGCCTTTGCTTCCTATGCAAGCAACAGGTCCCAGTTAAATTAGTTTCAAAATATTCACTAACTGTGTAATTGTTTAGAAATTGAGGCACCACAATTTCAATGGCTAAAGTGTTAATGTTTAATAGACCATGAAATGTCTAGCATACCATTTACATAAAACCCAACACACCCATAGCCAAATGATGTACATAATTTGATGGTCACCGATGTCATCTATCATGCCTGATAGATAATGCATATGTGAAATTCACAGATAACCATTTTGTTGTATTAGCGATTGAACTATGAAAAGTAAGACCCACTGGCCACTGGAGATGGTGGCACATACAATGTATGTACACATGTAGGTGGGTGGGATTGAGTTTGCTGAAACTAGTAATTATGAATTATGTACAAATTCTAATTTACAAATTACCAGAGGTGGTAGAAATCTCTCAAGTATCATGTGTCTAAGATGTGGCATGTTAAATGGATTTACTATTTGTTCTTCATCTTGGCCGGACTCTGACACGTCATCCTGCAGTCTGCGTGCCATTTGTTCATCTGTGCCATTCCATTGTTCATTCAGTCTGGGTACAACATAATAATTAACTCTTTAACGGTCAAACTGCCCAAAAAGAATTTGACCACTGGAATTACCGGCTTGATAAACGAACCAGTCATTCGAATGATAAATCTTTTTAAATTATCTTCTATTGACTTGCAAATAGTGTTGTTCCGATTAATCGATTTGATCGATGATTGATTGGTTTGCATGTTCAATCAACCGATCGATCATGATTTCAGAAATCGATTTTATAAATTGACTTTATTAATATATTTTAACTGGTCAAGCCTGAAAACGAATCCTTTTTTAGAAAATAATTTAAATTTAATTTTTACAAACATATAGTATTACTCCTTAGTCTAAGACATTAATTCTTTCAGCACTGAAATAGTATGTTAATTTCAAAGCAACCATACCAAATAACATGTTGAATATTTTGAAACTTATTTGACTAGAAGTTGTTGCTGCCTTAGGCAGCAACAGCTTCGAGTTGAATTAGTTTCAAAATATTCAACAGATAATTTCTTAAATTATTAAGAATCTGTCATACCTGCGACTTGGTTTTAAAGGGGTACAATTATCCTTGAAAACGCTATAATTACTTCAATCAAAATGAGTAAAAAATGAGAACCTGTTATGATCAATCATTAACTGATCATCGGTTAGTATATAAAACCAATCATCGATCACAAAGATAGTACCAATTCCAAACACTACTTGCAAATAGACATTTACTTGGAAGATTTGTGACATATTTTGTTCATTAACCATTTAACCCTCATATCAACCAAAAATTGATTCTACGGTCGTGAGAAATGTTCATTTGCAGACTAAGAGAAGACTATTTTTGAAAATTTACAACTGGAATAACTGGCTTGATAAATGAACCAGTCATTCCTGTGGTAAATTTTCAAATTTAAGTGTTAAAGGGTTAAAGACTTCCTTCCAGCTTAGAGATAATCTATCAACAAGAGGCTTTAATTTAAATCCGTTAAGCGGCCAAGGAAGATGCGTTTTGACAATTTCCAGTAAATTTTTCATAAAATCTCAGATTTTACTTTAAAAATTGATCAATCAAAATTCTGAATATAAGTTCTAGAGCCTACCACAATTCTGAATATAAGTTCTAGAGCCTACCACTACACAATCCTTCAAGCAAATCAAATTATGCTCAAAATATTCAAAAGAACATTTCTTACCAACTAACATATTTCTGTTTTTTATTTAGGAAACATGTTAACTTATTCCTCAGCTGTACTGTACAAACACATACCTGCGTGCCAACTCCTCATCCTCCAGCTGTAAATCTCTGAGGTCATCTTCAAGCAGACTCTGGGCAAATGCCTCATCTCGTAGTGTAACACTACTCCATGGCCGAGCATACGCACAGTCCGGCCTTCTTATACCGGTGGATAGATTGTCCACCAATGACCTGTTACATTCTGGGACTGTCGCGGAATCCACCTCATCCTGTGAATCACCTCTTCCTCTTGTTGATGATCTGTTGTTATTCATTGCACTGCCATTGTTGTCAACATCATTGTTGTTGGTACTGCTGACACCAGTAGGGTTGTTGCGCCCACGACGCCGAACATTACAGTCTTTTGGTGTATTTTGTGAATTCGACATCTTTGTTCTACTCACAAAAACGTAACACCTGAAAATAAATGAAATGTCAAATACATGAGTTACATGCAATGGCTATTAAATAAATCAGATTTTCAGAGTTCACCAGCTACCCTACCCACACCACATATCAGCAGACAGCTATTATTAAAACCATTATATTAGTTACCATAATGTGCAGAATCAAATTATTACCGTGGGAACATTTCGAGAATATTCCACCAAGATAAACAAGATGCATCAGAAGATACCAACTATCTCACACCTTTTTCTGTCGCCGCAGGACCTTGCCTGCCCTGGCCGGCTAATGCCTGCACTAAATATTTTGTGAAATTGGGCCTGTATCACCCACCTGGACCATAGGCATCTCAACTAGAATGGTCATTAACAATAAGTAGAACTCTAATGAGTTGAGCAGACTTGTGACAAGAAAACAGAGGCCATGTTTCTTTATGTATCAACTTCCTCTTGATCAAACTTTAATGGCCCTTAGGCATCAATATCATATCTCCCAATTTCAGTCCAATCTGTTCAGTGGCTTTGGAGATGAAGCTGCTTTCATGAAAACCAGACCCTCCAAGATGGTCGCCCAACCATTTGGCAAATCAAGTTCCCTTGAACAAACTTGGTTCAGGTTGTGCCATAAATGATATTTTATGAGTTTTGAATCAATTGCTCAAACAGTTTCGGCGAAGCTTTTTAAAGACATTTCCAAAAATCGACCAAAATTCACGATGGCCGTCGGCCAAATTGGTCGATCAGTTCTGTTTGAACAAACTTAAATCTCCATACCCTAAGGATGTTTTCTGTCAAATATAGTTGAAATCGGCCCAGTAGTTCTCGAGAAGACATGTTAAATTTCCCATTGCTTTAGTATGGGAGCTTTTTTGCTGGAAAGTTACCCAAGATGGCTGGCAACCCGATTATCTGAGTTTTAAAAATTGCAAATTTGAGATCAGAATATCCAAAAACCAATTTCGGCCTCAAAATCTATCAAATAAAAAAATCCAATATGGCCATCAAATAAAAAAATCCAATATGGCCACCAAACACGATATGTTTTGATTGACCCATGGCGACCATAATTTTTTACAGATCAACTTCCTGTGAACAAACTTTAATGGCCCTTATTCCATAATCGTATGTCACAAACTTCGGCCCGATCACTTCAGCGGTTCTGTAGTTTTCTGAAAAAATATGTCATCCAAGATGGCCGCCAAACTGTTTGGTCAATCAGGTTCTCTTGAACAAATTTGGTTCAGCTCTTGCCCTAGATGATATTTCATGAGTTATGAATCGTTCCCTCAAATGAAGGTTTTTAAACACATTTCTAAAAATCGGCAAAAAATCCAAGATGGCCACTGACACAATTGGATGATCGGCTTCATTTGAACAAACTTGGATCCCTATGCCCTAAGTACGCTTTCTGTTCCCGAAAACGACTGCGTCTCCTGAACCGCTGAAGGGATCAGGCTGAAATTTGCGAGATGATTAGGGACTAAGGGCCATTAAATTTTGTTCAAGGGAAGTTGATCGGCTTCATTTGAACAAAGTTGGATCCCTATGCCCTAAGGATGCTTCCTGCCACATATAATTGAAATTGACCAGTGGTTCTTGAGAAGAAGTCGTTTAAAGGAAAAGAAGAGCTATCAGAAGATAGAAAATAGCTTACCTGTATATTAATTGTACATCATAAGATATGATGGACCACCGGATACAATGAAATGACAATCTACTTGTCAAATCAAAATACACATGGTACCACCCAACGGGGCAAGCATAACTTCGGTGAAGCATAGCTTTAAGACTGAATCAAAGAAGCCTCACTGCCTGGTAGTAGTCTCCAGTACAATGACTACTTGCACACCAAGTCTGACCGAAAGGCAAATGGTCTAAACATAAGAAAAGTTAAAAGCCTGAAAAAAGTAAAACCGTTTTCAAAATCAAGTTTATTAATATGATGCAGTCTAGATTTCAGCAGCCTAGAAAGCCAATCAGAAAATTTTAAATCTAAACTGGATATGTCTTTGCTGATTAAATTGTCACTTGAAAAAACCTTAGCCACAGTATAATAAGTATAAGCTGGATGCAAATCAATGCTAAAATAATCAGTGTCCAAGCATGAAGACACTAGCGTAGATTCTGTGTCAATCTGGATAGTAGTTCTGATGAGATGTGTCACTGGTTTCCACGGACGCATTTTTGCGGATTCCATTCATGAGGTGACACTGTGATAGCGGGACACTAAAAAACCCGGCAATATCACACAATAATACGAAATATATAGAATCAGATACATGTAGCTCATCCTGCAACCATCTAATCTATCCTATTCTTCTATCTACTACCATAATAAGCAATACCAACTTATAGATTGACAAGGTCACAAGGGACTCAAAGGTCAAATAATTGGCAACGGAAATACAAATAGAATATTGCATTTGCATTTAAATACTCCTTGTGATGTATTTGCATTTGTAATTTGAAGATTTTAAACCACAAATGTTTGCAAAACATTTGAAGACTTTACACATCAACTATTTTCATTTGCATTTAAATAGATTTTAAATGTATTTCAGATTTGAAAGTTTTAAAAAACCAATAGAAATATATAGAATCAGATACATGTAGCTCATCCCGCAACCATCTAATCTATCCTATTCTTCTATCTACTACCATAATAAGCAATACCAGCTTATAGATTAACAAGGTCACAAGGGACTCAAAGGTCAAATAATTGGCAACGGAAATACAAATAGAATATTGCATTTGCATTTAAATGCATTTACATACGTACTTCTTGTGAAGTATTTGCATTTGTAATTTGAAGATTTTAAACCACAAATATTTGCAAAACATTTGAAGATTTTACACATCAACTATTTTCATTTGCATTTAAATGGATTTTAAACGTATTTCAGATTTGAAAGTTTTCAAAAACCAATCTATATTTACAGTACCACGGCACTGACACTTTCAAATGTGCAAAAAGTTGCTAAATATTTTCAATCTAATTACATGTAGACTAGTTGATGCAATGTTACTGGCATATAATACATGTTACAGCTATCAATTTAGTACGTTTCAAAATATTCAGCCCAATATTTTCAGAATTAAATACAATATTTTCAAAAAATTTTGTGAACTGTAGGGTTAAAGGCATTAACCATGTTAACCCTTTAATGGTCATACCGGCCAAAACTTAAATATTTTCTTATTGAATGTCTATTTACAGGCCAAGAGAATACAATCTATCAATCATATATGACAACTATGTGATGTCATAATCAATTACATGTACATCATGAATGACTTGAGTTAGTCTATCTTAAACGTGTAATAGTGAGGGTGCAGGAATTGTGTCTTCACTATTTAACCCTTGCCACTCTAGTGTCAATATTCGATCTTTTACTGCGTTAATTTGTTGAAAAATGAACACCAGTTCAACTTTTAATTTAATTTGAAAATTTAACGTTTTGACATCGGAGTGGTAATGGTTTATAAACATACTGAAACGGAAATATAATATTCAAAATAGAAAGACATCTTCCTCCAGAAAATGAGACTTGCTCAGAGTGCAATATTCTAAATTGAGGAATCCAGTTTCTCAGTCAATCATATGATGTCATAATCAACTATGTGATGTGTAGGCTGATGTCATAATCAATTATGTCATGAATGACATCACTAACACTAAGTTTGTCAGGAACACTTAATTGATGACGGACTAAGCGGTATTATACGAATTATATGTCCTTACTATTTAATAAACATTCTGTTGACACGGTTGAATATTTTGAAACTAGTTTGAGTGGGCGCTGTTGCTGCCTACCAAGTCAAATTAGTTTCAAAATATTCAATAGCCTACCTGTATCTAGTTTTCTGAAAATTGAAATTCAGAGAGTGCAGAGATCGATCGATCTAACACGAACAAAGCGTGAGTGGAGTTTAGCTAGAGATGGGTGGGGAATTGCTAAAACTGGATTGCTCCATCATAGAAAACTGTGCAGTCATTCAGCCAATCCATTACATGGCTACCTGCAACAGCTTCCAGTCAAATTACTTCCAAAATATTCAACAGCTTAAGTTTTAAATCATAAAGTATTGACTTTTTCAGGGATTTGTTGGTGAAAGGGGTAATAGACAAGAAATTTCTGAAGGTCCTCTAAGATGCCTAAGTGTGATTTACGAATATGACCATGAACGAAACTTAGCTGGCAATGAATCTTATATTATTTAGGGCATAATTTATCTGGTATCGCATCTCAATTTGCTACACATACTTAGGCAGTTGCATTACATTCTGCATCATGCATAGCTGTATTTGCTATGCAAAATTTTTATGCGATTGATTTTCTTATATTCTATCATTAACACTTTCAACGACTAATCCCTGAAAAAGTAAATGCTAAAGCAGCAATGGCTTCCAGTCAAATTAATTTCAAAATATTCAAACAATTTTCCTGTTTGTTTGCTCTGAGATTGAGATATACAGGAAATTCATCCATGAAGAGTTAATTGCTATACATTTTTGCAGACAACTATGCAATTTATAATTTGCATAGCAATTCATGCCATGCAAATATTAAATTCTAAATTATGCCATTATTTTCTAACATCTGTGGTCAGAACTTGTCATTTGTGCTTTTCTACCATTTAGCCAGTAAATCCACATACTGCCTTTAAATGTTATTTTCTGTTAGGAGTAATTTCTCACATACAATAGCACATTAAAAACATTCGTGAACCAGTTCGTGCTTTGGACATCTGTATCGCGAACCGGTTCGGTTTGTGAAAATCCTCACAAACCTCAGCCCTAATTACTCTAGAGCTGTATTTGTATTTATATTTCAAAATATTTTTTTCAAATATATTAAAAAATCACTAGTGAGGGTAACTGTTCACCTTCGGAAACCACAGTAACAATACTAATTAATAGGCAAATCATGTTCTTGTATATATGTATAGCAGGGCATAATTTATCTGGTATCGCATCTCGATTTGCTACATATATTTAGGCACTTGTTATACATTCTGCAACATGCAGAACTATATCCGCTATGTAAAATTCACATGTGATTACAATTTAGTATTGATTTTCTTAAGTTCTATTATCAACCCTTTCAACGAAAATTCCTGAAAAATTAAATTATTTTCTATGTACATAGCATATTCTGTTGAATATTTTGAAATTAATATGACTGGAAGCCATTGCTGCCTAAGGCAGCAATGGCTTCCAGTCATATTAATTTCAAAGTATTCAACAGCTTTCCTGTTTGTTTGCTCTGAGATTGAGATACAGGGAATTTATCCATGAAAGAGTTAATTGCTATACATTTTTGCCGACAAATATATAATTTATCAAATATCAAATTCTAAATCATGCCCTGTATAGCATTATTTTTTAAATCTCACAAGTAGTAGAGTTCATGGCATTAGCTGAATTATTGCATCGATTTAAAATTTTAATTAACTTTAATTATAATGATCTATTGTGGTCTGTAGAAATATCCATCGGCATGTCACTCCGGGCGACCAGCTCTCCAGATTTATCCAGAAAATGCGGACTTTTTCATATCCTGTAAAATATCCAGATCTTTTTCATCCACCTATTAAAAAGATTGTCTTTAGCAGAATAGCTAATAATACTAACCGCTAAGTGTTAATAAATAAAACTGTTCAATTATATATTTATGCCTAAGTTGCAATTTCTAATAGACAATTTATATATTAAATCTATGATTTGTCATTTTGTATGCATTTCGGCATGCTCACATATGCAAACAAGTTGGAAGACACAAACTGTGAGCTCGTGCGCTACATGTATGTCCGAAAAGGGCAAACGACATGCTCTTATGCTTGTCCAAACATATTTTCGAGACAAAAAATCATGACAAGCTGGTTGCCCCGGTCACTTGTAGACTAGTTTTGAAAAGTTATAACTAAATTAACTAGTTCAATACTCAATAACCAGGAGTCATCACAGTGAGATATTTTCAAATATAGTCTTTTCTCGGTCTTGGACATTTACTAAGCAAACACCTTGATTTCTTAACCAATCATGATGAGTACTTAAGTGGACGGGTGGCATATTATAATGTGTTACATACACACTATATGTTGATAATTTATTTTGATCTACAATACTGCCACACAATTGATGCTAGTCCATCCTGTTGTTAGAATCCCTCCCTCCCACAGTCATGGCAACTCAGAATTTGAATACTGAATATTTTGAAAACAATTTGACTGAAAGTTGTTGGTGGCTTAGCCACCAACAACTTTCAGTTAAATTGTTTTCAAAATATTCAGCAGGTCCAGAGTTAAACCCAATGGAAAATGTAGTCTGCAGAAATTTAGCAGTGAGACAGCTAAAGTGATCCTATGTAGTGTGTGTGTGTGATAAGCATTGGATACATATGTGAGATTAGGGACAGACATGGCTTTCACAAATTATTAGCAAATAGATTAGCCAACTACTCTTTTCCCCAAATAAATCTGAACTATTTTAGCCAATGTTGTCCAATGTCTACAATCCATCTCCACCAGGCAACCCTTTCAACGCTACGTACCAGATTGTTAAAAATTTTGAAACTAATTTGCCTGGAAGCTGTTTCAATATGGGTTATTTTAATATCCAAGATATGGCGATTTCAGGGTTTACATGTACATTGTCACATGAAAAAACATAATATAAGTACTAGTTACGTAAATATTTATTTTAAGATGTTCTTCAAAGTTAATTCTAATGACTAGATCCTCTACTTAGACATTATGTATGCTATAATCATATGATTTTAAATATTAGCCAAATATTTAGCCAATCCTGCCTTTTAATAGCCAGATCTCAATTCTACTAGAATTTGGCTAATTGGCGAATGGGTAGGTTTGTCAAAATAGATAAAAGCCAATTGACTACAGATCAATAATATATTTTTAGTTGCGACAGGAACCGTAATAAACCGCAATGTCGCTTAGCCAGCCAGCTAGCCATGATCCGAATAAAGGAACCTGAATCAAGATCTGATTAAATTCTCGATCCATGGATATCGTGGAAATTACCAGCCCTATTTGGCTCAAATTAACCCAGGAAAAGTTGTGACGATACACGCAGCGATAAACTACGATTCCTACAACTTTGGGTGTGAACCGGGGAAAAATAATCTAGAGAATCCGAAAAAATCTGGAACCTGCAGCTATTAAGATTCTATCAACATTGTATTTCTCGATATATTCCTGGCAGCATACTGTTAGTGGAAAAGCTGTGGATGTATTCCCGAAGTGTACTTCAGGAGGCTTGCACAATTATTAAATCAACCCCGATTATTCTTTAAAATATGATCGTGGATGATCACAATTAAGTAAATAAACGAGTAATCGAAGATTTTCACTCTCCAAGATATTTCGGTTTTTTAAATGTAAAGTAATGTATATCGTCTATTAGTAGCCTAGGCTTCCATTAGGACAAGGTGTTCAATTTCCAGTCCAACATCTCTGGAAAATCCATTCTCTACAACAGGGAATAATTTAGAATTTGATATTTGCATAGCATGTATTGCTATGCAAACTATAAATTGTATAGCTATCGGCAAAAATGTATAGCAATCAACTCTTTCACTGATAAATTCCCTGTATCTCACTCCCAGAGCAAACAAATAGGAAAGCTGTTGAATATTTTGAAAATAATATGACTGGAAGCCATTGCTCCCTTAGGCAGCAATGGTTTCCCCGTCATATTAATTTCAAAATATTCAACAAAATATGGTATACATTGTAAAGAATGACATGTACGTTTTCAGGGATTTGTTGTTGAAGGGTTAATGATAGAATTTTGAAAATCAATTATAAATCGCAATCGCATACAAATTTTGCATAGCAGATACAGCGTTGCATGTTGCAGAATGTATAACAACTGCTTAAATATGTGTAGCAAATTGAGATGCGATAGCAGATAGATAGATAATACCACGGAAATTGAACCATTTCATGCTACAAGTTCTTGCCGCCTTACGACTATGTTTAATGTATACATCTCAAAAACATCACTGCGGATGTGAAATTATTACATGTAAATGGGAATGCCTAAATAATGGATATCTTTTAATACAGATCGTTTATTACATCAAAATTAATCCTAAATTTGACATAAAATGTTGTCGTAAAAAATATAAATCACATGATATTAGGAATCCGTTAAATCAAATTAAGACGTATCAACAACATTTAGAGCGAGTACTTGGATATAATTATCCTGGACTCAGAAAGAGGAAATTGCTATATATTATCATTGTGTGATGGTAACCGAGTATTGTATTTTAAATAGGATCTGGATAATAGGTACCTGCTTGATAACAAGGAACAGCTATAGATTAATATGATCTAACCATGTCTCAGTGTCATGCGCCTTCAATCACAAATGAGTGATTTGGCTCCCCACCATAAGAAGTGACCTACCTCACTTTAATTCTCGGACGTTCAAGCAAATTTTGTTGCACGCTTGATACTTTTTGGATCATTTTATGTTGGTCGCTTACATTGAGCTGTTTGGGGTGGGAAAACGGGACTTGCCACATTGTATCGATATTGTGTTCAGAACTAGTACTCTAATTTGTTTATAAAGCATATTAACTCTATTTTCTGAATGCTTCTTACTCTCAGGCAATTAGAGTGAAGGCATTTTTAGCGGTCTGGTCAGTGGTACCAATTTTCTTTCTTGTAGGTCCTTTCAGATATTACCAATACTAGCGGTAGAACTAGTCGAAATATTCCCAGTTATATAGTTATTTCTGTTGAAAAAAACTGTGGCCCACATTGACCTGTACAATATAATCGAAAATCGCCATTATTTTTTTAATAATCGTGATTAGGAAAAGTGAATAATTGTGCAAGCAGTTAGCCTATATATGCCTATATATATATATATATATATATATATAAGTATGAAAAGCTGTCTAAATAGAGTGTAAGCTAAAACAAGAATTCCATGGAATTAAATTAAATGTCTCGCCTGTCTCTAATTTTTCACAGTGGCATTGACCTTTGATCTCGTGACCTCTGTGTTATCATGCCACTTCCTAACATTATAGGTAACAATGTAATCAAGTTTAATTTCAATATGATTAACCAATCCTGAAATATAAATGATTTGCTGAATGGAAAAAATTAAGGTTAAAAAAGCAGAGGTCAAATAGCAATATTAGAATGACCGTTAACTTTGACCTGGTGACCTCTATGTCACCATCCTGTATCCTCTTGGCATAAGCAACCAATGTACCCAAGTTGTGTACCATTCAGGTTTGGGGTCAATTCCAATTGCAATTGATCAGTCAATTCCAATTCAATTCCGGAATTGGAATTGAAAAATCTGAGGACTCAGGAATTGGAATTGATCAATTTTAAGACACCAGAATTGGAATTGGATTTGGAATTTATAATTTGAATTGACCGGAATTGATAAATTCCAATTCAACTCCAGTCATATTTATCATAGATTTACTGAACATTGCTGGCTATAAAATGTACACTGATCTTTATATGCCCTTAATGCATTTCATCCTAAATGATCTATATGATACCATTTACCACATTTCATTCTATATGTAGGTTGATGGTATTTATTATGCCAGCTGTTATTAGATGCTTTATTGAATATTTTTCTGCAACAGTTTCTATTAAAATTAATTTTAACATCTTAGTTATGTTTGAAGACCGGAATTTGAGATACTGATAATTCAGTGATGAGCAAGTTAGCCCTTAACCATATTTAACACCTAAGCCGGCCAAAACACCTGCAATGAGTTTGAGAAATGTCCATTGGCCTGACATTTTTGAAAATTTACCACTGGAGTGGCTAGCTGGATAACAGAGCCAGTAATTCCACTGATAAATTTTCAAAAATAATCATTCGCTCTCTGAATTGACAAAATAAAGATATGATAAATGTTATGAACTTTAATACATTACTGAATCAACTCAATTCTCCCTGACCAGTGACCAATTAACCTTTTTATCCTATGTGAGCTTCGAACCTCCTTTATTCACTCAAAGCCACTCACCTTGAATTTATTTCATTCTGCATTCCCTGGAAACAGGTTTTCATCTCTATGAAATCATGCCATCTTCAAAATCATACAAATTAGTTAAAATGATTTCAAATATATAAGCTAGAACCAAGTTACCAAGTTGTGATAAAATTCTTCATCAAGATGTTAGCACCAGTGCTCAGTAAAGTAATAACTATCATCTGCATGGAATGAAATGGATGAAGAAAGCAGTACATTACAAAATAATTGCCCTGTAGTTATACACTCCTACATAACAAAGGAATCATTGAACAACACCCCCCCCCCCCCTCTGTGAAATGTCTCTGCTTTTAAAACACAGACACCTGGACTAGAGGCATTATTCAAACTCTACATACATGTGCTCAGTACTCTCACTCAGTACTGTACTATAGTTCAGTTCAGTTACGTAGATCCGTCCTTTGTATAGTAGCACCTCCTTCACGAGCAATATAGGAGTCAGCACATACACGAATCAGGTCAATCCCATTAAGTTTGGCTGTTCTTGTGTTGTTCAGAGCATAGTAGTATTGTCTGATCAGGGCTTCTAATCTGGCCATGCAGAGGTACGTATGTAGATGGGTTCACGAGGAATGTGGTTAGAGTTTCACTGTGTGACCAGACGTGGATGGAATTTATGGTACACATGTCACAGAGACATAAATGGATTAACGGCATGTATTTCCTCCGGACATCCTTTAGAGCATGGCAAGTAGTTAGGAAGTGTGTGCTGTTTTCTGGTCCCTCGTGGCATAGAAGACACATCGGATCAACCGTGTGCTTTCTGAACTTTGCCCAGTTTGATTGCAGGATGTCTGTCGTAGGGCAATAGGGAAGAGCATACTTCGCGAATCTGTAATGATATTCCTGAAGAGAGTGACCTTCTGCAGGTCAATGCGAGCCTCGATGGGCAGTGTCCTGAGAAGATATGGCGACGGGTATGCAATGCGTTCTGGCAAGCCAAGGATCTGTATGAGAGTTCTGTGAAAGAATTGTTCCAGTAGGGTCCATTCTGCCTTGTTTAGAATTAGAATGTCCATGCCATGTAAAAGGATCAGAAGTACATAAATCTCAAGTAGATGTAGAGAAGCGAGTGGCGTTATGCCATTGATGCCATGTAGACCGGCTCCCATGAGTGAGTAAGCAGCTCTTCTGCCTTTCTTAATGTTCTCTTCTACTGTTGCCTTTGCACTACTGTACTAACATGAAATATGCTAATAATATGAAATAGGCAGATAAACTTCAAATGCCTGTGAATACATGACCCTCGAAAATACCTTACTGAACGACATATCTCGGTTCTCGGCACCTAGTGTTAGTTCTGTACAACCACTGTTATTTGCGAGTACGTTTATGAGTCTGTGCGATATGTACAGCGAGTTAATTTAGATAATTGTACAAGTGCACAGGTGTAAGCCAAAAGCAAGGCCTATGATGCGGTCACGGTGGACCCTTGAAGGCCGTAAAACTAAATAAAAGAAATAAACTCGTGTTACCACTTTTCATGAGGGGTAAGCATAATGATATATCATTGTGTTCCCTGTATTTGCGCATCCCCTCCCTTTGCGCACATGTATTCAGCCTCATGTGAGGGTTGCTCACGATCGGCACGCACACATATTGGTTTACATGCCGATCTACAGTTATTCATTTTGCTCATGCAAGATTTTCTCTATTTGAAATTGTGAAACTACTTGTCAATATACCTTTAAAGCAGTGATGTTGATTTCTGACACACATTATTTCACAATTGTCATATAACTATTGCAAACAAAATTTCCAGAAGCATAAAAGATTAAGATTTGTATCTATATTTCATAATTAAATAGATTCAGATGACATTTTTTCCCTTTAAAAATAATACAGACGTTTTTACGCATTCATGGTCACCATTTGTCAAACTGACCTTTCAAATATGATAAATATGTTATCATTGGTTAAGCTGCAGTAACAATGAGCTTATGTGAAACATTTTAAAGGTGTGGTAGCATATGCCGCAAAACATATACTTTTTGCCAGTGCGCAAAAAGAGGGTACACCATTAGATTCGGTAGCTGCTCTTTTTCAGTTTTGGGCTGTATTTTAGTTAGACAGATGATTAAAAAGTCAAGTATCATACAGGTGAATAAAAACCCATAATAGTTTCTTATATTTATCCAACAATTGAAATTGTTGCTCAGACTATTTTTTAGAAGCCAATAATTCAAACGTGCGCAATATGTGGGTACCATAGTAGTTATGTAGTACTAGTAGTAGTAGTTACATACTACATAGGACTAAGTAATGTTGTGAATATTGTGGACAAAAAATTCATAAATAAGACAAAGTTACCAGTTTTCCCAAGAGGGAAATTGACGATATCGCCAAGTACATTCTTTACTGGCTACAGTATATTGCGCATTTCTTCTCGTTTAAATGACAAAATGATTATAAAGATGACAGGTCAATAAGTTTTCTCCTTCTGTATGACATTCCGTAGGAGCACCTGTCAGATAATTACATAGATATAAAATAAATAGACCAATTTTATCGATATCATGGTCAGTCAGTCCACTAAGCAACATCTCTTATGTTCTAAGTACATTCTACATCTTGCAGTCTGTCTGCAGCTCTCCCGACAAAGGTCATTTGATAGTGGTTTACTGTCAATAAATGTTGAAATACTACCTTGGAAAATGATAGTATGAGCAAAAAAAGATTGGGAGCTCTACCCTGAGAAAGCTCAGTGGCAGGTATATGTCGACTGAAACCACGGTCTTATGGTGGTGTCAGAATTAGTGAGGTCACTGATCAGCTAGAGCAATTGCTATCCATTGATACATTCACTTCCACTGTCATACACACCGGCTCCAATGACATCGGGTAGCGGAAAGTGCCTGGCATGACCAATGATTATGATGCACTAATTGAACAAATTAAAACACTAGCACCAGGTATTCAAATATATGTGTCATCTCTACTACCACGACCTAGTAATAACTATGTCAATAACATTGTCATGGAGTTCAACGACATGCTCAGATCTCTTTCCATATGGCATAAAATAGTCTTTGTAAATAATACAGAATTGTTTGTGAACCATATAATGGTGAAACCAATGCAGAACTTTTCAGAGAACATATCCATCCTAACTACTATGGAGTAAGATTACTCCCTGATAAAATGATCAATTACCTTGCAACTAACACTAACTCAACCCGAACTAATACTCATCTAAGAAAACCAATATTCCAGGATTTTTAGGTGCGAAATCATTAGGGAGAACAATAAGGTAACCAGCTACTTTCACAATACAGTATCAGCCAAACCACTAAAACTAAACAACAGGTACAACCCATTACTTGATGAATGTCTGACTACATTAAAGCAAGATGAGGTCTATTACAATCAGGATATGCCTCTTCCCATATTATCTAAAACACTATCTCAAATTCAAGCCTGCCCAAATCCTAAGACAACACAAACAAAACATAACAACAACTCAGGCAAAAAAATGAAGCACAACTCAAATAACATATCCAAAACTTGGAAAGCCACCTGCCAACTCAACGACAGTCATGCAAACTCACTGCCATTGTGGCCCAAATCTTAAATCCAATCATTGCTCTATAGTGGAAAAGTCTCAAAGATAACGCAGCATACTGGGCCAATGCTGGGCCAATAACGTGCCAATACTTTCAGCATCGGCCCAGTATCAGCCCAGCATCGGACCAGTAAGGTCCATTATCAGGGCTGAGAATAGTTTGAAATGCATGTTGAAAGCTTGCTAAACAAACATGCTGAATTCCAAGCAAGAATAAATGATATGGAAAAACGGCCAGAATTAATTCTAATAACAGGAAGTGTTCCCTAAAAATTCTAGATTTATACCAAGTAAAGAGGAAATGGCCATACCTGGATATGACATCTTCCCAAATAACTTCTCGGAACAAACTGGTAGGGGCATTATGATACTTGTCAAGCAAGAATTAAGAGCTAATGAGCTCAAGCTAAATAATGACTTCGAGGAACACTGTCTTGTTAAAATAAATCTAGACGCCAATGAAAATTTATTAGATGGGGTAATTTATAGAAGTCCTAACAGTAGTGAAACAAATAATAACAAACTAATGAACAATCTGTTGCACAGTGTTATTAGTAACACAAAAGAATATTCACACATATTGATATGTGGTGAGTTTAACTTTAAATTAATGGGAATCCTGGGCTGGAACTGATGGTATTGAAGAATTTTTAGAATGCCTCAGAGACTGCTTTCTCCTCCAGAAAATTGGCAAACCCACCCGCTTAAGAGGAAATAATAATCCCAATATCTTAGACTTAATTTTATGTAATGATGCTAATCTTGTGTCCGACATTGAGTATGGCAGTCCACTAGGAAGCAGTGCCCATGCAGGCATAACATGCAATCTCCAGTGTATAGACAAATATGAGATCTGTGACAAGGAGAAAGTAAACTACGATAAAGTCTAATCAACGTGCAATTTTATGTGATTATTGTGGTGACTGGGTGCATCTAAGATGCTCTCAGGGCCTAACTATTTCAGATTATGAAAAACTAGAAAATTCTGATGAGACATGGTGGTGTTTCCAATGTAATCAAACTATCTTCCCTTTCAATCATTTTGAAAATGATACCGAATTCATGCTTACTATTCTATGTGCCAAATATGACTATAGCACATATATAAATACAAACATACTTGTAAACCCATTCAAATTAAACACATCTGATCAATGCACAAATTTCTCTGAAACCGATACTGATGACGAAGGTCGGAATTTTCCACTTTGTGATTATATACTTCAGAAAGAATTTAGTGATAATATTCTCAAGAGCACAGACACAATTTCTTTCTCAACAATCCATATTAACATTAGATCTCTCCTAAAAAACTTTGATAAATTTAATAATTTTATAGATCTTAGTTCTCATGAATTTAGCGTCATAGGAATTACCGAGACCTGGCTAAAACCTGACTCACCACTGGACTTAACTAACATGCAAAATTATAAATTTATTGAGAAACACAGGCCCACAAAAAAGGGGGTGGTGTAGGCATTTATATAAAGGACAATCTACAGTGTAATTTGAGAGATGATCTATCCATGACTGAAGAGCATATTGCAACTATTTTTTATTGAAATTCCGATGGACAAAACAAAAAATAAACTAATCGGCATTACATACAGACCTCCTGGTAGTGACAATGATAAATTTATCAAATTATTCTAAAAAATTCTAAATACTCTACAAAATGAAAAGAAGTCTGCCTATATATTAGGTGACTTTAATATTGATCTACTAAAACAGCACAGTTTCTACAGCCAAGACGTACTAAATTTATTTAAAACATCTGGCTTTTATCCATTGATAACAAAACCAACAAGAATTACTGAATTCTCAGCTACGGTTATTGATAATATCCTCTCAAATAACACTCTAAGTGGCAAAAACGAATCAGGTATTTTTGTCGTAGAAATTTCAGATCATTTACCTATCTTCTATATAGAAAAACAAAACCATAGAGGAAAGCTATTTGAAAAAGAAGAAGTAACCTGTAGGGACTTCAAAAAGGAAAATATAGAAAATTTGTTAAAAAATAACATCGCTAGTGTAAATTGGAATCAAGTAACTCAGTCACAGTCATGTGAAGATGCCTACAACACTTTCTATACCATATGATCTAAGATCTACGAATCTGCCTTTCCACTTAAAATATTAAAAAGTTTAAACAAAATCCAACTAAACCCTGGATAGCAAGAGGATTGATAGCTGCCTGTCACAAGAAAAACAAGCTATATATGAATTTCATCAAATATCCGACAAAATATAATGATTCACAATTCAAAAAATATAGAAACAGGCTTAATCAAATAATTAGAACAGCAAAATTAAATTATTTTCATAATAAATTTGATGAACAAAAAATTAATATAAAAGAAACCTGAAAATCGATTAAATCATTACTGAACAAGAAAAAAACTAATTCAGGAACATCGCGGTTTATTTACAATAATACAGTCATAAATGACAAAAATGAAATAGCAGACAAATTTAATGAGTACTTTACTAACATTGGAACCAGCTTATCCAAAAAAAAAATTCAACCTAGCTCGAACATACATGTACAGGACTATCTGACAGGTAGCTATCAACACTCCATTTTCTTAAATCCTACTGATAGTGAAGAAATTTACAAAATACTAATGCAAATTAACACAACTAAAAGTGCTGGCATTGATAATTTTAAAGGGAAAATATTCAAACACTGTGTTGCAGAAATACTAACTCCACTGGATCATATTTGTAATCTATCACTGACACAGGGTATATCTCCAACAAGACTAAAGGTTGCACGTGTTACACCGCTATACAAAGCCAAAGATGCATCTGACTTTACTAACTATAGGCCAGTCTCGGTACTTCCACTCTTCTCTAAACTCCTGGAAAAGCTGTATTTTTGTAGAATTACCAATTACCTAAGCAAAAACTCCATTTTATATCCATCTCAGTATGGTTTCAGAGAAAAACACTCTACTATGCTTGCCATTGTGGATACGATTGAAAAACAATCTATTTCCCTAGAGAATAATGAACATACTTTGGGTGTATTCCTGGACCTTTCCAAAATCTTCGATACAATTTACCATTAGATTCTATTACAAAAGCTTGCATACTATGGAATACGGGACACTGCATTGAATTGGATACAGAGCTACCTGTTAAACAGAAAACAATGTGTGCAATTCAATGGAGTCATTTCAGAATATAAAGAGGTAATCTGTGGTGTACCCCAAGGTTCAGTCCTTGGCCCCCTGCTGTTTCTCTTGTATATGAATGGCATACCCAAAGTCTGTAACCATCTCTCTTTAATCCTCTTTGCAGATGATATTAATGCTTTCTGCAGCCATAAGGACATATAAATTCTTTACAAACATGTTAATAATGAAATGGCAAAGTTAATAGATTGGTTTAAAGTTAACAAACTGTCCTTAAATGTAAGTAAAACCAACTATATATTATTTACAAAATCTAATAAATTAAAGGAAACATCTCTCCCAAAACTTTACATCGACAACCAGATAATACATGAAGCCCAATATGCCAAGTTTTTAGGAGTCTATTGGATAAGAATCTGACATGGGAGAAGCATATTGAAGTCGTAACATCCAAGGGAGCAAAGAGCATTGGCATCATACGCCGACTAAACCCCTATCTAACACCGAATATTATTAAAAAGCTGTACTGCACAATGATACTTCCTGACATCACTTACTGTAATGCTATCTGGACTAACACATCTGAATCTAAACTAAAAAAACTAAAATCACTACAAAAGCAATCTATTAAAGTATTTGCACAAACAGCAGGTGGCCAGGATATCTTTAAAGTAGAAAAAATTATAAAACTCGAGGACATTGGAAGGCTCCAATTATACACAATTTTAAGAGACTTCCACAATGGCAACTTACCCTCTTCTTTAACCAGTATCTTTACGGTCAATACACAAATACACTCTCACAACACAAGAACACGAAATAACCTGCACACAAGACACCGCCAAACAAAAGCAGCTCAACAAAAATCCTCATATAAAGCAATACAATTATGGAATAACACAGATACAAAGACACGCACAGACATTATTACTCTACAGTCATTTAAACAGAAGATCAAAAATATGATTATAAACACATACTAGGCCCTTAAAAAAACAAATAAAAAACAACAACCAATAACAAAAAAAACCTCCCGAAAACCCCACCAAAAAACCCACACCACCATGGCATTATCATACCTGCACCCAGTCACTAAAACAAATAATAATAATAATAATAATAATAATAATTTTAATTAGCAAGATAGGCACACCTATGTACCTGTAAATATGTTGTCTTTCTGTCCCATGTCTATATATATATATATATATATATATATATATATATATATATATATATATATATATATATATATATATATATATATATATATATATATATATATATATTGTTCTATGTAGGGGTCCCCCATCTATATAGGCTCTGCCTTTGGTGGACCACCTGTTGTGTATTTACAAATTGTACATTTTATATCAAAATAAATGAATTTGAACTTGAACTTGAACTTGATAAAGGAGACCATGAGAAAATGAGAAATGAGCTAAATATCGACTGGGAAGAATTATTCAAAGATAAGGAAGTAGAAGACATGTTCTCCATATTCTGCAGAAAACTACAGCTCGCAGAAGATAAGTACATACCAAGGTACAATTTTAGCAAAATCAGGAACAGAAAAACAGCACCAATTACACCCAGAATTATAAAAGTAATAACGAACAAGAACAAAAGTTAGACAAAATATCTGAAAACCCGCAATGAAGTAGATAGACTGGCGTACACCCTTCTCCAGAATAAACTAAAAACATTAACTAGAAATGCAAAACGGGATAAAGAGAAAGATATTGTCAAGAGTGTAAAATCTAAGCCCAAAAAATTCTGGTTTCATGTAAATCACTTGAGAAAGATCAGCACAAGAATACCAGAACTGGAAGTTAAAGTAGATGGCTCCATGCAGAAAATACAAAACGATGCTGATAAAGCAGATGCATTAGCAAAATTCTACAGCACTGTTTTTATTAATGAAAATACAGCACAGATCCCATCCCTTGATAAACAAAATTACATCAATAATTCAAATGATACTGAATAGTATCGAAATAGTATCGAAATGTAATGAAACGATTAAACTTATAGAATCTATCAATATCTCCAAGTCACCAGGACCTGACAAAATCCATCCTCGACTCATCTATAAACTCAAGGAAGTAGTCTCCACACTTTGACATTCAACAAATCTTTCTCAACAGGGAGGGTACCACGTCAATGGAAGCTTGCTAACGTGACACCACTCTTTAAAAAGGGAGCAAAACAGGAACCTGGCAATTATAGGCCAACAAGCCTAACAAGTATAATATGTAAGTTAATGGAAAAACTAATTCGAGACAAGATAGTCAAGCACATGAAGGAAAATCACTTATTCAGTACCAAGCAATTTGGCTTCATTAAAGGAAGGTCCACCACACTACAACTACTGAACGTATTAGATCACTGGACAAAAATTATCGATGCCTCTGGTGAAATAAGTGTTATATACATGGACTTTATGAAAGCCTTTGATAAAGTCCCCCATGACAGACTTATGGTGAAACTCAAAGCTTATGGATTTGGTGACAGAATGTGCAATTGGATAAGGGACTTTCTAAAACAACGCCAACAGAGGGTAGTGTAAACAACACATTCTTGTCTTGGCATGATATCAACAGTGGTGTGACACAAGGAAGTGTTATTGGCCTTATCTTATTCGTCATCTACATAAATGATCTCCCGGATAACATAAGTTCAGAAGTCTATCTATTTGCTGATGACACAAAGATATATAAAGAAATTCAAGATTGTAAAGACATCAATATAGTCCAGAAAGACCTTGACTCCATGAATGACTGGACAAATACTTGGCTCCTGAAATTGCGTCCCGGCAAATGTCACATCCTAGAAATAAAAACAAAACCATACAATGACAACAAAACATACAATCTATACAACGATGATGGATCTCCCATAGTTCTAGAACATACAGAATTCGAAAACGATATTGGTGTACTCATAGACGGGCAACTAAATTTTAGTAAACACATACAGCAACAAGTAAACAAGGCTAACAAGGTCATGGCAACAACTCGGAGAACGTATACATACCTAAGCGAGGAAACATTCAGTTTACTACACAAGGCATTGGTACGACCACACGTTGAATATGCAAATGGTGTGTGGTGTCCATACAAAGAGAAAGACATCACTAGTATTGAAAATGTACAAAGAAGAGCAACCAGGCAGATCCCTTCAATGAAGGGATGAGCTATCATGATAGGTTGAAAAAACTAAATCTCCCGACATTAAAATAGTGTAGACTTCGTGGAGACATAATAGAAGTTTATAAAATTATGCATGGGCACTGTGATAAACAAGTAACACAAAATGTATTCACAATGAACCATTCAATAACCAGAGGATACACATACAAACTGAAAAAGAACCACTTCTCACATGAATTCAAGAAACATTATTTCAGAAATAGAGTAATCAATGTCTGGAACTCACTTACAGACAAAATCGTAACTTCCCCAACCATGAACACATTCAAGAATAGGATAGATAAGCACTTGTCTAATCAAGACATGAAATTTAACTACAAAAGCCAATTTACACAATAATAGTCTAGCAATACTATTGGAACACAGAGGCTTATTAGCCTGCGTTCTGTAAATCTATCTTATCTTATCTTAAAAAATAGCCGAAAATATTAAGGATAATCTCAAAATGGTTTGGACTTATGTAAGATCCAAGATAAAAACCAAACAGACAATTCCAGACTTATACTCTGACAATAACCATAAGTACATTACCTCCACAGATGTAGACAAAGCTGCGGCTTTATCAACTTTTTTCTCATGTGTATTTATCATAGAACCTGGTGGCATATTACCAGAAATTTAGATAGTGTCTTGCCCAGAAATAAATTCAGTAACTATCAATAAAGAGATCATCAAGAAATACCCGGAGAACCTGAAAATTTCAAAATCCCCTGGACCAGACCTGATGCATCCACGTATCTTAAAGAACTTTAAGATATTTTAGTAAAACCTTTATTGATACTTTTTCAGAACTCGTTGAGTACTGGTGTGCTACCTACACAGTGGAAACAAGCCAATATAAGTCCCATATTTAAGAAAGGAGACAAAAAGTAGGAAAGTATAGACCTATAAGTTTAACTAGCATAGTATGTAAACAGTTAGAAAGTATTATACGAGATGGTATAATGATGCATATGATGTGATATGTAGACGAGTCAGACCACTTTTGAGCTGCACTGCATGAATTAGATAGTACTAGTATGTGTTAATCAAGTAGTTTGTTATTGTTTTCTTGCATAATTTTGTTGATAGAATTTTCTCACATGTTTCCTGTTTTGTTTTGTTCCATAACTTAGTGGCTGCAAATGATATTCTGTGTTTTCCAATGTCTGTCCGTGTGTATTTTCATGTAGTTTGTGGCTAATTCTAGTGTTATGTTGGTGGATGTTGATATTGTTTATAAAGAAGGGGGCCATAGATTTGGGTAAAGTGTTGTGATGGAAGTCTTTGACAATAGTTAGCATTTGAGATTTTTACTATGTCGGCGAGTTTAAGTAATTTTTCTGCTTTGAACATGTTTTGGCTCTCAGCTGGTCTAGAAAATAGTTTGATACTCTTTTTCTGGAGCCTTTGAATTTTGAATATTTTGTTTTTGTAGGTGTTAGTCCAAACATCATTGCAGTAAGTGAGGTGTGTGAGGATCAAGGTGTTGTACAGTGTTTTAACTGTGTCATGTGTCATATATGGTTTTAGTCTTTGGATGGCACGCATTCCTCTTGCTACTTTTGCAGTAGCTGTTTCAATTTGTTTGGCCCAGGTCAAGTTTTTATCTCCAAGGAACTTTGAATAAGGGGCCTCTTCAATTTCCTTATTGCTAATGTACAATTTTGGAACCTCTTTATTTATTAATTCTCTAGATTTTGAAAGTAACATATAGTTTGTTTTATCCGCATTTAACGATAATTTATTTAATGAAAACCAGTTAGTAATTTTTTCCATTTATTTATTTACGTTTTTTATATAATGTAACTATGTCTTCGTCAGAGCAAAAGGCATTGGTGTCATCAGCAAATAGTATTAGTGACATGTGTTTGCATATGTTAGGCAGGTCGTTCATATACAAGAGGAACAGCAGAGGGCGAAGGATGAACCCCTGAGGGGCACCGCAAGTTAGTCTCCTGTTTTCAGAGCAAGTTGCATTGAATTGCACACATTGCGTTCTGTCACTTGGATAGCTTTCAAACCAGATGAGTGCGCTTCCGCGGATTCCGTAATAGGTAAGTATTTCTAGTAGGAGTCTATGATTGATAGTGTTGAAAGCTTTTGAGAGGTCCGAAAAATGCCTATTATGTGCTTTTTCTTTTCAACTGAGTCTATTATTTTTTCTGTCATTTCAATTAGTGCTAGCATTGTTTAATGTTTTTCACAGAATTGTGATGTATAGAGGATTGACTTTTTATCTAAGTAGCTGATAAGCCGATTGTAAATAAGTCGGTCCATTAATTTGGAGAAAAGTGGAAGTATTGAGACAGGTCTATAGTTTGTGAAGCTAGATGAATCCTTTGCTTTGTATATACGCGTTGCTCGTGCTGCTTTTAATTTGGATGGAAATATGCCTTGAGTGAAAGATAAGTTACAGATGTGGTTAAGGTGTATTAGTAGCGCTAGCATGCAGTGTTTGAAAATACTCCACTTGAAACCATCCAAGCCAGCACTTTTTGCGGGGTTTAGTTTGTTAAGAATGCTAAAAATTTCTTCATTGGTGACTGCGCTAGCGAAAACAGAGGATTGTTAGTCGCCTGTGAGATAATCACTATATTTATTAGAGGAATATTGATTTGATTTTATCTGAAAGTGTTGGACCTATATTAACAAAATGGTCATTGAATCCTGTTGCAATTTCTAAATCATCAGTTAATTTTTTGGACCTCTCGAAGGTTTTTGACACAATTAACCATAAAATTCTATTAGATAAACTTGACTACATGATATAAGAGGATGTGCACTAGATTGGTTCCAGAGCTATCTAAGTGAAAGACCTCAATGCGTACAATTTAATGCACATGCTCTGAAACAAGGAAACTAACTTGTGGTATTCCTCAGGGATCTATTTTTTGGCCCCCTGCTGTTCCTTTTATATATGAATGATTTACAAAACCTCTGTAAGCACTTGTCACTAATACTGTTTGCTGATGACACCAATGCATTTTGCTGCGATGAGAATATAGATAGGTTATATGTAAAAGTAAATAAAGAAATGGAAGAAATCACAAATTGGTTCTCAATAAATAAACTATCCCTAAATGTCGATAACACAAATTATATGCTATTTACAAAGATGACAAAACTAAAAAAAGTGAAATTCCAAAAATCTACATTAACAATAAGGAGATCGAAGAAGCCCCATTTGATAAATTTCTTGGAGTATACTTGGACAAACATCTGAACTGGACTAAACAAATTGAAATAGTTACAGCAAAGTGGCCAGGGGCGTAGGTGTTATCCAAAGACTAAAGCCGTACATGACACCAGACGCTGTTAAAACTCTGTACTGGACACTTGTCCTCCGTCATCTCACATACTGCAATGCTATCTGGACTTCAGCACACAAGAGCAAACTAACAAAACTCCAGAACCATCAGAAAAAATGTATAAAACTCTTTACTGTCCTGTGTTCTGTGTTTAGTCACAGATGTTTGTATGATTAACTATTACCTTATATATTGTAATGTTTTGTTTTGTGTGTAGGGGGTACATCGACCCATAGGCTCTGCCTTTGAAGGACTGCTCAATTGTAATGTCTGTATATTGTATATTAAGCATGAAATAAATAATCTTGAATCTTGAATCTTGAATCCACTATTTTGTTATTATAAAGAGATTGCGTTTGTTGCGCTTTGCGGTTATTTTTTAATTCAAAAGTGAATTTTATTTTCCATGTTTCATTTATGTGATTCTTGCATAGTTCAAATTTGTTATGGTAGTAAGGTTTTTTACTGTTTTGATTATTTGGTCCAACTTATTTCTGTATTTCTTGAATTTCAGTTCATTATGCTTTGTTTGACATTTGATAAACGTCAAATAAAGTTTATGTTTTTTATGACAGGCAGCTATCAGTCCAGTTGTTATCCATGGTTTAGTCGGGTTGTGTTTAAATTTTTTCTTTTTCTTCAAGCTGTTTTCGAAGATGTACGTGCAAGTTTCGTGGAACTTGGTGTAGGCATTTTCGCAGCCCTGTATGTCTGTATCCGCATGCCAATCTACCTCTGACATGTTTTTCTTAATTGTTCAATATTGGCCTGATTTATTTCTCTGCACTTAATTTTTTCATATTTGAATGGCTTTGTGCAGGTCAGCTGTCTTTCGAGAAGAAAATTGGTAGTTGGTCTGATGTGTCAGTAACGAGAATTCCTACCTCTGATTTATTACTGAAATTAATGTTATTGCTGAATATATTATCAATAATTGTGGCCGAAACATCAGCTATTCTAGTCGGTTTTGTAATGACTGGGTAGAATGAATGAGCATTTAGTAAGTTTATAAAATTTTGTGTATGAAAGCAAGTTTGTCTCATCAGGTCAGTATTGTAGTAGTGGGGCAGCTTTAGCTCCAAAAAATGTGGAATTGTGGTATTTTTCATAAAAGCACCAAATTTGGTGTCAAGTTAGAATACCACTAGACAATGATTTTAAGATCGGGAGGCATCCGAAATACGTGCACGTATGGCGGCCATCTTGGATTTCAAAATGGCCACCATTCAAGATACAGTTTCCTCTATATCTCCAAAAGTATACAAGCTAGGAAAAAAATTCCATCGGCTATACCTACATTTTTAGAGTCTAGGAATCTGATGATACCAATTCCAAAATGCTGCGCTGACCGCCATTTTGGATTTGAAGATGGCCGGTATGATATCCCATATCTTCTAAACTAAACAAGCTAGTAACCCAGTTCCGGTGGCTAGACCCACATTTTGGGGTTCTGGGGATATCATAGTTTAAAGATAAAAGAGCTGCGTTGGCCGTCATTTTGGATTTCAAGATGGCTGCCATTCGAGATGTTGGCTATTGACAAAGAAATTCAATGGAAGTGGCCAGAAACATATGGGGAGGATTGATTTGGTGGGCTGCACATTGAGATGGCAACTCTAGAAACTGTTGGCGATTGGCTCCAAGTAAGTGGATGGACTGGAGCATTGCTCCAAGCAAGGATAGTTTCACCTGGAACATCCGACAGCGTTCTTCGAGCAGCACATGTTACATGGATGCTCCATGCCCACCAGATTACAGCAGCAGCGCTGTATATCCTGCAACACCGTGCCTACGATCATTATATCACAGATGCTATGGTTAGAGATCAGCTCTTCCTACCATTTGGCGCGTGGTGTAAAGAAAGAGAGGATTGTTGTTGAAGTACTGAACACTTGTACTGGAACTAGAAATGTGCATTCTTGTGTTTGTGTGCTCCCTGCGCGATGGCAATTCTGGCATGTACTTATTAGCTTCACTGGCCCAGCTTGTGACATGTTTTATTGCTGTCGACAATACCCACTGCTCAAGATAGATCCCTGTCCGCTTGAGAGACATGGCACGGCTTTAGGACAATCTGCCAGCGGTAGCAAAGCAGTTCAAGGACCAGGCGCACGAACAAGACCATGCTTGCATTAAAGGGGATGGGTGGGGGCCGCTAGGCCTTACAGACAACCCATCTGCATTAAGACGATGGACGGTTTCAGGGCCAGAGGTTGTGTGGTTGGTAGGGGAATCCGAGAATTCAATAAAGTCCATAGAAGATCGAGAAGACACAAGACATCATGACCAAATACCTAGTGTTCAAAAAAGTTTCTCTTGTGGCAGTCATCGAATACCTTGGTAATCCTTTTAAGGAGGAGGCTACAGACATGTTTCCCCTTGACACAAAGGATATTGCCTTGTCAGTAGTACAGACCGTTTGCAATGTGAGAAAATTGGGAAAAGATCAGTTTGATGGCTTTGTTAAGGAAAGGTTGATTGACCGAACAAAGCCACTAGATGACGTCATCCAGCGCAACAAGTTACCTCTTTTTGGCAACTCATCCACAACTCATGGCATTAGAGGCAAGTACCAGGTTACATCCCTAAAGAATGATTGTCAGCTTTTTTCACAGCTGTACATTGGCTGCCAGACACGAGACGGAAATCTCGAGAAATTTTTTCCATATGAAAATCAGCTCACCAATCATCACTTTCCAAGGATGTTAAGCTCCGCCTTGGCACAAAATTTGATCTACTCCTGTGCTTGGACGAAACATCTGAGCCTAAAACTGAGGATCCAAACGATACAGATGTCATTCTTGATAGTGCAGCAGTTGTCCAAATGCTGAAACCAGGTGCCATGAAGACATTCGAAGAGTATCTGAAATAAGTCTTTATGCCATATACATCATCCCAACATAGTAATGTCACATGTCTGGATCTTGTGTGGGATCGCTATTTTATAAACACCTTGAAAGGGACTGCTAGAGCTAAGCGTGAAAGGGGAATTCGATGGCGTGTCCGCAGTTCTGTGGCAATTCAAGGAAACTGGCAGAACTTTCTACGAGTGGATGCCAGCAAGATGGAACTGTTCAGCTTCCTTTCCAAGCAGCTTGTTGGTGCCTTCAATGAGGAAATGGAGGAGCTAGTTGTTACGCTAGATCAGGAAGGTCTCACAGCTCCTCTGCGTCAGGATGTGTCATCCATTTCACCATGCGACCACGAAGGGGCAGACACATGGATCCTCCTCCACACAGCAGATGCTGTAAAGTGTGGCCACAAAGAGATACTAATCCGTACCGTTGATACTGATGTGGTCGTGATTACTGCAATGGTTGCTCAAATGCTCTAAGTGAATGAAAAGGGGATAGCTTTCAGGATTGGGAAGAGCTTCCGTTACATTGCAGCACATGAGATCGCTAACTCTCTCAGTCCTGAACGATCCCGTGCATGACCGATGCGCCACACATCAGCTTGGTGCGATATTGTCCTATCATTTGAAGGGCATGGCAAGAGAACAGCCTGGGCTGTTTGGGACTCATTCCCAGAACTAACCAGTGAACTTCTTAGCAGTTCACACATGCCAAGTGAGATTGGTCTACAATGCATGGAAACTATATAGAGGTTTGTAATCCTGCTCTACAACAGAATGAGCACATGTACCAACATTGACAAGGTGCAGATGCAGCTGTTTGCCAAGAAGGGCAAACTCCTGGAGACAATCAATCCAACACATGCTGCTCTTGTGCAACATATAAGGAGTGCAATCTACCAAGGCAGGTTTTGCTGGGCGGCAATCATTGGTTGCACAAACATACATATTGTGGATGGGCAACAACAGCAAATGGAATGTTTTAACCACATTGGACAACACTTCCCGAGGCTGCCGAGAGCGGTCATGGGCTTATTCACTGTGGCTGCAAAGAAGGGTGCAGAGGAAATTGCAAATGCAAAAAGCGGCACTGAAATGCACATCTCTGTACACGTGTGAAGGAGGGTGTGACTGGAATGAGATCCACTGATGAATGCAAAGTCAATATCGCTGTAAGTAAGCAAACTTACAACACAGGCATTCCGATCATATACAAGAAATACGAGACGTGTGAATGTGCTCGCTATCATCCAGATGAATGTGTTCAGATCCTGACAATATTAGGTTGATTCAGATGTGTCTAGCAGAAAAACTGTGTTCATGGACTGTTTAGCTTTGGAGATGTGAAAGCAGTTAGTTATTGAACGGCGGCCATATTGAAATCGAATATGGTGCCCAACGCAGCGTTTTTGAATTGGTATTACATATTTCTTGACTCCCAAAATATGGGTCTAGCCGCTGAAATTTTGTTCATATCGTGTTTAGTTTGGGAGATATGAAGGAAATTAGATCTTGAGTAGCGGCCATCTTGAAATCTAATATGGCGGCCAAAGTAGCATTTTGAAATTGGAATCATCAGATTCCTAGACCCAAAAAATGTATGTATGGAATTTTGTTCCTAACTGTGTCTTGAACGCTGGCCATTTTGAAATCAAAGATGGCCACCATATGCGTACATATTTTGGATGCCGCCTGATCTTAAAATGATCACCTTATCATAATGTTCATTTGAGCCAACTTTGGTGCTTTTATGAAAAGTGCACAATTGAAATGCTAAGCTGTCCCACTATAGTCACCCATGAGGTAGACAGTTTTGTTTTCCTTTTGAATAGTTTCCAAAAATTTTCCTAATAGTTCGATAAGATGTTCCTTATCGCCTTTAGGTGATTTATAAATTGTACCTACAATTTTGTTTTTTCCTTTCGGTGTATGAATTTCGATAAACATTGTTTGAATATGTTCTTCAATATTAGAAAGCTCATCTCGCTCAATCAATTGGATATTTTCTTTAATATACATGCCTACACCACCTCCCCTGCCGGTGATTTTGTGCTTTTCAACAAACGTGTAGTTCTTTATATTAATAAGGTTAGTAGGTGAATTTGCTTGTATAAATGTCTTTGTAACTCCAATTATTCCAAAGTCATGTGCACTCATATCTAGGGTTTGTCGATGTTCCCCATGAGAGATTGCATGTTGATAAATAGAAGTGAGAAGGCAATGTGTTCTTTGTTACCTATTAGGTTGTCATTGAATGTTTTTGGGAGGATGTATTCACAGGTTGGTGCAGATATATTTAGATCATTTCTAGTGTCAGCATGGTTAAATTGGGATAGGATTAATTCGAATGGATTTAGAGTGGGTTTTTTTGTGGTCAGTAGCCTCGGTGGTAGTATGGTCATATTATGGATTTAGAACTGCCAGCGTGAAGTCTGCATTGTCATTGTAATGACTGTACGCGAAAGGTGACTTGTTGCAGTTGCTACACCACCAGCATGTGCCGTCATCTTCGAGGTTGCGATAGTCAGATTTTGTTAGTTTGGAGCAACTTAGATCAATCCATGTGCTACATAAGTCACATAGTAGTGCTCTCTGATTATTTTTAACAGGTTTCCTACAGGATGAGCAAGGGAATTTAGCGGGCATGGTTCAGGTTCGTGGGAATATGGACAGGGAGCAAATAAGGCAAGGGAACTACTGAAGAGAGGGAGGTTATTGGGGTCATTTGAAGGACTGCATAGATTTCTCTATTTGGCTGTAATATTAGGTATTATCGTGATTTAATTATATATAACCCCATCTAACCAGTGGATACACTGGATGAGATGGGTCAAGTGTTAAATAGCAATAAATGAGAATTGTGGGTGAATTATTAAAAGTATTTGGTGACATCAACAGGTCAGGCATAAACTAGCAATTGGAACGCAGTCATGTAGAATATTGCTAAGTTTTGAGGAAGACACAGAAAAAAGAAAAACATTGATACTAGCAATACTATTGAGTCCTGCTGCCATGGTTGGGGTTCTGTTAATTCAAGGTTCATAGTATACCAGCAGATTACACGTACATGTGTACAGATCGATTCTACCACACAGACAAACTACAAAGTAGGAGAAGTTTAGCTAGTAATAGACATGACATGACCATAGACGGATTTCAGCACTGAAATAGTATGTTAATTTCAAAGCAACCATACCAATAACATGTTGAATATTTTGAAGCTTACCCGACTGGAGGCCATTGCTGCCTATGGCAGCAACAGCGGCCATTCAAATCAGCCTCAAAATACCCAACATAATATTTTTTCAAGTATTAAGAATCTGTCATACCTGCGACTTGATTTGAAAGGGGTAATTATCCTTGAACACGCTATAATTACTGCGTTCAAAATGGGTAAAAAGTGATAACCTGTTATCATCAATCATTAATTGATATTAGTATATAAAACCAATCATCGATCACAAAAATAGTACCAATTCCCAACACTAATACAGAGCACATAACGATACAGACACATTGCCAAACGCTGTTCAACATACAGGCATATGACATTACGTTTCAGACGCATACATCAATTCTTTCAGCACTGAAATAGTATGCTAATTTCAAAGCAACCGTACCAATAGCATGTTGAGTATTTTTGCAACTTACCCAACCGGAAGCTGTTGCTGCCTAAGGGCCTAAGGCAGCAACAGCTTCCAGTCAAACCAGTTTCAAAATACCCAACAGATTATTTCTTAAATTATTAAGAATCTGTCATGCCTGCGACTTGATTTGAAAGGGGTAATTATCCTTGAACATGCTATAATTACTGCATTCAAAATAAGTAAAACAAATGAGAACCTGATATCATCAATCATTAATTGATCATTGGTTAGTATATAAAACCAATCATCGATCACAAAAAATAGTGTCAATTCCCAACACTAATACCGAGTACGTAATGATACAAACGCATTGACTATCAGACCGCAAACAGAGAGTCATAATTAACGAAGATCACTCAGAATGGAAACCTGTATACAGTGGAATTCCCCAGGGCTCTGTATTGGGACCTATTCTCTTTATCTTGTATATACACGACCTACCCAATTGTATTAAAAAATGGCTGTGACGTATATTTATATGCAGACGACACAAAGTTGTTTCCTGAAATAAATTCCACACCAGATAGATTAAAAATGCAATCAGCTAGATATATATTTGTTAGGGGATTGGTCAGATAAGTGGCTCTTACAATTCAACTCAGAGAAATGTAAATGCATGCGAATTGGTCAATCATCCTTAGACGAATACAAGTATTAGTAAAAGATGGTACACCCATAGAATTTACTAACACGTAAATAGATATTGGTGTTATCATTGATGATAAGTTGACCTTTAAAAAAACACCTTGTTGATAAGGTTAACACGACCAATGTAATCATGGGAATTATTCGGCGCACATTTGTGCATTTAGACATACAAATTTTCAAAACACTTTACACATCATTGGTAAACCCCCATGTCGAATATGCAAACCAGGCATGGAGTCCTCATTATAGAAAACATATAGACCTACTGAAAAATGTACAGTGACGGACAGCTAAAGTAGTACCAGTCCTATCATACCTAAGCTATGACGCCAGACTTAAAATACTCAATTTACCAACTTTGGCATATCTAAGAAAAAGGGGGGATATGATAGAGCCCTACAAAATCCTAACTAAAAATATGACCCGGAAATCTGTGAATTTTTTTAGTTAAGAGAAAATTGTATAACTAGGGGTCATAGTCTAAAGTTATACAAACCAAGAGCAAGGCTCGACTTGCAAAAATACTCTTTCAAACATCGAGCTATAGACTTATGGAATAGCCTACCACAACACGTAGTTGAAGCCCAAACAATATTATCTTATGAATCTAGGCTGGATAAGTTTATGGAAGACTCAACTCTTATACTATGATTACCTCGCAGCCGATATAAAGCCTGATTCGTATCAGACCAACTATTAAAAATGGTACACTAACTAATAACTTCAAATAAAATTTCAAAACCCAAACAACCTGTCATAACAGGTTGCTAGGCTTTCTTACAGGATATAGATTATGATTGACGATAGTGGTTTACTGTCAATAAATGCTGAATTACTACCTTGGAAAAACATGTCAGTATGACACTGGAATAGTCTTCCTGATACTGCCCCAACTCTCAACACCGTAACTGTCGGCTAGACAAATACTTTGTCAACGCGGCTTACACAGTACAGTTCACGATCCAACCCATCTGCACCCAAAACTTTCAGCAGGTACAACAAATTGACGAAGAAGATAGTGAAGACCTGCTTCAAGCTGTCTAGTCTATCCAGCAGAAGAGAACTATGTAAGAGGACTATGATAACTTCCACATTTTGGTGGTACTGCCACATGTCTGTGTAATGGTCATAATTATCACTTGTCAGCCTGTGTCTATTAATTTTATCATGAAAAACTATGATATCTACTCTGCACAGTCAGAAATTGTAAAAAGAAAAAAGAGTATTTTATAAGCAAACCATATAATAGTCCCAGTCATGCCAATCATTCAGGTGATGAAGAGTGTACGTATAGATATTAGCCAGAATTTCCAAAACCACATCATTGATAATTGATAATAACCACATCCATGGCATGAGAAAATACTCCCATTGCACTGGGATTCCTGTCTGGGCCAGCAATTGACATCATTTATATATATACCAATTGGCTACACTATTATTGTATATAGTGTAGCAGATGATGGTATATATGATGTCGGTTGTTGAATTGGATAGGAGTACCACTGCTCCATTGCTATTACTTAATGTTATTTTTTTTAATTTGAGTACTTAAATGACTTATAACCTATTACATGGTATCGAGACACTTCAGTGCTACTGTGTCCCTTAAGACTAATTCATATCATCATTACTATATATACTACATAGTGTAGTAATAATATAACTTTTGTAATATAGCCCACATGGGGTCAGTACATAATAGATTTAAATACACAGGAAAAATTAAAACTGAACAAACATATATACAAACTATAAGTATCCATTAGAACACATGTGCAGAACGCACGCACGCACGCACGCACGCACGCACGCACGCACGCACGCACGCACGCACGCACGCACGCACGCACGCACGCACGCACGCACGCACGCACGCACGCACACACACGGGTAAGTAAACTACTGGGGATCTCTGGCAGATAATATTTCATTTATCCTTTTTTTTGCAGCCAGGTGGCAAAATTTTGCAACTTCCTTTATTAGTAAACCATTGGCTGTTAGTAGATACATAATTTTGTCTTTATGGTCTAGTCCTAGGAAATTTGGACATTCCCTAGATACAGCATCTAATAATGTTTTTCTTTCTATATCATAAAAGGGGCATTTGATCAAAAATGGGAATCATCGTCAATCTCTGCAGAATTGCATATCTTACATAATCTTCAACAGGTTTTTTGGCTGTGCATATGTTTCTATATGTAGCCTATGACTTGATGTCGAGTCAATGCATTTCCATTGTGTCCGTTCGTTGCCGTTGTTAAACAGTCTTCTAGGTAGAAATTGGTTTTGGTGTTGCATATGTCCTAAGTTTATTTAGTTCTGTTCTGGCTAGAGAACGGTGCTCGGTTGACTATAGTTGACTAGCTAGATAACTATTTGAAGTTCGACTGGTATTCTATGGTTAGGAGTCGAATTTGACCTATTTTGACAATTCTCGTAATATAACCATATATGTTATCACGTCGTTGTTTGTTTGTACAACTCAAGGGCTATAAACGCTAATTAAATAATAGCACAAGAGCGTCTAGCTTTAAAAATCGGACCGTTAGGTGCTCCAGCCTAGGGCCACGCACCAGCTTCAGCCAGCACTGCTCTTGAGTGCGAGTTGATGGAATGCAATCTGCATGGTATTCTACACTATCCTAACCCTGCAAGCAGTTTCAAATTAGAAACCTCTGGACGAGTACCAACGAACTATAGTCGACTACGATCAAGTTCGACGGGGCATAGCAACTGCGCATGATCAGTAAACCAGCAAACTGACTATAGTTAGCGAGTCGAACTTTAAGCTGGTACCCAACTCCAATTGCTCATAATCGCAATATCCTGAGCCAGAGAATTGTCAGCGAGGGTATGAGGAGTCGGGTACCAGCCTAGTCGAACTTGACCATAGTAATTACAATGTCAAGGTCGACTGGTTACGATAAAACGACAATTGTTAGGCTCGAGTAGTTGATAAACTCGATATCATTACAATTCCCCTTTTTATAAAGTTGTGTAATATGCAATTAATAACTAAATGTGCGTGTGAAAATGTCCATTGGAGTCGCGTGAATAAAATGTCAATTTAAAAGAACGATTGTTATTGTTTTTCATTTTCATTCAGTTCACCTTAGATACGTGATTGTTGTACAGCTAGATTACACACGTTTTGTTGTAAAGTTATGAATCGTTAAATATGACGATTCACGACATGACAATGTTTCACGGATAGAATTATACATTTACATATGATTGTTTATCTTGGAATAACCGCTACATGTAGTCCTTGAAACGAATAGGCTTTCGGATTTCACGACCACGTGTTGTACGAATTGGATCTCCATCAGACGATAGTTGTTCAACTTCAGGTACCAAAGGTTGTGATTCAGCTGGTAACTGTATTGCTGTGGAATGTCTTACAGACTCTCCATTATGAACAAGGATTCCAGTTCGGTCGAAAACTGACTCTGGCTTACTTGTGTTTAATGTGGGTTGATCTTTATAGCCTCTGTCATAAAAGTGTTTTGTTGCTGTTGTTTCTTTCTTAAAATTAACTGTACAGTTGATGGGCTTATAGTGGATGGGTGAAGTTGAGCGTTTGTTGTTGGTAGTGTTGGTCGAAGTCTCCGTCCCATGAGAATCTGTGCAGGTGATCCAATACCATCTAATGGTGTATTTCCGTACTCTAATAGTCCCAGATATGCTTCTTTATTGTCGTCTTTGGCCTTTTGCAGCAATGTCTTTATTGTGTTGACTGCTTTCTCAACTAATCCATTAGATTGTGCGTGGTATGGATTTGTTGTTGTCTGTACGAATCCCCAATTCTTGGAGAAATCTGTGTACTATTTGTGATGAGTACTGAGGTCCATTGTCATTTCTCACCTCAGATGGAATTCCATGTCTGGCGAATGTTGACTTTGTATGGGTTATGACTGTAGCACTCTTTGTGTCAGTTAGTTTGGCAACCTCTAAATATCTTGAATAGTAATCAACAATCACTAAATAGTCATCTCCATCCCAAGTGAAGAGGTCTGCGGTAACATCCTCTCGTGACCTATTGGGTACTGCTGAAGGAATCAATGTCTCCTTTCGATTGGAGTTTCTGTGTTCCAAACAATTTGAACATTTGGTGACCATGTCCGCAATCTCTGCACTCATTCCCGGCCAGTAGATGATATCTCTATCACGACGACGAGATTTTTAAACTCCCATGTGACCTATGTGAATTTTCTCTAGCATTTCTTTCCTCATACTAGGTGGAATTACAATAGTTTCACCTCTTAGTATAATACCATCTACTTCTGATAAGTCATCTCTGCAATGCCAATACTGTCTGACCTCTAGAGGCAATGACCACTTGGATTCTGGCCAACCCTCAAGAATAACTGAATGAGGTTTCTCCATCGATTTATCACATTCTATGCAGTCTTTGATTTCCATCAGTTTCTGATCAGATACAAGTAAATTGGACATGACAGTGTGAACATAGCATTCAACGTCTTACTGAGAATTTTCTGGATTCTCAGTGATTTGTAGATAAGCTCTTGATAGCGTGTCTGCAACGATCAGCTCTTTTTCAGGCTTGTACTTTAAGGTGAATGAATATTTTTGCAATCGAAGTAACATTCTCTGCAAGCGAGGTGATGCTGACGCTAACGGTTTCTTCATTATAGATTCTAATGGACGATGATCTGATTCTACCAAAACATCTTTGCCATATGTATATTGGTTAAATCGCTCTAAGCTGAATAAGGCGGCTAGAAGCTCTTTCTCTATCTGAGCATATGCTATTTCTGCTGATGTCACGAATCTAGAACCAAAAGCGACAGGTTTGTTATCTTGCAGCAGTACAGCTCCTGGACCGGATTTTGATGCATCGCAGCTAATGGTGACAGGTTTTGTCACATCATAGAACTGCAGAACAGGTCCAGGTTCTCTGATAAGTACATTTTGATGTCTTGTAATGCTATACTCTGTTCCTCTAACCAGTGAAAAGCAATGTCCTTTTGCAAAAGTCTTCTTATTGGTTCTGTTATGACTGATAGGTTTGGCACAAACTTGGCCAAATAGTTCACTGATCCAAGCAAAAGTTCAACACCTTTTTGTCTTCAGGTGCAGGCATGTCAACAATAGTTGAAATGTTGGCGTTATCTGGCTTTACTCCTCCTATGTATCCAATCTCGCTAACCCCAAGCTCACACTTGTCTTTGTTGAGCATAAGGTTGATCTGTTGGCATCTTTCTAGAACTGCTTTCAGTCTTTGATTGTGCTCTTCTACAGATGATCCCCATACTAAGATGTCATCTATGTCAGTTTCTACACCTGGAAGACTGCCAAAATGCTGTGTCATACGTTTTTGAAATACGTCTTATGCTGATTTTATTCCGACGGGCATTCTGGGATAGCAAAATCTGCCTATTGATGTGTTAAATGTTGCTAGCAGCTGGCTGGACTCGTCAACTGGAATATGCGAATAACCATGGTTTGCATCAAGTTTGGAGAAGATCTTGGCACCCGACATTCTTGTCGTAATATCTTCAAAATTTGATAGCTGAAAATGCTCTCTTTTGACAGCCTCATTTAGATTTCTTGGGTCCAAACAAATTCTCAGTTGACCTGTTTTAGGTTTTTCAACAATTACTAATGAATTAACCCAGTCAGTTGGTTCGTCCATCTTTTTGATTACTCCCTTGGTCTCCTTTTCTCTGAGTGCTGCAGGTACAGTTCTAGGCGCATTGACAACTGGTTGTACTGAAGGAACAAAGTTGATATGATAAGGCTGTTCTAAACATCCCAGACCATCAAGAACAGGATGTTTCCTGACAATGTACTCTTTCCTTTCTAACTCCATTGTCATCACTACCTTTAGCAATCCCAAATCTTGTGATGCACGAAAACCCAAAATTGGCAATTGGTCCGTCTCTGCTATATAAAATTCTATGGATCTGTCAAGACATTTCAGTGTACATTTCCCCCATGATCTTAAGATTATCTCCGGTGTAACCGCAAGCGTTGCAACTGATAGCTGAACTTTGACATCTGAAGTATCAATTTCTTGAAACGTGGATGTTGGTATGATGTTTGGTTGGGAGCCAGTATCAATCTTAAAACGAGCACTTGTCCCTTGTACATCAAGAGTTGCAAGACATTCATCTGCTTTCATCTCGGTCATGCACGATTTTGACTGTTTAGCTGCATTACTCGAATTGATAGCACCGATAAACAAAGCATCCATCTCAAGTTCATCATGATCAATGCCATTTATACTGTGTACGGTTTGTTTTGTACGACAACATTTTCGGAAATGATTAAGTTTGCCACACCCATGACAAGAATGTCCAAATGCTGGGCACTGTTTTACACCATCTTTTGAATCGCATTTTCCACATTTGAATAAATTGGCATGATTCTGCTTAAAGTTGGCATTCATATCACGTTTCTGAAAGCTATGTTTCTGCGCATAAGCTTTCGGTTTTGCACCAGAATGTTGTTTAGCTTTATGGTAGTGTACTGATTGAACTGATTTATCAGATTCTAGAGTCAATGATCGTATCTGAGTTTTACTTATTTCAGAGGCACGGTACATATCAATCGCTTTTTTGAAGTTGATGTCGGGTTCACGTAGTAATCGTTCCTTCATTGCTTGATTGTCAATGCCACATGTAATTCTATCTCGAATTAAGGAGTCGTTTAGCTCACCAAATTCACAAGATTTACTTTACATTTTTAACTCAGTTACATAATGATCAATGGAATCGCCAGAGTTTTGGACACATGTGAAAAATTGGTGTCTTTCAAATGTTACATCTTTACGAGGCATACGGTATTGTTCAAATTTAGATAAAATGGTATCCACTTTATCCTTGGCGTGGGCTCGGATCCCACTCCCGACACTATGTGATGTTATTTAATTAGCTTTTATAGCCCTTGAGTTGTACAAACAAACAACGACGTGATAACATATATGGTTATATTACGAGAACTGTCAAAATAGTAATTACAATGTCAAGGTCAACTGGTCACGTATAAAACGGCAATAGTTAGGCTTGAGTAGTTGCTAAATTCGATATCATTACAGCTCTGAGATGCAATCTGAGGCCTATTTGGCATAATCTTGCTCATTATTAATTGGTCAAGATTTTTCAAGAGAATTATAATTTTTGAAGGAAAATGAGAAAACAATTTTTGGAAACTTACCAGTAAAATTTACGAAAATATCATTCTCTCGTCCTGCAAATTGACATTCCTCAGCAACACTGTAGAATTCTTTTGACCATCAAAGTGGTATTAAATGGGCAATAAGATTGACATCTTTGCATAGCCAGTGTCCATTTGCAGCCCAAAAGAAGAATGTATTTGAAGATTCACAACTGGAATGACTGGCTAGTGTTAAATTTTCAAAAATACTCTTCTCTTGGACTGCGAATGGGCATTATCCAAGACGCCTGTATTACTGTAGTGTAGATGGTACCGAGTTTGTCTCTTCGTTGCGTTGCATAGCGTGTCGAATAAAACCCTTTTAAATATTTTTAGTCCTTTTTGTTTAAAGTGTGAGACCCCCCCCCCCTTAAGCGTGAGACCCTAAGCTGTAGCTTATGTGGCCTAGTATGTAATTCGACCCTGCTCAAGAGTCTAACTCATCTAGCTGGTGTGTGTACACATAGTCTTATACAATTATAACTTATCATCTGTTCAAAGTATGTGATGCAACGTGCCATTAAGACCTGAGTGGAAACAAGTCTCAAAGCGTGTGGTTTATGATTAATGGGGAGAGAAACAATTTGCCGAGAGAAGAGTGGAATACCAGTAATTGCCTACCGAAACCATTCCATATGATTAAATCTGTACCATAAATTTGATTAATCTGTGCCATAAATTAGGTCAATCCATATCTATCCCTTTGGCTGATCCATACCTATTAATTTTGGTTAATATGTATCTCTGTATCTGTATCTGCATGAAGTATGTTGTAGGACCAATACTAGCATAACACAACGGATGAGAGAGTGCGGTCGATATTATACAGGTGGTCTACTGTTGAGTGAGGACTGGAAACTGCCTACAGTTGGAGCAGAAACACAGTTGTTGTCTAGATGGTTCCAGTCTATTACCGTTTGTATGAAAACCGAATATTTACAAAGTTCAGTTTTTGCTGGTGGTACACAAAAACACCTAGAATTGTTTGTAACCTGCTTTTCGAGAATGTTACTTGCTAGGTAGCCTTCGAATTTGTGTGTGCTAACACCTCTTCTTGGACGTTTGAGTGTCATGTGTTCATGAGGAGGGATGGCCGGGATTGACCCCTCAACGACCTGGAACAGGAATGTTAGTCAGAGTGGTTTACGCCTTTCTTGTAATGGTGTTAAGTCGTGGTCGTGCAGCATCTGGGTAGCACATCCTGGGGTTCTGCTCTTGTAGTCTCCAGTGATGAATCTTGCTGCCTGTCTTTCAGTTTTTTTCTATTCGGTCGATGTCTGATTGGAGGCATAGGTCCCAGATTATGGCACTGTGCTCAAGTATGGATCTTAAAAGTGATAGATAAGCATTCTTCTTGCATGGCGTGGGGGCAGTTCCTTAAGTTCTGTGGAAGGAAGCCAATTGTAGCATTAGCTTTGCTTGTAATTTTGCCTATGTGGGTTGTCCATTTAAGATCTTCCATGAATTGGACACTGAGGTATGGGTTATTTGCAACCTGCTGTAGGATGGTGTTGCCAAGGCTGTAGCAATGCTAAGACTTGTTTTTCACACCTAAGATATAACAGTTCTTTGCATTGAATTGTATGCCCCAGTCTGATGCCCAGCATTCTACCGTGATTTTATCTCATGGTGTATCCGACAGCCATCCGCAAACAGTCGGATCTGAGATTTGGCTCTGCTTGGGAGGTCATAGGAATAGGAGAGGTCCCAAGACAGTGCATTGAGGGACGCCGGATATGACAGGAGTTTCCTCTGATGATTCTCCTTCAAGGATAACATGCAACATTTGCTTGGTGAGTAAGCATGATAGCCATTGATCAGTGGTGCCTCTAATGCCATACCGCTCGAGTTTGTATATGAGTTTGTCATGTGGCACCGTGTCGAAGGCCTTCGAAAAGTTTAGAAAGCCACGGTCAACTTGTGTCCCTGCATCATAGGATGTGAGCAGATCATGAGATGTGATGAGCAGCTGGGTTTCACATGAGTACTCGGAACAAAAACCATAGTTATAGGATAGGTGGTCGAGGTTGTGCTTACATATGATATGTTCTAGTAGCTTAGATGCCACAGACGTAAGGGAGATTTGTCGGTAGTTCTCAGCAAGAAACGTATCTCCCTCCTTGTAGACACTAGATATGTTTGCTGTAAGCCAGTCCTCTGGTAGAGTGCCAGTGTCCAGGGATTTCTGTAACATCAGGCTTAGACCAGGACCGATGTTTTCAGCACATTTGTTTAGGACCTTATTTGGGATGTTGTCTGGTCCCGAGGCTTTGGATGCTTTGAGGACTTTGAGCAGCTTAATCATACCTCCTTGCTTAATGATAATATTTGTGATTGTTTGCATGCATGTTGTGTTGACAGGCTGCATAGCCTGGTTAGTGGCATCTTCAACATGTGGTGTAAGCACAGATCTAAACTGGTCTAGCAGGATTCAGGCTTTTGATTTGCCGACACTAATTAATTAACCTTTTTCTTTGAGCTGGGAGATGCCAATGTTGTCCTGACGTTTACTCTTCATACATCTCACAAATGGCTTGGAGTTCTGTGATTTAAATACTTCTAGGATGATGTTATTATTGAACCATTGGAGAGAGTTTGTGTTCTTATGCATTTTATGTGGAATGGACCACTTTATTGATGCCATGTGTGTACGGAAAACACTCCATAGCAGGTGGACGTTGTCGCCTTCGTGGTATTGATTGGTAATAGTGATTGATAGATCATCCAGTTCTCTATTTAATTGGGACCAGTTGGCTTTTTAGTACTGGTAGCATTTCCTTGGAGTTTGTCTGACGTAAAGTGGTTTCGTGGTCGTGTCTGTTATGACCAGGTCGTGGTCCGATATTCCGGGGGCTGACACAGTTTACAAGTGTGGGGTTTGAAGTGAATACTAGGTCAAGAGTGTTGCTTTGGCGAGTTGATGTCATGCATATTTGCATTAGGTTGGCATCGGATGAGATGTCAACTAGCATTTGCTGTATAGTTGTCTGTGCGATGCTGGTTTATGGACCAGTTTTCCCAGTTTATATATGGATAGTTGAAATCACATGCTGAGATGACTTGTTTCTGGATTAGGCCTCTTGATGTTGGAGGTGTTTCTCTGGTGCAATCATGTCTTTGAGTTACGATGTGACATGCAGAAGGTACAGATCGCTAGGTCCTTTTCTTTCTGTATTCTAAATGGTTAATGCTTACCTAAGCAATTAGCTGAGGAATTTTGTCAATATACATTGCTTATCAACTACGGAAGACATAATTCTTTACTGCAATTTATTGGAATCACTCAATTTGTGTGGCATTACGTGAATACTCATTAATACATGATTAATTGGTTATTCCATACCACTGGATTAGTTAATCCATACCACAATGTTGTAGTCATTAACACTGGGTAGGAAATCTGGGTATGGATTAACCAATTCTGTAGTATGGAATAGCCCATCGTGTAATACGGAATATTAATAAATAAAAAAATGGTGTGAATATACTGGTACGAAATGGTTAGCGTACTTATTGACTACATACTGAAGAGAAAACATATGCAGATTAAGCTGCAAGCTAGATTAACAGAAGATGTCAGTTACCTGTTCACTTCCTTATTAGTCACAACCACTATTGCAGAATACAGAAGTATGGGGAAAGATTTTGGCAATGGTACTTATGAATGCTGAGAAAGCATTTGACGTGGTCTGACATGATACCCTTATGATCAAGCTGTACAAGTTGGGAGTTCTACTATCTATGTGGACAACCTTGACGAATGGTATAACAGCTTTAGTAAAGTACAGCCATCATTTTTCTAAGCCATTATCAATTCAACGAGGAACAGGCCAGGGGAGAACTTAATTCAACTCTGAACTACAAGATCTTCAACAATCCTCTGCTTCTCCAAATGGAGGAGTCTGGTCTTGGAGCTCATATTGGTATCCTGAAAAATGCAATGTGTTAAACATCGGCAAAACCGATCTGACTCACTCTAGCATATGGTAGCACCGTTTGGGATCCCTACAGCCAAAACGCAATTCGCCGGCTAGATATGGTCCGAAGACGAGCCGCTCAATACATACTCAGCAGATTCCACAACAGATTGAGTGTAAGCAACATGCTGAAATATTTCCAATGGCCATTGCCCGAAGACCAGCGTAAATCTGCATGGCTTGCAATGATGTATAAAATTGCATGCAATCAAGTGCACGTCAAGAAAGAGAACCAACTCATCACACCAAAACGCTTCTCGAGAAATATACACCACCTGTTATTCCAAGTCGCCTCCTACAGCAATGAGTACCACAAAGAATCGTTCTTCCCACATATCATCAGGGACTGGAATGCTTTACCAGCAGCTACGATACAAGCTGAGAGCCTTGACACATTCAAGTCTCTCACACAGTAAGCATAGTGAGCAACATTGTCGTGTGGTCAATACAGCAGCATAATAATCAACCTGCTGATGGTGGTTATTAAATAGCAGAAACAAAAGGCATGTCTAAAACAAATATGATCATCTACAACAATAACAGCAGTAAAAGAGAAATAGTGAAATCTCACACCACCTTCAATAATCAAGAAGTTGCTGTAGTTGATCATGCTGCTCACCTTGGTGTTACCCATTGGTGGGTGGGTAAGTGCAAGACCTAACATAAAAAACGGCTATCATGCAACATAGCCACAGTCAAGAAGCACACATCATATATGCTTTTTGGCACAGGCTTTCATGGAAAAAGTGGCATAAATCCTGTTATATCACGCACAAATTTGGTAGCATACATTCAGCCACACCTTACACACGACATGGAGGTCTGAATATTGACTGAGGAGTGTGTTGTGATTGAGCGAGCTGCACGGGAACTACTCCGACAAGTTCAGAGCTTTCCACAAAATGCCCGATCACTTGCTGTATATGGGTTGATAGGTGTCCTGCCATTAACAGCAGAAGTACATCAAAGAGCCTGGATGTTTTTCCTGAACATCACCTGCGACCAGACAGGAAGGGTTTTTTATCTGACGTTGCATCAACTCACTTATGACAGCAGATGACTACAGCTGGTTTCACTGTTTTCTTGGATAGCGAGGATCGTGTAGTTATGGCCTCCCTAGCACTCATGAATCAACTACTGCACCGTCATCAACGGATCAATGGAAGAACCATGCAAAGATGCTGCTACTCACTCTTCTGGACAGGAAGCCTATGGCAAGAAGCTCAGAAACTGAGTTCGTTGCGATACCTGTCAATAGATCAATTTATCTTGAACGGAGAATCGCCAGTCTGTTTGACTTCTGTCTCATTCCTTTATGCAAAAGAAAGCCACATATAAGGTTAGGGCATTAACAGGTAGTCTGCATCTCCCGAACCTCATACAGCAAACCTAATCAGTATGCTCGGGACACAACATGCTTACTCTGCGGCATAGGATCCTAGAACCAGGAGCACTTCCTAATTCACTGCCACTCATTGAATGGTGCCTGGCAAAATCTGGTACTGTCTTCACTGATCTACTCATCTCGACTCTACTTGAGCCACTTCATCCAATCTGTCATAGAGGCCTGCCAATTCCTGAGATTGACCAGGTATCGAGAAACTGGATGTTCTACACATATTCATTGTGGTTACGCCTGCTGAAGTCTTGTGGTCTCCTCTCTGCCTAATTATGTAAACGTTTAGTTATCAATTGAGGTGCTTTTATCTGGAGAGGCTCCCAAGACTCAATTTGGGTGATGAGTAATGCACGCGTGAAGGTGAAACTATTGTGTGGTCTAATGCATTTGTAAGTTCATGAGACCAAATTAGTAGGTTGTTAGCATTGTGTAAACTGTGCCATGAAGCAGCAAAAATGGGGAACATGTTCTGTTAAGGTGTAAATTCAGAAACAGTTATTTGGTCATGCTGTCAACCCTGTTGTACAAGCATGACATCACTCGCCTACTGAATGATTCATCCGCCGCTATGCCATGGACATGGTGTTGTATTCTCTATAATATGTCCGTTCATGGTGTAAACATGCCAGTGAATGTTCTCTGTGGCATTGGTGTTTCTGAGAATATTGCATTTATACATTGTTTTGGTTGCCACCTTGGCTTTCAGATCATCTTAGAGTCTCCACAATGAATATGTGTAGAACATCCAGTTTCTCGATACCTGGTCAATCTCAGGAATTGGCAGGCCTCTGAGATGACATCACTCGCCTACTGAATGATTCATCCGCCGCTATGCCATGGACATGGTGTTGTATTCTCTATAATATGTCCGTTCATGGTGTAAACATGCCAGTGAATGTTCTCTGTGGCATTGGTGTTTCTGAGAATATTGCATTTATACATTGTTTTGGTTGCCACCTTGGCTTTCAGATCTTCAAACACTTTGCTGCTGATTGCATTTTTTATCTTCATTTTCCAGTGTTTTGTTGGTGGTGGAACATGTATCATGACAGGAGTGGATGGTGGGGTGTACTATTCCAAAATCTTTTCGGTTTGTATGAGCCAGCTATTGCTTCCATTTTCTTTCACTCTAAGTTGTTTGATGGTTAATTCATGTTCAACTGGGTGATCACTCATTATGGTGCCAAGCAATGCAAGCCTCTTTATCTATATAGAACATCAGCAACATCAGAAAATACCTGACAAATGAAGCAACTACTACACTCGTTTGTTCGTTGGTGCTATCAATACTGGACTACTGTAATAGTTTGCTCGCTGGCGTTCCAAAGGCGCTCATTCATAAGCTCCAGTCTGTACAGAATACCCTGACTAGAATTATCTCACTCTCCGGTAAATACAAAGACATCTCTCCAGTGCTTCGTGACTTGCATCGGCTGCCAATAGAGCAGAGAATCTGTTACAAGATTCTTGCTTGATCTACCAATGTGTAAACAACACGGCACTGACTTACCTGTCAGATCTCATACAGCCCTTCGCTCCAGGTCACATTCTCTGATCACAAAACAACAGAAATCTTAGTTCCGAAAGCAAAACTGGTAACATATGGACAGAAGACTCTCCTTCACCACTGCTTCTGAATGGAACAATCTCCCCTTAGATATCAAAACATGTCATACTCTACAGTCTTTCAAAACGAGTCTCAAAACATTTATATTCCGTAGATCTTCAAGCGCTTAGAGCGTGCTATTGCATGGAGTTTTGCGCTGTATAAATGTACTTATTATTATTTTTATTATTATTATATAGGCATCAAACCCCAAAAAGATATTTACGGGAATCAGCACCTGCCTCTGGGTGTTTTTAGAGGTGCTTCAGCATTCTTTTTACATGGCCAACAATATTCTTTGTCTCATCACCTGATAGATTCATGCTTTCGAGCATGTATGTGCATTTTAGGTGACATATACTGACCAGAGCTTCCAGCTGACGATTGGGTCAATGCGGCTTTACTCCATGGAAGCCTGAACCCATCAGTGTGTATGCTGTTGCCCAAGCTCTCTGTATCAGCCCCCTTTGGAGTGTCAAAGCATCCACTGACACGATTCAGACGTAAGTGCTTATATTCTGTAATGACTTCCATCATCTGTTTATTGATCAGCCACTCAGTAGTGGTGGATTCTGGGACTTTGTTGTATATTATCACCTGGCTCTTCAATATGCCGTTCTCTATTGGCATGGAAAGAGGCTGTGTTACGGCTAACTTGCAGTCCTTCTTGGGTGTTGTAGAGGAGCACTTTGTCATCACAGAGGGTAACTGAACCAAGGAAGATTGACCCCATATGGAGACCAGTTGCTGTTTTGCAGTAATTTCAGTAGTTTATGGAAATCTGGTGAAGTGATACCAAACCTGCAGCAGCCCCTGCTCGAGACTTGGCTCTGAGCTAATATGGCCTTGCCATTACATCTGTGTATGCCTCACTTGCTAGGAGCCACAAGTTACCATTGATGCCTAGAAGAGTCTGTGTAACAATGATGTATGCCACACCATGTTGAATTCCTGAGTATCCAAGAAGACAATATAGTGTGTTGAACTGTTGTCTTTCGCCTCTGCCATTGGTTGTACACGAGCAAGGAGGATTTCTTGAAAACTTTCCCTATAATTGGTCCTTGTTATCTAGCGATAGTTGTTTACATTAGTTACCAACTTTCCATGCTTCTTATGGATTGGAGTAATCAGGCTCATCTTGAAGGAGTGGGGGTTTCCTCTATGACAATTCTGCTGACAATAGCCTTCAGGAAGTCGACAATCATGACACTATTGTACTTGGAATGATCAGCAGAGACCATCAGAGTCAGGTGCTTTCTTCACACATAGTATGTTGATAACAGACACAACTTTTGTAAATGTAAACCAGTCTGGACTAGTGTCATTTCCTCGATGGTGGCTACATCGTGCTCTATTAGCTGTTTGTAGTTATTGTCATACCAATGGTCCTGCGTAAATGTGCCAATGTCCTCAAAGTAGTTGACCCATCTATTTAGTATGCTATCTCCTTAGTATATACCAGTCGGCATCGTATTTCTGATGGATCATTGTATTAGTTTATAGAACACTGCCTGGTCCGAGGGTGAGGCTACAAAATTGTAGTGCTAAAAAGTTTTAAAGATTTTAAGTCTACATGCTTATTCTGCTATAAGTGGTATTGCGATATTTTTACTGTGAAGTAATCAGCTCATCAATCAGACTGGGTTTATCAGTCAATCAAGCAGACTGACCTAATCAGTCAATCAATCAGGCTGCGACTTCATCAGCCAACCAATCAGCCTGTTAGTTAATCAGCCAATCAATCATACTGAGTTTGCCCTGTAGGTGGGGCTTAGAATACACCTTCCGTATCCTCTGTGTGTCGTAAGAGGCGACTAAAGGAGGTAAGGGTGAGGTAACCCTGACAGAAACCTCGAGTGCTGAAGACGGAGGTTCCAGGCCGCACGGCGCACTCTAATAAACCATGGATCCACGCACTTAGCGCTTATGATCATGGCGATAGTCACTTACAGGACTGGCAGTATGATCAGCGAACGAAAAGAAGAAGAAGAAGAATCATACTGAGTTCATCGGCCAAACTGTCAGTTAACTAGACAATCAATCAGACAGAGGTCATCAGTCATTCAATCAGACCCTGAGTTAATCAGCCAATCACACAGACCCGAGTGACTTGATCAGCCAATCAATCAGATTAGACTGTGAATTAATTAGCCCATCAATAAAATTGAGGTAATCAGGCAATCAATCAGGTGGAGTCAATTAGTAAATCAAGCAGACCGAGTTAAGCAGTCAATCAATTTGGCTGAGTTAACTAGCCAATCAATCAGACTGTCAATCAATCAACCAATATTCAGACTGAGTTAATGAATATACCTGTTAATAAATCAGAAAGTATGTCAACAAGTCAATCTCTTAGTGACCAGAAGTCAGACAGGAACTTTGAGAGACAACATAATATAGACCTCCTGACTGTTTTTAAAACAATTTGACTGAGTTTTCTATGGCTTAGCTACAAAAATCTTTCGGTCAAATTGGTTTCAAAATATTTGGATATCTGGAGTTAAACCCCATGGAAAATGTAGTCTTCAGACATTCAGCAGGCAGGCCGTTAATCCTTACGGGGATCATCAGGCAGAGTACGGATTCGAACCCGGGGATGCTTGGGTTATAAAATTGGCCTCATGGCCTTAGCCACACAATGTATAGGTTGCAGGGATTCTCAAAGCAATCGGTCCCATGAGACCACAGATAATCTGGTGTGTTTATTAAATAGTAATTAGTTTTAAAGGTATTTGCACAAAAATTCCCATAAAATCTAGCATGGGACTGTAGAACACAGTAATCATACATACAAGGGCTTAATAGTCTGTCAGGTTATACAAATTGTATGTCTGTACTATTTAATAAACATGTTGTTGAATATTTTGAAACTAATTTGGTTTCTAGACTGTCAAGGTAACATAAGAGCTGTGCTGCAATAGAACTCGAGTAATCTCACCAGACACAGGAGTGGCAGGGTGATCACAATAGTTTTGCGTGGCTAGACAACTAATAATAAGAAATATAAAGTACACCATCATTGTTTATTATTTGTCTCAACACATAGATAATATTTAAGTGGGCAGGGCGTAGAGCACAAAATAACATTCAAATGAGATACAGTACAGCTCAGAAATAATGTAATATTTTCCCCCCGCAAAAAATAAAACGTAGTGTTGAATATCATGGACTTAATTTGACTGGAAGCATAAGGCAGCAATGGCGTCCCTTCCGAATTTAAGTCCAAAATATTCAACAGAACATTTCTTACATCGTGTTCAAAATTATACTAATTAATGTTTCTGTTTTTGTTTTGGAAACATGCAATGTTTTTTATGAGCTGTACTGTACTAAAAGAAATGAATAGTCCAGAGTGAATTAATGTGTTTATTAGTAGACATCGACACATGTATAGCATAATTATATAGTGGTAAATAAAATATGTCAAAATATATACTAGATGTAAATAATATTATAACAACAAGAGGCCCAATGGGCCTGCATCACTCACGTGAACAATGGCACCCATGTAGAAAGGTTGTGTTCTACATGTAGAGTCCTAAACATTTTTTGCCAAAAATTATAGGTTTTCTAACTCCTCCCAAGTTAAGGGCCCTCCAGCTAAGTTTGGTCAAAACCGGCTCAAATGTTAATGAGGATTATTAGTCTTTTAACATATGTCTTAGACATTTTCAGAGATCCGTAGACATTTTTTGGAGATCCAAGATGATTGCTGAAAAAATTTACCAATCAAAAATCTGTATAAAGTTCCCGAATCCCAGTACTTTAACGGCATTACAGTCACGTATTGTTGAAATTGGGGAATTATTTAAGATATGTTTTAAAATACATTTTTAGAATTCAAACATGGACGCTGTAAAAAACACCCAATCAAATTCCTGTATAAATTTCCAACGTGTTACAGCCTTAGTCATTCTAGGCATGTTCGGTTGAAACTGGGAGACTTGAAGAAGATGCATTTTGATGGATAGATCATGGATGTTTGTCATAGCCAAGCGAGCTAATAACACTAATCAATGCTGTCCTAAACAACCATTTTAAACTATGAGACGAGAAAAAATAAATTTTCTCAGTCCACTAAAACTTCAACTGATATTTCCTGACAGAAACATAAAAGCGTCTTTAATAATTGCAAATTGCAAATAGATTTTGTAAAAAAACACCATTTCTTTGCATCAAATTAACTATACACAAGACAGTCAAAAATGGCTTATGCAGTGGTCTCGAGAAATGTCCATCAGCAGATCAAGGTTATTTTTTTTAATTTACCACTGGCATGACTGGCTCAATAACTGAGCCAGTTATTCCAGTGATAAATTTTCAAAAATTATTTTCTCTTAATTTGCAAATGTACATTTTCTATGACAAATTTAAGATTTTCTTGAAAACTGAGGGTTAAAGGGTTGATATAAAGTAACCTATTATTTAATAAAATCAAAATTTGAAATCATAATGTGCGGTGTATGCACACCGACTCACCATGGGTGACTGATATTTAATGCATCTATAAATATGTATGTGCTTATAGAAAGAACCATGCTAGGAATAATGTACAATGCTTCGCAAACACACATAATCATGCGAAACAGTCGCTAATAACTATTGTATACATAAACATGGCAAATTATATAAATTGCCTACAAAACAACACTGGCCATTATCAAGTGTTATACAATAATTATTGCATTTATTTCTATATAGCACCATTAGATTTTGATAAATATAACTGACCATAATGGACCTTTCCATTTTTTACTATGCCACGCCCATCTCTAGCTAAGCTCCACCCACACCTCAGTCGTGTTGGGATCGATCGATCGATCTTTGAACTCTCTGACTATCAATTTCTAGAAAACTATACAGCTAAGCAATTGAATATTTTGGAACTAATTTGACTGGGCACTATTGATGGCCAGTCAAATTAGTTTCAAAATATTCAAAAGCATGTTTATTAAACAGTAGAGACATACAATTCGTAAACCGTGTCGGACTATTAGGAGTTAAAACACTTGTCAAATAGAATAATTTATGACGTATTGATTATGATGTCATCATACACACCACTTAGCTTATGACGTCAGATTGATAGATGGATACTCTGGAAAGGTGAATTATCAGATTTTCCACACCACCACCACTACCACTCCTCTCCACCCCACTTATTCCAGTTAAGTTAGTAATCTGTTAATAGTCAAGCCTGTCAAAAAGGCTTCTGCAATGGTCTTCAGAAATTCCAATTTGCAGACATAGAGGACTAATCATGACAATTTGTCACTCGAATTACTTGCTAAATTATTGAGCCAATCACTCCAGTGGTAAACTTTCCAATATAGTCTTATTTTAGAAAAGCAAATCAACATTGATTAAGCATTGACAAATCGATAGTCATTGGTGTTTTTGACAAGCCTGTCAACCTGAAAGGTGACAATGTTTACAGCTCAATATTGCCTTTGTGCAGATACTACACGCCTATATAGCTAACAGTAACCATCTATCAGTCACTATAATTGCCACTCTGTACACAAATGGGTGTTATGCTACATCCGCCTGCCCACTCAAACATCACAACCCCAACCCCCACCTCACACACGCGCATATTTTGTTAAAAAGTTACATACCAACAGTGTCAACTCTAAATAACAATAAATATGACATTAGCCCGTACAATATTTAATCTGGCCATGTTTTATGCTGAGTGCCATTTAATATTGCAATTATTATTTCTTAGTCATAATGTTTTTGACATTTTCAAAGCATAAAACAGGAAGGTATAGACTGAAATAAAATCTCAAATATCTACAAAAAATAAAGAATTAATTAACATAAGATAAAATTAAACAGAGCATTCGAAAAAGCGATTGAAAATGCATTTCAGATACTATATGGCTGGTAATATCATATTTGTATAACGAGGCAATGATGTTAATTGTAGTCTTGACCAATTGCTCATCGGAAACATGATTCTATGTAGACATACCCATAAATACAGGAATATATTGAAACAGCTAATCATGTTACAGATTATGTAAGGATGGTGCCTTACAAGTATTGCATCACATGGATAGAGGGTCTTAATGGCAAATATTTAAATAAATTAAACAACTACACAAGAATGCTTTTGAACATCATTACATTGACTGCTTAACATTAATGTCTAAATTTGTTCATGAATATAAAAAAATAATTGAATGCCCATTTGCTGGTCAAGAGAAAACTATTTTTTAAGATTTACCACTTAATTGACTACTACAGTAGTAAATTTTCAAAAATAGAAGTTATTGGTTCGATTAGCGCCTATCATGTCTATTGAGTCCCTGATTCCAGGTTCCATTCACACCATAATTAGGCTGGTTTATATTTCAGTCTATTATTGGTGGTTTTACACTGGTACCCATTTATACTCCTGGGTGGAGAAGCGACAAGGAGTGAACGAGATTGCCTATGTTTCCACTGATTGCTCTGTCACCTGATCGCCTGACAATTGAGCGGGATTTGAACCCTGCCTGGATGATTACCAGTTGATAACCCTAACACCACGGCCAATCATCTCCCTGCCATTTTCAAAAACAGTCTTCTGTTGAGCTGTAAATGGACATTCCTCACGACCACTAGAGGCCAGTTTCGTCAGGAAAGATTTGTAGGTCAAGAGAAGGGTATTTCTGAAAACTTATCACTGAAATGACTGGCTTGGTTATAATCAAACATAAAAACTTCATCGTGATTGGATTCATTGATTGTCTTTGATCAAGTATCAAGTATATTAGGGCCTAGATCTGACAGAACCTGTTATTATGAACAACTTTATATATTGATAAAATATAGAAATACATTACATTTGCATAAGAATAATCTATTTTAAATGCCTACTACTAATTGTATAAACCATCTAAGAGCGCTGCTCTAATAAACTGTATATGTATGACGACAACCAACAACCAATTAAAGTGTATGTATATAGGTATTTAGTACATGAAAAGCAATCTAGCATGCAGAAACAATGACTACAATATGTTAGCATGACATACCGGTACGTTAACCCTTTCACCGATGAATTCCCCATATCTAATTTTCACGGCAACAATACAGGAAACCTGTTGAATATTTTGAAATTAATTTGACTGGAAGCAGTCAAATTAATTTCAAAATAATCAACAGAATAAGTAGAGAATGAACTTTTTCAGGGATTTGTCAGTGAAAGGGTTAACCGAGGCCACTTATAGTCACAGATATATAAACAGGATCAGGATTTTTTTAAATATACAAATAAAGTTTTAATCCTCTGGTCAAAATTGCTAAAAAAATTAACATTTTTGTGCTCAGTGAATGTACATTTACAGGTCAAGAGAAGACAATTTTTGACAATTTATCACTAGAATGAATGGCTCGGTCAACGAACATCGCATTCCAGTCATATATATATATTTTTTAAATCTTCTCTTAACCAGCAATGGATATTCCTCATGACTGTTTCCAGTCCGGTTTTGCGTGGCTACATCATTAAAGTGCTAAGAGATGCATGCACATAATGCATAGTCTAAACAAAAGCAAGCAGAGATTGCAGACCCTCGCCATCCCTTTTTTGTCACACTGTAACAAGCGTTTGGATTTTTACGGATTTCCCAGAATCTTTTCGGATTTTCCTGGATCACACCCAAAGTTGTGTAATCCTGGTGTATGGTCACACCCTTTCCTGCATTAATATTTGAGCCATATCGGACCAGTAGTTTCTGAGACATCCACCGATCCAGAATTTGTTCGTATAACAATGGTATCTGTATGATTATGGAAAGCTTGTGTTAATAGTACTATGGAAGCAACTATGCGGGAAAGGGCTTGAATATTTTTACACTAATTTGAATGGAACTTGTTGCAGGGCTTGAAAATTAGGGTTTTCCTAATGGTTTCCCTTGAGATTCTCCTGGATATTTTTAATTGCTCTCCCTATGAAAGCAATGCTAAATTGAAGAAAGATTACGTTTCCCTACATGAAAATTTGGTTGTTCCAGACTGCATGAACGTGGATTTTTCGAGCCCTGCATTGCTTCCATATTAACACAAGCTTTCCATAATCATAGAGATATTGACAGTGGAATTTCATTGCATACGGTGTCAATATATAGCGGTATGGTGATACCTAATTATGGCAACATATCCAATAATAATGCAAGCCTACGATGATACAAAATACATGACGACAATACTTATGACTTATTAGAAAATGGTCTTAAAATGAAATCACAGATGTTGTTATAATTGATACTCATTAGATTGTAATATTGCTGCTGCCTATAAGAAGTTAAGTTATTCACAATGGTAAAATCTCAACTAGGCCATCCTTAAAACATTTTGGTTCGAGTTACCAGGAAAGAACTTGCCACATATTCACAAAGTTCTGGGCAGGCATTTCATAAAATTATTCCTGCTATTCAAATAGAATGAATATTTTTCTTTATTTGATCATGAAAGTAAGACTTTGCTTGCGAGTTCCCCAGATTAACAAATATTTAAGGATGGCCCTATGAAACAAATTTATCCACCCTTCTAAAAAAAGATAAATAAAATTTACATCCAATTGGAATAATATAATTATGATAATTAAAGATATTTTTCATCATTGGGCTCATGATTGTCCCTGAGTAGGCATACAGGGTAGACACACAAATATAAATATTTCACTATCTTGCTGCTGCAAGCCACCAGGCAATGTCAATGAGCAAAATCTCTGGATTTGCAAAATATTTTGAAAACAATCTGACAGAAAGTTGTTGGTTAACCACCAACAACTTTCAGTCAATTGTTTTCAAAATATTTAGCCGCTCCAGAGATAAAACCTCTGGAATATGTCTGCAAAGACGGTCAATATGGATTGAACAATACATTTTCAAATGCCTTTCAACTGATATGATTGACTCTATAATGAACCAGTCAAATGAGTCAAGCGATTTTTACAAACAAGAGACCTAATGGCCTGTCACTCGTGTAGAATATCAGAATTTGCATAGACATGATCAGCCAATACATGCTATCATATACAAAACTGACTCTGCGATCTGTTTATCTGACAAAAGTCAGTGTCAAATTTGACATTGGCATGCCCATAAGCATATACAGAAAAGCAATTTACACTGAATAAAAAGATCAAGCATGGCCACCAAAGACTAAATTTTTATTTGTCCACAGTGACCATATTTTTTATGTATCAAATTCCCATGAGCATATATTAATGGCTCTTTGGCCGTAATAATATCTCTCAATTTTTGTCACAATGGTTTCAAAGTTGCTTTTTGCGAAAATGAGGTCATTCAGGACGGCCACCATACAAATTGATTCATCAGGTTCTCTTGGAATAAACATGTTTTGACGTCCCTTGACCTAGATGAAGTTTATTGAGTTTCAAATCATTCGGCCAAGATGTTTCGGAGATGGTCAAAGACATTTCTAAAGATGGGGCAAAATCAAAGATGGCTGCCATCAGTTGAACAATCTTGGATTGCTATCGCCAAAAGATGTTTCCTCAAAAATTTGGTTGAAATCAACCTGTTTAAAGGAAAAGTTAGTGAAAGATGGTCGCCATGGCATAAGTTCACTCGACCTTTCAGGCTAAAATGATGTCATCAACATGGCCGCTGAGCCAGTCCCCAATCCCCTTCTTTCAAACATATTCAAATTTACATGACCTGTCCTATATTCACATAGACCGAACAAAAATCCCTGAAGAGGAGATTTCTAAAGATATTTCCAAAAAGAGAACAGGATTGCTGCCAGCCTAATCAACTAATCAGCTTCTTGTGAAGAAACTTGAATTGCTATGACTGCAAGTTTGGTTTAGATCGTCCTGGAAGAGTGGCTTATTAAAAAGCCAGTTATATCCGTGAAACCGGGTTTTTTAAATTTCAATAACAGGCCAAGATTTTATGAATATAAAAGCTAGGGACTTAAATAATGGTGTAAAATGAACACATTGTCTAAATACTGAAGCACCCATAATATTATATACCTTTGGTGGTTAAGTCATACTGATGATGTCATTACGGGCCTGTTTTGGCGACTGACAAGGTCAGTGAATTTCACGAACCATGTTCATGCCTGTTGCTATGTACCCTTCCTCTGGCTTATATACAACAGGGTACCAGCATGAACCGGGTCTGTGGATCCACTGACACGCTCAGTTGCCAAAACAGGTCCCAAATAATGATGTCATTATATGATTATGTCATTACATAATAATGTCATTACATGATCATGATGTGATAGTGATGATGTCATTACATGATCATGATGTCATATTGATGATGTCATTATATATCTATGATGTCATAGTGATGATGTCATTATACAATATCATTAGATAATGATGTCATTATATGACTATGATGTCATATTGATGATGTCATTATACAATGATGATGTCATAAGATAATGATGTCAAATTGATGATGTCATTATATACTGTGAGAAGAGCATGGGTGATGACGAATGTCTATTCGCAAAAAACATGTACATAAATAAAACATTGTACATCGTGTGATTATTTGAGTTTTCCGTGCCGAGAGAAGAGATATCCTGAAAGTGCATTCAGCGTCCACATTGCTGCCCACGCCATGCCGCAGTATATATGAGCCGAGGTGAACACAGAGTACCAGGTCTGAGCGCAGAGCTGAGTCACAAGCAGCAAGATACCAAACTGGAAGAAAATTATAAAACAGGGATATTTTAGAATCGAACACGATGAGCGAGGCTAAGGGCATAATAATGATATACATACAGCCTGTGTTACAGGAGACATGCGTAAATATCGTTGTGGAACCATATGATATACGATACCTGGACGGTTATACACACTCTTTCAACTATACACCTGTGCAAAAGTTAAGCACCAGCAAAAACAATAGAACGTAGAAACATGATGGTACAACTAGGCTGCCATACTTTTTGTCCCCGCGTTAGCTGACATAATTCCAAGTACGAAATGCACATGCATGCATGACTTCACGCCGCTTGATGTCCGTGCGTGGCGGGAAACAGCACACGTGTTCAGTTATGTAAAAGTCCAGTTTGAGCTGTAGAACATTACATACAGATTTAGGCGATAAGATTAGGAATTTTGTGTTCATGACCGTGGTTTATTTGTACAGAGAGAATTAGCTCTTGATTGTGAACCGCTATGGCAAGACGAAGGTTAAGTGATCGTGTGAAATGGCAAATCATAGGCATGCATACCACTGGTATGTCATGCAGAGAGATTGGCAGACAGCTGAACATTAACCATACTGTAATCAGTCGTTTGATTGCAAAACATGGGCAAACTAACGAGGTGAAGGACAGGTCTAGATCTGGAAGACCAAAGAAGACTACTGCCCGTGATGATCGAGCCCTAGTACGCCTTGTTAGGAGATCTCCATTCACCAACAGCAGAGTGCTCAGCCAGCAATGGGAAATGCGCAATAGTGTCAATGTCTACCGTCAAAAGGAGACTGTATGCTGCTGGCATGAAAGCTAGGAGACCTGTCAGACGTCCTCTCCTCACTGCACACCACAAAGAGGAGCGTCTGAGGTGGTGCAACGAAAGAAGACACTGGAACATGAGATCCTGGAAACGGGTACACTGGTCCGATGAAAGTCGGTTCCTGCTTCATGCCACAGATGGTCGAACTCGTGTATGGAGGTCCAGACGCATGGCGTACGACCAACGTAACATCATGGAAGAAGTTCCATTCGGTTGAGGTTCCGTTATGATATGGGGGTGCATCTCATTTGATTGTAAGCTGGATCTGTTGCCTATACCTGGAACACTAAATGGACAAAGATATCAAGATTCCATACTGGATAGAGTTGTGGTCCCTCATTTTGTAAATCATGCACCTGGAACCCACCCTATATTCATGGATGACAACGCCCGACCACATCGTGCTAGAGCTGTGCATGAATGCCATCGAAACCCTACCATGGCCAGCAAGGAGCCCTGACATGAACGCTATTGAGCATATCTGGGACATTCTGGGAAACATGGTGAGAAGGAGGGATCCTCCTGTGCAGAACCTACAGGAATTAACAGACGCACTCCATCTTGAATGGCAACGAATACCACAATGGCGTATCAGTCGGTTGGTGACCAGCATGAGACGTCGTGTCCAGGCCGTCATCCAGGCACAAGGTGGATATAGCCGGTATTAATAATGACAGTCTCAAACTCGTGCACAGATGTTAAACTTCGTTTTCAGACACCATTAATGACAATCTAGCCACGTGTGTCAACTGTAGGGCAATAGTTGTCAGTTGTGTCAACGTAACCATATTCAGGCCTCGTTTTCAAGTTCAAACAAAAACATACAGTGTTTCCTCACCATCATAATCAGCATTCCTCTAGTTGCATTATTACCTCTTGCACTAAGATGGATGGGTACATAAATGTTTATGCTATTGCTTTCTTCATAGCACATGAATATACCCTCGCATGTGCGTAAAAATAGGGTGGTGCTTAACTTTTGCACAGGTGTATACGATGAGCGTTGTGATGGGCAGAATTATTTAACCCTTTAATGGTCATATTTGGTCAAGAAAATTTTAATATCTCCCTATTGAATGTCCATTTACAGGCCAAGAGAATACAATTTTTGGAATTTTATCACTGGAATGACTGGCTCGGTTATCGAGCCAGTCATTCCAGTGGTAAAATTTCAAAAATTGTATTCTCTTGGCCTGTAAATGGACATTCCACAAGACGACAACAGAGGCCGGTTTTGGCCGGTATGACCATTAAAGAGTTAATGGTGCATATTTATTATTAACCGTTTCACTGCTGAAACCTCTTGATTTCAGTTTCAATATTTTGAAAACTATTTGACTGGAAGAAGTAGACATTGATGATGACCTATTTCTTAATAGATCGTATCTTATGACAAACTGTAGCCACGCACCTATCATGCCTATCTTTCCCAAATGGCTCAATCTTTCTTTACCCTGTAAAAAAAAGATTACCCCTTTGACTGCCAGTGTATCTTTTTCAAGACAACTGAATAGCTGTACAGTGTACATGGATATTTTTTTTTAATAATTTAACCGGAAGCAAACTGGTTTCAAAATATTAAAATATGATATCACTTTGTCAGATCTTGGAAAAAGTAAATTCTTTACGATATAAGATTTATTCTGTTGAATATTTTAAAATTAATTTGACTGGAATCGGTTGCTGCCTTAGGCAACAACAAATTCCAGTCAAATTAGTTTCAAAAGATTGAAGTCTTACTGTATGGCTGCCTTGAGGAAACAGTGAAATGGTTAAACAACAACAATAGGCACCAAAAAATTAAATACAGGTATTAGGATCTTCATACAGGAAATACTTGTTATAAGATTATCTGTCCTACAGAACTAGTATCTTAGATGATTTCAAAGACAGCGCATATCTCAAACAAATTTGCTTGTTAACATACCACAACTCGGCACCACAATAAGACGACTTTGTCAAACTCGCTGAGGAACTTTGGAGAGTTTCCCATCACCAATGCTGAATGTAGCAAAAACATGCCGAATAACCTCGTCAAGTGCGCGTGAACCTCATCAAATTTGGTCAGCGTTGTCTGAAATTTAAGCAAGGTATTGAAAGTAAACAGGTATCACCTCATGATTCTAGATTTTGCAGAAATGAGACTTCAGAGCACTGGTACACGGTGTTATCATCAGATATTGATTTTCAAGAGAAACTAGATTGCTCGGTCGATGATGTCATTGCAAATCCCCACATTTACCGCTTCAACATCTTGACAACCCCACATCCCTGGGGGTGGAGTCAACATCCTCTTGCTCTCCACAATGATATGGGTACCTCACCTACCAAATTTGCTTCAATTCTGTCCACCCGTTTTGGAGAAGTTGCAGCACAATTAATTTCTTGACCCCTTCCTCAACCCCAGGGGTTGAGCCTAATGTGACAGTCGTTAAACAACCCACAATTATATGGGTAACGCACATACCAAATTTGTTTGAATTCCACACAAGTCTGGGAGGAGGTAGTAGGGCTGCGCGGTTTGGCTTACAGCCATATCGGTTTCGATATGACTTTTCATATCGGTTTTAACCGAATATCGGTTTTATGGACATGAAACAAAAAATTTAAATGATAAAAATTAGCACGAAAACAGAACGTATTTTCATGCCCTGATACATTCGTAACATTTTACGCCTTTAAAGCTTAATATACCTTATAATATCCATCATCGCTGGAGTGAAATTATTAATTAGACCGCCTAAATATTACGCACAGTTAAATAAACATCGTTTATTTTGTCAAAATTAATCATAAATCAGCAAAACAGGTTGCGAAAAGACGTAAATCACGCGATTGTAATTAATTATGATGTAATTATCTCCCTTTCTTCTTTCATTTCCAATTCGACCCGAGGACGAAATCATGCCTTGAAGAAAATATTAACTGTAATATTGCGATCGCGAATTTCATAAGTTAATATGATATTGTGTATAGAAGATAACGTTTTAAAAACGGTTTGAGTAATAATTTTATTTAAAATTATATCCTAATCAGCAGTATAGTTATTGGCAAGATTTTGATGCAATCGTGCGATTTAGTGTTGGGACGACTTTGCATTATGTTAATTAGCCGGTGACGTAAATAAAATGGATGCCGTTGTTTAGAAAGGTTTTCCCCGATACAAATTTTAATGACAAATTCCCACATTAGTATTGTGTTTTATATTGCAAATTTATCTGAGACTACCAGAGAAAAGACGAGTGGATATTTATTTAATTAATTCGCTGCTTGATTTCTCTCGGCGTGCAGCGAGTTACATGGAGTTACACAATATGCGCAATTGGGGCCACGTTCAATTATTAGTTGCCCCGAACATAGCTTAATGGAAAGTATGGCCATTATTATTCATTACGATTTTCATGCTCGTTAGTATCTTTTATTTTTAACAATCCTGATACGAAAAACCGAAAATATGTTCATATTCGGTTTTTCGATATTTATTTTTTATAATCGGTTATGAAACCGTCAGTGCAGGATATCGGTTTTAAATATGGTATCGGTATATCGCGCAGCTCTAGGAGGTAGCATGATGGACATTTTTTAGGATATTTGACCTTTGTCTGTTTGCATTTAAATAGACATGATGGATGATTCTCGGAAAAGCCAAGATGGCCACCAAAAAATTGACCAATCAGCTCTTGCTTAATATGTTGAAGCCTACCATCATAGGATCATTCCACTCAAGTTTTATTGAAATCGGGTTATTGTTTGAAGGCGTACAGTTTTTAAATGGTTCAAGAAAACTCAGAAAATCAGAGATTGCTGCCAAACATTGACCTATCAAAATTCTGATTAGATTTGTAGAGGCTACGACAATAGGATCCTTCCAGCCAAAATTGGTTGAAATTGCCCAAACGATTAATGAGGAGTAGCATTTTATATGAATTCCTATTTATCGGAAAACCCAAGATGGCCACCATCAAAATCAAGCCGTCAAAATTCTGTATACACATTCTGAAGCGTACAGGCCTAGGGTTCTCCCTGCTGAGTTTGGTTGAAATTGGCCAAGTGGTTAATGAGGCGCCTTTTACCTGATTTCCAAAGATATTCAGAAAATCAGAAATGGCCGCCTGAAAAATTGACCAATCAAAATTCTATATGCAACTTCTAAAGACTACCTCCCTAGGCTCATTCCAGCCAGTCTGGTTGAAATCGCCCAAGTAGTTAATGAGTAGATGTCAGCCATTTTTCAGAAAATTCAAGATTGCCACCGACTAAATTGACCAATCAAAATTCTATATATAAGATCTGAAGCATAGCACTTTAGGGTCCTTCCAGCCAAATTTGCTTGAACTGAGTAGCCTTTTAACCGATTTCCCAAAACTTTCAGAAAATCCAAGATGACTGCCGGAAAAATGGACCAATCAAAATTCTGTATACAAGTTCTGAAATCTAATAGCCTACTATCATGCAAGCCAAGTCTAGTTAATGAGGACTAGCGTTTTAAATAATTTCCCACTATTTTCCAGAAAATCCAAGATGGTTGCCGGAAAAATTGACCAATCAAAATTCTGTATAGAAAGTCTGAAGCATACTAGGTTAGGGTTCTTTCATCCAAATCTGATTGAAATCGGCCGAGTGGTTATCAAGGAGCAGGCTTTTAACTGATTTCCCAAAATTTTCAGAAAATCAAAGATGAGCACCGGAAAAATGGACCAATCAAAATTCTGTATAAAAGTTCTGAAATCTACCCGCCTAGTATCCTTCCAGCCATGTCTGGTTGAAATTTCTCAAGCAGTTAATGAGGAGTAACGTTTTAAATGATTTCCCGGCATTTTCCAGAAAATCCACGATGGTTGCCGGAAAAATTGACCAATCAAAATTCTGTATACAAGATCGGAAGCATACTAGGCTAGGGTTCTTCCATCCAAGTTTGATTGAAATCGGTCCAATGGTTATCAAGGAGTAGGCTTTTAACTGATCTCCCAAAATTTTCAGAAAATCCAAGATGGCCACCGGAAAAAATGACCAATCAAAATTCTGTATAATGTTTTTAAACCTACAAGCCTAGTATCCTTCCAGCGAAGTCTGGTTGAAATTGCTCAAGCAGTTAATGAGGAGTAGCGTTTTAAACGATTTCCTGCAATTCTTTTTGAAAAATCAAAATGGCCGCCAGAAAAATGGACCAATCAAAATTCTGTATACAACTTCTGAAGGATACTACGCTAGGGATCTTTCATCCAAGTTTGATTGAAATCGGCCCTGTGGTTATCGAGAAGGCTTAAGTGATTTCCAGAAATTTTCAGAAAATTCAAGATGGCCACCGGAAAAATTTACCAATCAAAATTCTGTATATAAGTTCTGAAACATACCAGCGTACTATCCTCCCAGCTAAATTTACTTGAAATTGTCCAAGCAGTTAATGAGGAGTAGCATTTTATAAGATTTCCCGCAATTTTTTGGAAAATTCAAGATGGGCGCCCAAAAAATTGACCAATCAAAATTCTGTATAAAAGTTCTAAAGCCAACCCTCATAGGGTCCTTCCATCCAAATTAGGTTCAAGTCCGCCATGCGGTTAATTAGGAGTAGGGGTTTTAAGCAAAAGTTGATGGACAGACGGATGTATGGACAGACAGATGGTCGCCATACCATAAGCTCACTTGGCCAATCTGGCCAGGTGAGCTAAAAATTGATTGCCAACATAAAAGGTGCACACTTTTTTGATACATCAAGATTTATTAATTCACAATTTTTTTATGAAGCTAGGTTGAAACAAGATTTTTGCATGTCCAGCTCATTGCTGATTAGCATTAGACGTCAGTGACTTTGACCACCATGTGACCTCAATGTTATCATGCTGATTCCTAACAGGATAGCCAAACATGTATACAACCTTAGGTCCAATCAGACCTGGGGTCAAATGCAAATGCTTTTGCATTTAAATACTTCTTTTAATGAAGTATTTTCATTTAAAGATTTTAACCCTTTACTGATCAAGCCGGGAAAACCAGCCTATGCAGTGGTTCTGGGAAACGTACATTTGCAGGCCAAGAGAAGGCCATTTTCAAAAATTTATCAGTGGAATGACTGGATCAATAATTGACCTTCATTCCAGTGGTAAATTTTCAAAAAATAGTCTTATAATTGGCCTGCAAACAAATATTTTCTACGAAGAAATTCAAGTTTTCTTGACCAAATCTGACCATGAAAGGGTTAAATTACAAGTACTTGCAATTGAATATTTTTAAACCAACGACTTGCATTTAAATTGTTTTTGAAAAGGATTTGAAATTTTAAAGTTTTCAGATACTTTTTGTAAAAAACACAACTAAGCTGTACAACAGTATCAAGGAACAGACCAAAAAAAGATGTGTCAGGAAAGTGGTAAAGATAGTGGAATATTTGTCTAATTTTTCTCCAAAACTGCTGCTGGACTTTTTTCAAGATTTCGCCAGGTAAGGGATAAATTAAACAAATTTCTTCTCCCCACATAGGCCATCAAGTATTGTTGTGAGATAGGCAGAGTTATATGAAATTTAACACTTTAAGCCTCATATCTGCCAAAAACACCTTCCGCATTGGTCTTGAGAAATGTCCATGTAGACCAAACTAAGATTATTTTTGAAAAATTACCACTGGAATCACTGGCTCAGTAATCGAGCCAGTAATTCCAGTGGCAAATTTTCAAAAATAGTCTCCTTTTGGTCTGCAAAAGGACATTTTCAATGAGAAATTGAAATTTTCTTGAACAAATTTGATGGTTAAAGGATAAACAATTTAACCATTGATGGACCTTTCCATTTTTAGCTATGCCCCGCCCATCACTAGCTAAGCTCCACCCACACCTCGCCGTGTTGGGATTGTTCGATCCCCCAATGCCCTAGCTATCAATTTCCTGAAAACAGGGAAGCTGTTGAATATTTTATAACTAATTTAACTGGGTGATGTTGCTGCCATAGGCAGCAACAGCGTCCAGTCAAATTAGTTTCAAAATATTCAACAGAATATTTATTAAATAGTAAAAGCAAACAATTTGTACAACAATGCATAGACCGTCTTCAAATATGCATTCATGACATACTTATCGACGTCATTCATTATGATGTCATTCTACATATCACTCAGTTCATTATGACATCATATGATGGGTGGGTACTCTGGAAAGGTGAATTGACCGTCAGACCAACTGATTGATTGACTTATATACTAGTTCTAAGCCACACCTCAAAGCACCTACATTCAGTTGAAAGAAAATATCAAATACAACCATTAGTTAACCCAAGTACGAAAATACACCAGATGCTATATTTAGATGGAAGAAGAACCCATATACCATTGAAATACCAGTGTTTCAATTAATTTCAAGACAACTATTTTAGAAAACTTGAATATTTTGAAAATAATTTGACTGGAACCGAAAGGCAGGAATGAATCCGAGTCAAAATTAGTACTGATATATTTAATAGAATATTCTTTATACCATAAAGAGCTTGTCATTGCAAGTCTGTAATAGTTAAACAGATAACAGACATATAGCTCTAGCAGGCTTTCCTTAACCCTTTATCCATTGAATTTGTTCAAGAAAACTTTAATCTTCTCATAGAAAATGTCCATTTGCAGATCAAGAGAAGACTATTTTTGAAAATTTACCACTGGAATGACTGGCTCGGTCATCGAGCCAGTCATTCCAGTGGTAAATTTTAAAAAATAGTCTTCTTTTGGTCTACAAATGGACATTTTTCAACACCACAGCAGAAGCAGATTTTGCCTGATATAAGTGTTAAACCCTTAAGATAACAACAAACAGTTTTAGTACTTTTTAAAATAAATTAATGATAAACATCTAACTTGATCAGATTACAAAACAATTCATCCCTTGCATTCTCCCACTGTCATATCTCGGTTTGCAGGAAACAGATTCTGTCTATGGATGCGAAGCGGATGAAGCTCTTACCTGAAATTTGATCATCCACTGAGGGTAAGCGAGACACGCCAAACCAAACACGAATGTGGCCAGAAAGTCCAATCTAACGTGGAAGTTTAGTCGCTGAAATGTCTCGGGATAACCGCCCCATTTGTTGTAGCGAGCCAGGTGAATGACATGACCCATTAGATAAACTGAATTACATGCCATGCCCAGATAGTAAGCCAGATCCTGTAAAACAAGCACAAAAATAAGTTATTGACGCTTAGACAACTGGTGTGTTAGAATGTTAGAATTCAGGTTCCTTTAGAAAAAATAACTGGTATACATTTTGTAAACAACGTTGTCGGCAGCTCTCAGCAAAATTGTTGATAAAATAGCAACTGGCACGGGTCAGTATTTCTTTTAACTACAGTAGATCATTGGACTTAATCCTTTAATGGTCAAGCCAGACAAAACCGGCCTCTAGTTGTCTTGAGGAATGTCTATCTGCAGGTAAAGAGACGAGTATTTTTGAAAATTTACCCCTGGAACGACTGGCCCGATGATCGAGCCAGCCATTCCAGTGGTCAATTTTCAAAAATATTCTCTTTACCTGTAGATATAAGGAAATATTTAGATTTTCTTGACCAAATTTGATCAGTAAAATGCTAAGCGGCGATCCACTGACATAATACCATTAATACAGGACAAATTTAAAATTGTTTCTAGATAAGATTTTTTAACTAACAAACTTGACAAAGGTGAAAGAACCCAATTTTGATCAGGAAACTTTTGTAGATTTAATATTATTTGAAGCCGGATCTAGCAACTGATGCTTCTGCTTGAGTGTATTTTCATGGGATATGGTTACATTTTAAGTTTTTCTTAAACCGTAAACATATACGCAACAGATATACTGATTACTGATGCAGAAGTTTAATTCATGTATAGAAAAAGTTCACTTAGAGGTGATCTGTATGTGAAGTTGAGCAATCATTTGCTTCAGGAACGAAGCACTGAATTATGGATTAACCCAGAGAAAGGTAGAGGGGAACATAAGGAAAAGGATTCAACCCATAGACTCAAGGTATGCGATCAGACGTCAAACACACCACATGCTAAATGACATCAAAATCAAAATGATGGAGGCGCTATCACGAAGATCGAAGTCTGTCACAAAAGTGTACAAATTGTGTGTCTCTGATTAAATTTACAAATTAATAAACATTCTATTGGATGTTATGAAACCAATTTTACGTGGGATCTGTTGTTGCCATATCAGTCAAATTTGTATCAAAATATTCACTGGCTTACTTGTATAATTACATTAAAATTGAGATTGTGGGGGGGGGGGTGAACCAGGTTTTAAATTTCAAAATATTTGACAGAACGTTTATTAAATAGTAGACTAAATGTTTGTACAACGTGTCGGACTTAAGCATCAAAGGGGGGTAATCAGCGGTATTCTTGAAATAGCAAATAGGGCATGATATATATGTTACATTTACTAATTAAAAAGATGGTAATATTTTCCAATATAAAATTAAATTAAACAATAGAACAATGCGATAAAACAGTGACAAGAACAGTGACCTTTGACAAGTGATGTGTACAAGGGAACGTTTTGCGGTTTATTTTCATATGTACTGTTAGCGACTGCTGGGCTAGTGCATTCGTTTGTACATAGTGTAATATCGCCAATTTCCGTCCTGGTGTCACTTTTTCTTTTTTTTAATTTTCTAAAACTGTTAAGTGCCAGAATGTTCCTCCTTCACTGTGCATTTGAAAATAAAACAAATTTCTGAATTTCTTTTTTCTAGATTGCGACCACTTGCAATTTTCGTAATGCTGTCAACATACATGGCCATTTTGGATAGCGCAGCTGCGTAAGCCTAAATTATGAATTTCTACCGATATTCTGCGCTATACCATAGACTTATTATATAATTAGTCTATGGCTATACTAAGAGAAACCTTCATTTTTTTTTTAATTTTCCAAAATTTTTTGATGCTAAACCAGTAAGCAGTGAAATCAGTGGTAAGCTTTTCGATATTCACTGTTTGCCTCATGAATTTTATTGTTTTTCGTGATGCTGTACAAAGCTATTTTTGTGACTTTTTCGTCAAAGAAGCAGCAGACGTTTTTATTTTAAAAATTTTTCTATTATCTTTCATAAGCATAGGAACAAGGGGGGGGGGGGGGGGGGGGGGTGAGGCAAGGGGGGAATACCAATAGTGTATCCCACCACCCATAGTGCTCCATAGCTTTTTACCCCATCCTCAGTTTAGCCCCCATTCACCACCCCCCCCCCCCACCACCCCCTCAAAGTACATTACTGCACCGCTGTCTTTCTGATGAGCCATTAAACATAGGTCCAGTCTGCCTAGGCGCATGTTAAGGACACCATGGACTGACATTAAAATTCCTCAGAAAGTGATATTTTTGTTAGGCTTTTGGTAACAATTTGGCATCTTTTTAACCGTGCCTTTGTAGTGGTCTTGAGGAATGTCCATTTACAGGCCAAGAGAATATTTTTAAAGATGTACCACGGGAACGATTGGCTCGATGGCCGAACCAGTTACTCTAGTGGTCAATTTTCAAAAATAGTCTTCTCTTGGCCAGCAAATGGATATTCAATTAGAACATATTTTGATTCTCCTTACCAAATTTAGCCATTAAAGTGGTAACGAGATAGGGCAGATGAGAAGTGGAAGTTTCAAGGATGTGGGATAGAAACGTAGCATTATGTATTTAAGAGCAAACACTATTTTTATATGTACACCGGAATTGTACTCCCAAATTATAATACATTGAATTTCTTAACCAGTTCACAGATCAATTTCATGCATTGTCAAGATTTGCTAGAATTGAAATCTAAGTTGCTTAGTGATTGTCCATTCTCGGTATTTGCAGGCCAAGAAAATTATTGAAAATTTACTACTGATTTGACACGTGAAGGTGTTGGTGTGTGTGAATGAATGTGGTTGACGGTAACTGTGAGTGGTTGTGACAATGAGTGGTGGTGACAGTGGTAGTGAGTGATGTTGAGTGACACTGATGGTGAGTAATGTTGACAACATTGACAATATGGTTGAGTGATGAGGTGAGATGATGACTGTCCCAGTGGGTGGGTGGGTGAGTGATGGAGAGAAAGGAATGGAGAAATGGAGTGATCAAGTGTGAGTGGATGAGTGGCTGGCTTGGTGAGTGGGTGAGCGCTTGGGTGGACGGGTGAGCAAAGAAACGAGTGTTATCACTCAGCGGGTGAGTGCATATGGCTGAGTGGATTGGTCGGTATCCCTGTAGTGTGTCGGTGGGTCAGTGAATGGTTTCACTGGCTGGGTGTCAGTAAGTGTGTGTGTGTGTGTGTGTGTGTGAGGATAGCAGAAACTGACGAGGGCTAGTAATAATAAGCCAACCAATTCAAACGAGTATTTAAATTAACTAAAATTTCATATCCTGATAGTTTTATAAATAACAGCTCAATCGCATTGATCAATCGACTTCTAGGCTACACAAAAGTAATTCAATCGAGAATAGCCGTTTTGTTTACCCTACGGTACCCTGATAATGCAGGCTACTGGGCCAATGCCAGACCAATACGGCCTGGTATCGGCCCAGTAACCCACCTTATCAGGATATATACGCTTTCACTGCAGTCTGCATGAGTTAAAAGGTCACATATAATGTCAGTTCGTTTTCCTAAATTCGTTCATCGACTGCTGTTTTGCTGAAGTTGTACCTTCTTTTTTAGACCTAAACATATGGTACATATCTAGTACATGTAACCGAGGGCTATAGTAATAATCAGCCACCCCTGCCCTGTAGGTGGGGCTTAGAATACACCTTCCGTATCCTCTGCGTGTCGTAAGAGGCGACTAAAGGAGGTAAGGGCGAGGTAACCCTGACAGAAACCTCGAGTGCTGAAGACGGAGGTTCCAGGCCGCACGGCGCACTCTAATAAACCATGGATCCACGCTTATGTTCATGTCGATAGTCACTTACAGGACTGGCAGTATGATCAGCGAACGAAAAGAAGAAGAAGATCAGCCACCCGATTCACGTCAAATTCTGGACCAGATCATCAGTAGCAGTGTTTATAATAGTAGGCTTATCGTAGTCATTCGTGTGAAAACCGGGGATGGCCAAAGATTCAGATGCACAATACATTATTTAAACGTTTGGCAAACAGAATTATATATCTGCTTTAGAATAATAATCAATATCTCAAGGTCTGTGCGCATACCATAAACTAATTAAATAATCGTGAAGTACACCACCATTGTGTACAAACGTGACATTGGCATGCCCGTTGACATGTGTTCATTCAAGATCTTTCCCTCGTACATGTCACTGGTCTCGTATTTCTGAATAACCCATTTCTTATAAGAAAAATGATATTTTATCGCTACAGAATCGAAGAATGACTATGTGCATTTGTTTCCTCTGCTATTAAATAATAGTTTGGCGCTGAGCATTCAGGGTGGTTTGATTAACCCCTTTAAAGACGAACTATATCGAATCATTCATGACGTCAGCATACACATCACGTAGTTAATTATGATGTAATATGATCGATGGATAAACTGGAAAGGTGAATTGACAGCTAGCTATATACTTATCCATACCTCTTTCTTCCACACAGAGCCCTTATGTTCAAATCTAGAATAGAAGTAGGTATCAGCCAGCAACATCAAGCATGCCAACTGAAAGAAACAAGAATTACGCATAAATAAACGTCTCGTCTGTCTCCTGTTTGTCAATTACCTGGACCTTTGAGCTTGTGACCTCAATGTTACCATGCTGCTTCCTAACATTATAGGTATCCAAGTTTAGTTCCAATATTATTAACCAATCCTGAAATATATATATAAATGATTTGCTAAACACAAAAAATTAATGGTAGAAAAGCAGTGGTCAAACAGTAATGTTAGAATGGCAATCTGTTCTGTTCTTGGAGTTTCCACCAATGTCTGGCGCACCACCTTTCGGTGTATTACCCGGGAATCTCTAGAATCCGCAAATTACTGGAGTTTTCCATTAATTATATGTTATATTATATACACACATGCAAACGATAACTAAATCTGACATTTATGTACATGCATGTACACACGCAAGTGATTTTCCTATCTGTATATAGGGAAATGGTCACAGTTCTGAATTCAATGGTTATTCAATGACCTTTGACCTAATGATCTCATTATCATCATGCTGCCTCGTTATGGTACATGAAACCATGTGTCCAAGTTTGGTTCCCGTAGGATTAAGCAATCTTAAAATATAGGCAAACACAAAAACTGGAAATACAGGCATGAGAGGTCAAATATCAAGGCTATGATGACCATGACCTTTGACCTAATGATGTCACTATCAGCAAGTAGCTTCCTTATGGTATAGAGAACCATGTTTCCAAGATGATAGGGAAGATACCAAATATCTCTTCTTAATTAATTACAGGTTCCAGTTCTGCTTTTAGCATGTTTAAAAGTCAAGTATGTATCAAGGTATTCAATATACCAGTAAACTGTGCAAATGTGCCCTTGAGTTCACATCTATCAATCCTAAGAAAAAATAGAAAGTTCATTTTAATCAACTAATATTTGATCTGCTGACCTTGGTATTCAGCAGGTGACCTTGACCGTGTCCATATTTTTAAAACTTCACTTGACTGGTGAATGATCTATTTATATCATATGACATGTTTCAACAAGATCTTTTCGAGCCGCTGAAGTATATATATAGTTCGAAATTGATAACCCATTGTCAACTGCTTGAACAATCACTGTCAGACTTGGTACAACCATTTAGCAATTAGTATGAATATAGGTCGACTTTAAAGCTGTTCGATTTCTCAATATTACCGAGAAAACTGTGATACAAAGTATACTGACACCACTACCGCCAGCATTTCAAAATATCACCAATAATGATACTCGAAAATTGGTTCCTAAATAAACAAATCTGTCCATTACCCACGCTATTGATATATTTTTCAATCGGGCTGTCGCAAGGTCAAAAGTGTCTATTTTAGAAACAATGTTGCTGAAAGCTGTTACTGTTGCGTTCTAGTTTTTTAACGTAAAATTTGCATACATCTTCAGGCGATTCCGAGCATGTCGTACGACATAGTATGAAAGCTTTTTAGTTATTTAAATATAGAAAACACTCGAGGAGACAGAAGTGTCTTTTCCAAACTTAACTTAGCTAGTTACATACCACATACAAACTTTAAAAAATATATCCTTATTTATTCTCAAAACATAAAATATATGTGTGTTGTCTGGGACATAAAACAGACAGTTTTCACACCATTTAGGCATACTCAGAATTCGACTCTGCTTAGCATGCTTAGAGAGTTATTGACATTAAGGGAGGTTGTTAGACACAACAGAATGAAAATTTTATTGAGAGACGAAAGATTATTTGATACTTATATTTATATTAGGAATAAAAAATGTTGTGTGTCGTATGGGACACATTTGCCCTTTTGTTTATTCGTCACAGAATTCTATTATATGGCTAGTCATTGAGAAAAATAGGTTTGCACATTCTTTTAGCAGTCTTGTCTATCATATTATTTTTTTAAATGCCTAGTAAAAGGACTTGCATGGATCATTATATACACTGTGTCATATGGGACATCTACCGGAACATGTCCCGTATGACACAATGTTGTCCTGTACAATACAAAGTGTTGTACGGGACAAACTTTAATATATCATGTTATAGTCATGTAATATAAAAATATCTTTGAAAATCATATCTTGCATTTGGTTGTGACATGAGTTAGAAAATACTAAGAGACATAAATGTGTCTTGTATTTACAACACATAAAACTTTTAGATGTATATGCATCATACGGGAACTGGTAGTAATTTAGTAAGATAGATTTCAAAATATGTTTTTGAATATCTTTTGGACAGTATGTCTTTCACATACAATATTCTAATGACTCCATATCATTCTAACCATGGGACTATTATTTTTTGCCTGAATTATTCAAAAAACAAAAATCAACAAACAATTTTGAAGAAATCAACAAATTCTGAACTCTAAGGAATTCACTACAAAATATATATGTTTACCAAAACTTAGACCAACAAGAGGCCCAAGGGTCTGTGTCGCTCACCTGGAGCACATCAATTTTTGTCAAAATTCTTGGTGGGTGGTTTGGCAGTCTTTTAAATGAGTTTGCGGACATTTTTGCAAGTGAAATATGGCCACCAAACACACTAGATTTTGATTGCCCCATGGCGCCCATGTCTTTTTGATGGATCAACTTCCTGTGAACAGATTTTGGAGGAGTCATTTTCGTGAAAACCAGGTCATCCAATATGGTCGCCGAACCATTTGATCAATCAAGTCCTCTTGAACAAACTTGGCTTACCTCTTGGCCTAGATGAAGATTCCCCAAGTGGTTTCAGAGAAGATATTTAAAGACATTTCCTGAAATTGCCCGACTCCCAAATGGCCACTGGGAAAATTGGCCGATCGGGTTCATTTGAACAAACTTGGATCCTTATGCCCTACGGATGCTTCCAGCCAGGGTTGGTACGTTTTGGACACTAGTGGTTTAAACCATGGTTTAAACCAGGTTTAAACCGTCCGCTCAAAATCGGTTTTGGACACCTGAAAAGTGTCCAAAACTGTCCAAAACCTAAAATCCTGGTCAAAAATATTTTTCCATAAGCTTAAATTATATTTTAAGTTGATTAAAACCTGTTACTACCAGTCAAATTAGTTTCAAAAATATTCAGCATGGTGTTTTCCTTATAATTGAGACTAGACTGTGATTCAGGGATTAAAACCTGGAAGACATACAACTGAATCTACTGATCGTGCATGTATTTGTCTAAACATTAAGTGCCTGTCTACTAGAGCTGGGCGGTTTCCCGATAAAACCGGGAAAATCGCGATATTATTGTTATTGTTATCGTCATTTCTAAAAACCGCCAATATCGTCAAATACCGTCAGTGACGGTATTGACAATTTATATATTGTAATAATTTGATACTAAAGCATTTCATGCGAATTTGACGAGTCTGGTCTCTTCATTTCCGTATTCATGGTAGTCAAAAGCAATCATTTTCGGCACTATTATTGCAGTAAATATATGTCCATGTGTTATATACATAGCCCTACTGTTCTTAGTATAGTTATCCTTCCATGCTCAATTAAATGTTGTTCCAATGAAGACACGTTAAATCTGAAAATCGTAGTTGCTGACAACGTTGAATACGCAAAAGAGCAGCCATTTGTAAAACACAAATATACTTAACTCAGCCTCGTTTTGATTATATTATTGGAATACCACCTTCGCTTTCCATAGCTGATGACGCGATTGACGTCATTACAAGGGAATAAATAAAACAACGACCATCCAAATATCCTAGCGGGATAAATTCCTCGCTAACTATGACGATAAATTCAAGCGATCTAACTAAACCGGTGAAGCCATAACTGTAATCCCCCTATTCTTCATTTGTTCAAGAATAAGTCACCCCACACATGTGTATAAATGTACGCTTGGGTGAGTATTGATCAGTCTTTACAAGTAATACCATTGATATGCTGAATGCGCTAAAGGCAGCCGCAATATGAATGAAACAAGCCCGGCTGGGTATATTGAAAATGATTTGATTAAAACATATTGCGCCATGACAATAATTTCCAATCAAATTGTCTCCAAAATATTTAGCTAAAATCGGACAAGTTATTAATAACTAATAACCTCTTAGATCATCTTTTCTAGAAGACAGCAGATCTTATAGTGTGGAATGTGTTGTATTCACTAATTTCACGCGTTCTGGGTCATTGGCTCAGGCGACTATTGCGCCATCGATCTATAAGGGCTGTGATTTAACCACTTTCAAGACGAATGCAGAGGCTTTATGGAAATATAATTTAAAGGAAATAATAAATAGAGCTGATTAGTTTGAAAACTTTATGACACAAAAGTTGTTACTGACATCGACAGCAACAACTTTGAGTCAAATTGTTTTGAAATAATCTGTATAAATAGCTGATGATTATTTATTTTCACACACTCCGGTAAGTCCAGTTTATAGGATGAAGTGTGTGGTTGACTTTCATGCCGGAGTCAATAGGTCGAAAATGTTCTAGAGGGGGGGGGCTGCTGGGCGGGCAGGTGGGGTTGATTAGTCAATTCCTTATAAAACTTGACCATTTTCAATAATTAACCATTCAGTACCAGAATTTTGCACGTCAAGTATAATAATTTAATCAGTGATCGACGATTCTTATCTATAATTCTACATTCTCTATTTTATTGCTAAAAAAATTCAGGTCATTTTGTTATCTTTATACATGCATACACGCGCGCAGCTGATCGCGTCTTCAGACCTGGTTTGTCCATTAATTGATCATGTGCCTAATCGTGTGGTCTTTCTCGTGGAGCATTCATTATAAGCTTTCAATAGTAATAATAAAAACAGCTGATCGTGAATGCTCCACTAAACACTGCACCCGATTATGACCTGGTTAAAACCAATGAAAGATACTTGATGCTTTTAACCAATCAGGTTGGACCCTTGGGATTTCCCTTGGAGATTCTTGCGCACAGTGACGGAGTTAAGGACACTTATGCGCATCTTCCTCTTCACAAGGACAAAGTAAAACGAAAAAAGGCGAGAAAAAATATTTTATTTGGTGCTGAAACAAATATAATACAAAGTGTAGGCTTTGTTTGTTTATACAACTAAAAAGGATGCCTATTCATAGATTGGCCATATTAACCCTATCATATCCAAAATTATTCCAAATACCGCGATATTAGTAGTTATCGCGGTATTTTTCACAGATACCGTTATCGTCATCCCAATGCCAATACCGCCCAGCTCTACTGTCTACCTGCTTTAAAATTGCCAACACATATATATACACTGATCATAAAATCACAGCTCATACATGTAAGTGACAGTAAGTCTGTTAAGATGTTTTTACTAGTATTAGCTGACTTAGCCCTGCTAGTTAAGTTTTCTCATTTCTTTTTGATAGCTATCATGTCTATGTTTATACTACAATATTCCTCTGATACATGTTTACACAACTAGCATACAGTGACTAACCTCTAGTCTGACAATTAATACAATTATCAGCTTATTTCATCACTATATAATTCTACTCCACTTTCTATTAGAAATCAGTTATCAAGTAAATCTTCTTAATTAAGTTCATCTGTTTAGTTCCTGTCTGGATGTTCTCTCAGTATAATATTAACTTTTGATGTTATTTGAAATATTTGATCAAAGATGTATTTTAAGGGTGGTAGGCCTAAGGATCCAATTTGGAAGCATTTCTTAGAAGTTCTTCTTCTTCTTCTTCTTTTCATTCGCTGATCATACTGACAGTCCTAAGTGACTATCGACATGATCATAAGCGTTAAGTGCGTGGATCCATGGTTTATTAGAGTGCGCCGTGCGTCCTGGAACCTCCGTCTTCAGCACTCGAGGTTTCTGTCAGGGTTACCTCACCCATACCTCCTTTAGTCGCCTCTTACAACACGCAGAGGATACGGAAGGTGTATTCTAAGCCCCACCTACAGGGCTCATTAGAAGTTCAGAGTAATGGAAAATCATTTGCTAAGTGTAGAGAATGTGATTACAAACTTGTAAATAAAGTAGCAAGAATGAAAGCCCACTATCAGAAGCATGAGACACAGACTCCAGAACCCATCATCAGTGAAGAGGTAACTTCTATATCACTTAACATATATATAAGATTTGTTTGAAAACAACTTGACTGAAAGTAATTGCTATCTTAGAGCATGTAACTGCAGTAAAATCCTTTAATAAGATAGCAACTACTTTCAGTCAGGTTGTATAATAGGAAAACTGTCGAATATTTAGAAAATAACTTAACTAGAAGCTGTTGCTGCCTCAGGCAGCAACAGCTTCCAGGCAAATTACTGTCTAAATATTCAACAGAAAATTCTGGTCATTCATTATTATTGAAAGAGTTAACTACAGGCTGTAATTATTCAACTATGATGTCTATGCCTTTGAGTGTGGAAGATGGCTGGAGGTATTAACAATAGGCTCTGTGTGGGGAATCAGATCTAAGTTCAGATAACCTGCATGACCAGCAGTCACTTCAGTAGATGTTATGTTGTAACACCTACAAGTGAATGAGCCTTTAATTGCTATTATAGTTAACTAATCCAAGTACAGCTAACCCTTTCACCGCTGAAATTACTCTACGCTACATGTAAATGGACTGAACCATATATATGTTGAATGTTTTGAAAATAAGTTAACCTGAAGGTGTTGCTGCCTAAGGCAGCAACAGCTTCCAGTCAAATTATTTTCAAAATATTCAACAGAATATCTTTGTGTACTTTTTGGGACAAATATAGTAGTTAGTCACTGTTTAAACAGAGGGAAGTTTAACCCTTACATCCATTAATCCCATTATTTTCCTTTCAAATCAAACATGCAAGAAATATGTTGAATATTTGGAAAATAATTTGACTGTAAGCTCTTGCTGCCTTTGGCAACAACAGCTTCCACTCAAATTAATTTCAAAATATTCAACAGAATATTTCTTATTCACACTTTTATAGAATAAATACAGTAATTATAGGATATAAAAATAAACACACATGCGCAGTGAATTTGACTTTGCTTTACAATATATACATGTACTTCTTATTTCAGAAACGAGTTGCGGCAGCACCCACAAAGCGTGCCAGGGAAGATTCGCCATTGTCGCCACCAATGAAGCGTCAAGCAGTTTCAGTTCAACCAGACCTTAGTCATCACTGCATCTCCACCAGCTCTTCGATGAAATCGGCAATCGACGTAGAAATTGCAAGGCTGTTTTATGCATGCAACCTCCCATTTTCACTTGTTGAGCATCCTCAGTTTATAAAGGTTGTTCAATTACTACGCCCTGGATATAAACCACCTTCCCGTAAGCAAATCGGTGGCACACTGTTGGATACAGTCCACGATCAGGTGACAGAAGATATGAAGGCGATTTTGAATGGCAAGACTGCAACCTTAGTAGAGGATGGTTGGAGCAATGTGCACAATGAGCCAATTATAGCATCGTGTTTGCAAGTTGAAGGAAAGAGTTTCTTTCTACATAGTTATGACACTGGTTCGATGACTAAAAGTGCTGAAAACTGTAAGGTTAAATTCCAGGAGACAATTAAGCATGCTAAGCAGAAATATAACTGCACAGTCAGGACGATAGTTACAGATAATGCGAAAAACAAGGAAAAGATGAGTGACAATTTAAAGGCAGAGGATAATGATTTAGTTGTATATGGCTGTTCAGCACACTGGTTGAACTTGTTAGGACAAGATATAACACCAGATTCACTAATTAAACATATAGTTGAAATTCAGAAATATGTTAGGAAGCACCACAAACCATTATCCTGGCTCTCCGATTGCCCTGGCAGTATGAAGCTGCAGCTTCTTTGTGACACAAGGTGGAAGAGTCAACTAATGTGTATAGACTCTTTCATTCATAACAGACCACACTTCATGAAAATTGTCCAGGACCACGAGGGAGAGTTAGAGAGTGCTATTAGAAAGATTATGGATTATAACCTATTTAAGAATGCCAGAGACTTAGCAGAGCAGCTAAGACCTATTTCCCATGCGATTGATATTTGTTAGGGTGACTCGGCAACACTGGCTGATGCATGTAATGTTTGGATTAACCTTAAGAACAACACTTTGCTTGAACCACATAAAAAGCATGTATCTGCTCGTTCTCACAAGGCAGTCTTGCCAGAGCACCTCGTGGCATACACACTACACCCAAAGTACCAAGGAGAGCTGCTCACACCAGATCAGCTTGAAATCGTAAACAAATGGGTTATAAGTAAAGATCCAAATTTCATAGCGACATTAATCTCTTACCAAGCCAAGAGCATGCCATTTCCTGTAACTTATTTCTCTGATGCTGCTGTCCAGGTACCTCCACTGACATGGTGGAAAGGTCTGAAACCTCTAGGTGTGTCTGCAGATTTTATAGATATGGCCCTTCAATTGATAGATGCGCCAGCCTCATCAGCATCCATTGAAAGAATCTTTAGCAATTTCAGTTACATACATACAAATATTCGGAACAGACTAGTAGAGAAAGCATCAAAGCTTGTCTTTTGTTATAGGATGCTGAGAGGACTGTCTGATTTAGATTACTGAAGGTTAAATGAGCATAAGCAACATGTCATACCTCTTACACATTTCATACAACTGAATTTTCATGCCTGTAATCTTAATCTGTTAACATGCATAATATTTGTAATAACTTTATATATCTTAATATACAATGTAATACAATTTGTATGTTATTATGGTGTTTTGTTTCTTTTATTGCATTATTACTAAGACTAGTAAGTAAGCATGAATAAGCATAGTACAAATATGCTGAAATTAGTTTTGGACAGTTTAGGACTGGTTTAAACCCTTTAAGACAGGTTTTGGACAAAGTCTGTTCAAAATTAGTTTTGGACAGTCCAAAACCCAACCCTGCTTCCAGCCAAATATAATTGAAATCAGCCTGGTAGTTCTCGAGAAGACATTTTAAATTTCCCATTGCTTTAGCATGGGAGCTTTTGACGAGAAAATTATCCAAGATGGCCGCCAAATCGTTTATTCGACAGTTTCGAAAATTGCAAATTTGAGCTCAGAATACCCAAAAACATATGTAGAACCAATTTTGGCCTCCAACTCCATCAAATAAAAAAATCCATTATGTCCGCCAAACACGCTACATTTTGATTGGCCCATGGTGGCCATGTTTTTTGACGGAGCAACTTGCCTTGAACAAACTTTAATGGCTCTTAGTCCCTAATCATAGCTCCCAAATTTTGGGCTGATCCATTCAGCGGTTCTGGAGAAGTCGTTTTCAGGAAAACTAGGTCATCCAAGATGGCTGCTGAACCATTCGGTCAATCAAGTCGTCTTGAACAAACTTGGCTTACCTCTTGCCCTAGATGATGTTTCATGAGTTATCAATCGATTCCCCAAGCGGTTTCGGAGAGGAAGATTTTTAAAGACGTTTCCTAAAATCGGCCAGCCATATTGGCCGATCGGCTTCATTTTAACAAATTTGGATCCCTATGCCCTAAGGATTCTTCCTGCCAAATAACTGAAATTGGCCCAGTGGGTCTTGAGAAAAAGTCGTTTAAAGGAAAAGTTGATGGATGATGGACGGTCGCCATGGCATACGCTCACTTGGCCTTTCAGGCCAGATGAGCTAATAATAAAATTGCCTGTTTCCGCAAGCATTATTTCATAATTTATTAGGCCAAGCAGTGTGTCCAAGCAAATATGCTACACTGAATGCGTTATATTCAAACCAAATAAGAATGTTGCAATGACATATCTGATTGATTGTTCGAGAAGTCGCTTGGTTTTAATTTAAATTTTCCCCAATAACAATGAGAAAGAGGTGCATAGGAAAAAATCTACATGCATTCGTGTGTATCCACCCAGTATTTTCAAACCCTGGATGAACTTTGGGTATGCCCTAGCCATCTTTACCCCAGACATGCTAGACACTCAATTTTCAAATGAGATGCAACAGCTTTCAGCAACAATGTTTTCCTTTCAGCAACAATGTTTTCAAACTGAACATGGCAGCCCGATTGAATAATATATCAACAATGCTGGTATTGGAAAATTTGTCTTTGTGTAGCACAGTTGGAATTGCCGAGACCATGATCATTATAATATGTTAGAGGTATTTAACCCATTCACCGACGAATTCCCAATATCTCATTTTCAACGCTACCATAAAGGAAAACTGTTGAATATTTTGAAATTACTTTGACTGGAAGCTGTTGCTGCACTAGGCAGCAACAACTTCCAGCCAAGTTAATCTCAAAATATTCAACAGAATAAGTGTAATATCTTGAAGAAAAAACTTTTTCAGGGATTTGTCGGTGAAAGGGTTAAATACCTCTAACATATTATAATGATCATGGTCTCGGCAATTCCAACTGTGCTACACAAAGACAAATTTTCCAACACCAGCATTGTTGATATATTATTCAATCGGGCTGCCATGAGGTCAACAGTCTATTTTGAAAACATTTGAAGACATCATCAGTTTAAATGCGCATTCAAGAGAAATCCTGCAAGAAGCTTGAGGAGGTGCAATCAATTCTTTTGAGCAGACATTTGGAAGTGGAGCCATGGCTGGTATGGAATTACCGGTTTGGTGAGATAGTTCTTTTACGATGTGTGCATATAAATATTCAGAACATCTATTTCTATACATTGTATCTCGGTGCTGTAGCTTAACATTTAGAGATGAATACCATCAGGGCATGCTAAAATTGAACTTAGGCTGCCGGCATTCTATGTCATTTAATAAATTGGTACACATACTTGCATTATTATAACATATTGTGTGAATATGCTATTTATCAAGATTCAAAGTGATCATCATGCTGAAATTGCATTTGTATTACACAATGATATGAGATAAAATACAACAGACTATGGATTTATAAATATTCAAAGCACTTATATCTTTCCTAACTACAAAAAATTGGCATGCTCATGAGGGCATCTGACTGTTGAGATCCACATGCCCTCAGTGGCACTCACTAAGTTACAGCCCTGTATAATTTAGTGTGTGGTACAAAATGATGACGCATTCATATTGTGCAATTTACTTACAACTAGCTTTGACCAGAGCATCGTGGTGATTACAGTTGGATCGAGATGGTTTTTGAACAGCGCTATGAGCATAGCAGAATATAGTAACATCACACCGAGAGTATGACACAGGTGCATATGTACGCCATCAGTCTTCTCCTGAAAAATAACAATAACATTCAAAGTTAATAAAAAAGAAATGCACCGTTCCAGTTTATCATCCATCTTATGATGTCATAATCAACCAAGTAATGTGTATGCTGATGTCATAAATGATTCAAAATAGTCCATCTTTAATGCTTAATAGTATGACATATTGTACGAATTGTATGTCTTTGCTATTTAATAAACATGTTTGACTGGCCACTGTTGCTGTCAGAGGCATCAACAGCACGCAGTCGAATTAGATCGAAAATATTCAACAGCTTAAATGCAGTTTTCTGGTAATTGAAAGTCAGAGTTCAGCGATTGATCGATCCCAACACGAGCATGGTGTGGGTGGCGCTTAGATAGTGATGGGTGGGGCATAGATAAAACTGGAATGGTCCACTGATAATGGATGAATCTATGCCCACCCATCTCTAGCTAAGCTCCGCCCATGCTTTGCCTGTGTTGAGATCGATCAAACCCTAAACTCCCTGAATCTCAATTTCTGGAAAACTATACAGGTAAGCTGTTGAATATTTTGAAACGAATTTAACTGGGTGCCATGATTCAAAATCAATTAATAACTAATTCATAGTGTTGTCAATTATACCAGTTTCTGATTTTGCCAATTTCGAGTAAGTATTATATACGTCAATACTGAATATTATCTCCTAATATATAGGTAATGGATTCCCCTCTAACATATTAGATATTCTGTACCCACCCATTAGGTATTCCGTTTCGGGTACGGAACAGCCAACAGGCCAAGTAGTAGGTAAGGATTCTCCAAAATTAAGGTACGTATTAACCAATCTCAAGGTACGGAATGTTAAAAAATAGGCTACGGGATAACGGGGATGGATTTGCTAGGGTACAGACAGATTGAGTCATTGACTACATACGTTACCCTCGAAAACATCTTTCTGGACGATAAATTAATCCAAAAATAGAATACTTACGGAAAGTGTGAAGAAACTAAGCAAACTTTGTGGCCAAAATAGCAGCACAAGACCATGACCTGTAACTATCAAAAAGTCCAGATCAAACCAGAAAGCCCTAGATCTAAACAAGCCAATCACAAGAATGGCCAACAGCAATGTAGTGATGGACAGAACTCCAATGTCTGTATTGGAAAGCTCTTCCGTTTTTATTAGTCCCAGTTCGATCTTCATTGCGAAAGAAACAAGAAGCTATGGAAACAAAATGTCAAAGGACAAGATAAAACATGCACAGACAGGCTTCTAACATTAGAAAGATGCAGCACAAATGCAAGCTTCCGAAGCTGAAAATCAAAAAGCGACGCCAAAATGCGGTTACCTCCCTTTAGGATAACTTCTTTTTGTTGTTGCATTGAGTAAATCCCGTCTATCAGACCGCAGACCCTTCAGACGTACGTTCTTCGGGAGTTGATTCAGTCTTACATGTAATAAATGCGGCACGCCGCAGCTAACGTACGAATCAGAGATTATAAGCTAAGGCGGCACACCGCAGCTAACGCTGTGGACTAACCACTGCAATCTTGATTTCAACAGATCTCCTCTCAAGTTCAAGTTCAAGATTATTTATTTTGATATAGAATATACATTTACAGTTTCACAGCAGGTAGTCCACCAAAGGCAGAGCCTATGTGGCGGTGGACACCTACATATAACACATAACAACAATATAGGACATAAGAATACTGAATACATAAGGTTAACATTTTATAGTCCTATATATATACATATATAGTTAACTGTCTCGCTGCCAGGCCTCTGCAGTCTACATTCTCCATGGAGCCTAACTCAGGGTATGCTGAGTACCTCTAATACAATTTGACCGAAGGTTGTCGGTGGTAACTTTCAGTCAAATTATTTCCAAAATATTCAGCCAATCCAGAGTCATTGCCAATTGGAATTATTTTCCGGTGGCTTGCAGCAGTCCAACAGTTAATAGACGTATTACAATTTACAACATATTTACAGGGAAAGACATGACAGAGGAATGTGTGCTTATCTTGCTTAAGTTAATAATTCTATATTACATATTCTTATTATCATTGACAAAGTATTAGAATTCTTTTAGGCCGTGATGGTAGAGGTAGTAGTTTGGGAGTTACCATTATGACAGATATTATTATTATTATTATTATTATTATTATTATTATTATTATTATTATTATTATTATTATTTATTATTATTATTATTATTATTATTATTATTATTTGTTATGGTGACTGGGTACAAGTATGGGAATAGCATGCCACGATGATGAGTATTTTCTAGTAGGTTTCTATAATCTTCTTTTATATATTCTGCTCAAAAGACTGTAGCTTTATGGTGCGTGCGTGCGTGCGTGCGTGCGTGCGTGCGTGCGTGCGTGCGTGCGTGCGTGCGTGCGTGCGTGCGTGCGTGCGTGCGTGCGTGCGTGCGTGCGTGCGTGCGTGCGTGCGTGCGTGCGTGCGTGCGTGCGTGTGTGTGTTATTCCATAACTGAATTGCTTTGTATGAGGGCTTTTGTTGTGCTGCTTTTGTTTGGTGGTGTGTTGAGTGGAGTAGAGCTGGGCGGTATTGGCATTGGGATGACGATAACGGTATCTGTGAAAAATACCGCGATAATTACTAATATCACGGTATTTGGAATAATTTTGGATATGATAGGGTTAATATGGCCAATCTATGAATAGGCATCCTTTTTAGATGTATAAACAAACAAAGCCTACACTTTGTATTATATTTGTTTCAGCACCAGATAAAATATTTTTTCTCGCCTTTTTGTGTTTTACTTTGTCCTTGTGAAGAGGAAGATTCGCATAAGTGTCCTTAACTCCGTCACTGTGCGCAAGAATCTCCAAGGGAAATCCCAAGGGTCCAACCTGATTGGTTAAAAGCATCACGTATCTTTCATTGGTTTTAACCAGGTCATAATCAGGTGCAGTGTTTAGTGGAGCATTCACGATCAGCTGTTTTTATTATTACTATTGAAAGCTTAGAATGAATGCTCCACGAGAAAGACCACGCGATTAGGCACATGATCAATTAATGGACAAACCAGGTCTGAAGACGTGATCAGCTGCGCGCGTGTATGCATGTATAAAGATAACAAAATGACCTGAATTTTTTTTAGCAATAAAATAGAGAATGTAGAATTATAGATAAGAATCGTCGATCACTGATTAAATTATTATACTTGACGTGCAAAATTCTGGTACTGAATGGTTAATTATTGAAAATGGTCAAGTTTTATAAGGAATTGACTAATCAAACAACTTTTGTGTCATAAAGTTTTCAAACTAATCAGCTCTTTATTTATTATTTCCTTTAAATTATATTTCCATAAAGCCTCTGCATTCGTCTTGAAAGTGGTTAAATCATAGCCCTTATAGATCGATGGCGCAATAGTCGCCTGAGCCAATGACCCAGAACGCGTGAAATTAGTGAATACAACACATTCCACGCTATAAGATCTGCTGTCTTCTAGAAAAGATGATCTAAGAGGTTATTAGTTATTAATAACTTGTCCGATTTTAGCTAAATATTTTGGAGACAATTTGATTGGAAATTATTGTCATGGCGCAATATGTTTTAATCAAATCATTTTCAATATACCCAGCCGGGCTTGTTTCATTCATATTGCGGCTGCCTTTAGCGCATTCAGCATATCAATGGTATTACTTGTGAAGACTGATCAATACTCACCCAAGCGTACATTTATACACACGTGTGCGGTGAATTATTCTTGAACAAACGAAGAATAGGGGGATTACAGTTATGGCTTCACCGGTTTAGTTAGATCGCTTGAATTTATCGTCATAGTTAGCGAGAAATTTATCCCGCTAGGATATTTGGATGGTCGTTGTTTTATTTATTCCCTTGTAATGACGTCAATCGCGTCATCAGCTATGGAAAGCGAAGGTGGTATTCCAATAATATAATCAAAACGAGGCTGAGTTAAGTATATTTGTGTTTTACAAATGGCTGCTCTTTTGCGTATTCAACGTTGTCAGCAACTACGATTTTCAGATTTAACGTGTCTTCATTGGAACAACATTTAATTGAGCATGGAAGGATAACTATACTAAGAACAGTAGGGCTATGTATATAACACATGGACATATATTTACTGCAATAATAGTGCCGAAAATGATTGCTTTTGACTACCATGAATACGGAAATGAAGAGACCAGACTCGTCAAATTCGCATGAAATGCTTTAGTATCAAATTATTACAATATATAAATTGTCAATACCGTCACTGACGGTATTTGACGATATTGGCGGTTTTTAGAAATGACGATAACAATAACAATAATATCGCGATTTTCCCGGTTTTATCGGGAAACCGCCCAGCTCTAGAGTGGAGGTTATTTCTTGTTCTTGTGTTGTGAGGATGCAATTGTGTATTGAGCATAAAGATGTTAGATAAGGATGAGGGTAAGTTGCCATTGTGGAAGTCCCTTAAGATTGTGTATAATTGGAGCCTTCTAATGTCCTCAGGTTTTGACCTTTTCTGATTTAAAGATATCCTGGCCCACTGCTGTTTGTGAAAATAGTTTAATAGATTGCTTTGCAGATTTTAGTCTTTTTAGTCTAGCTTGAGATGTATTGGTCCAGACAGCATTGCCGTAGGTGATGTGAGGAAGTATCATTATGCAGTACAGGTTTTTAATAATATTAGGTGTTAGATAGGGTTTCAGTCTGCGAATTATGCCAATGCGTTTTGCTACCCTGGTAGTAATAATTTCAATATGCTTCTCCCATGTTAAATCTTTGTCCAGATAGACTCCGAAAAACTTAGCATATTGTGCTTCTCGAATTATCTGGTTGTCGATATAGAGGCTTGGGAGAGCTATTTCTTTTAGTTTCTTAGATTTTGTGAATAGTATATAATTAGTTTTTGATATATTTAAAGACAATTTGTTTACTTTAAACCAGTCTATTAATTTCGCCATTTCAGTATTGACATTTTTGCATAGAATTTCTATATCCTTGTGGCTGCAGAAAGCATTTGTGTCGTCTGCAAAAAGTATTAGTGAGAGATGCTTGCAGACTTTGTGTATGTCATTCATATATAGGAGAAATAGCAGGGGCCCAAGAACTGAACCATGGGGAACACCACAAACTATATTTTTGTATTCAGAGATAGCCCTATTGAATTGAACACACTGTTCCCTGTTTACTAGGTAACTCTGTATCCAGTTCCAATGCAGTACCTCTTATTCCACAGTATGCAAGCTTTTGCAGTAAAATTGTATGATCAATTGTATTGAAGGCTTTGGAAAGATCCAAGAATACATCTAGCGTATGTTCATTATTCTCAAGGGAGGTTGATCATTTTTCAATCATATCCACAATGGCAAGCAGAGTAGAGTGTTTTTCTCTGAAACCATATTGAGAAGGATATATGATTGAGTTTTTGTTTAGATATTTAGTAATCTACTAAAATACAGCTTTTCTAGGAGTTTTGAGAAAAGTGGAAGTACCGAGACTGGCCGATAATTAGTAACGTCAGATGCATCTTTAGCTTTGGATATGGGTGTCACACGTGCAGCCTTTAATCTTGATGGAAATACTCCCTGTGTAAGTAAGAGATTACAGATATGGTCCAATGGTGTTAGTATTTCTGTTACACAATGTTTAAAAATTTTCCATTTGAAATTATCGATTCCAGCACTTTTAGCTGTGTTAATTTGCATTAGTATTTTGTAGATTTCGTGAGTATCTGTTGGATTTAAGAAAATAGAGTGTTGAGAGCTACCTGTTAGAAAGTCCTTTACATGTATGTTCGAGCTGGGTTGAATTTTTCGTGATAAATTAGGACCAATGTTAGTAAAATACTTATTAAATTTGTCTGCTATTTCTTTTTTGTCGTTAATGACTCTATTATTATAAATAAACTGTGATGCTTCAGTATTGGTTTTTTTCTTATTTAGTAATGACTTAATCAGTTTCCATGTTTCCTTTATATTATCTTTTTGTTCATCAAATTTATCACGAGCAACCTTCACAGTGGCCATTATATTTCTGTCAAGACTGTACATAATATGCTATTATAATCTGTCAAAACAGATGCCGGCCTGTATCCTCATATTTGCTAGCTCGAGAGGAAAGGGCTTATGCAGATTCATAATCAATAGTAGGTTCATCAGCAGGGACACAATAATTATTGAAAATAGTATTGGAGGAGGCACATTTGAAGAACTCTTTCAAAGGCTATGAGATGAATCGGATTATGTAAAGCAAAACTACCCAGCACAGTAGTGCTTGGGACTATTTGTAGCTTCACAAACAAAAGACACATTGCCAGAGAACAGCAGATTTGCTATATCACAAATGAATATCGTATTGATAAGGTAAAGCAAAGTCAGGTCGAGGAATTATGTAATAATGCACCTGTTAAATTCACAACTCAAATTAGTACTCACCAAGCCCACTCAAACAGCCAACATAGATTTGCTTCTAGGTCAACATTACACAGTAATAACATAGACCGTTCGAGGCAAAATTCTGTCAGCTATCTTTTACGAGTAAATTAGCTATTTTGAGGTCTTATTATTCGCACATTAACTGTCTTATCCCGTAAATTCACATATTTTACGATTTTATTATCCAACTCTTAAATGGATACTATTCTCGTCTCAAATCATCATGTTGTCTTGTACTGACATATTATATATGTACATACATGTGCATAGATTACATGTAATTTATTTCCTGCATAGCCGGCAGCAACAGCTCCCAGTCGAATTAATAAAATATTCTTATATTTATCAATTTTACATGAAGTTACTTTGTCCTTTTTAACTCTCTTAGCCAGTAAATTAGCCTATTTTGGGATGTTACCCAAATATGAAAATTGTTCTCAAGCACGAATTGACGAGTGGATAGGTCTGTCCCTGATTTGACCTTAATATGCCATACTCTGACACTGTATAAGTACTAAAGTTACACAAGGCAGCAAATGCAGATGGGGTGTTTACAAAATTATGCTTGTCACAAGTGACAGCCAGACTTTTATTCCAGCTGTCATCTCAAATACTTATCTGGACATTTACTTCTAGATATTCAAGAATTATATTTCATAGTCTGCACATACATTGATGCTGTACATGTAGTACAACATACTCTGTGTATCATTGTTTGTGCAACACATCGACTGGTCCACGAACTTTTATTGGAAATCGCTTATATCTACATGTACCTCACAAAGAGCCGTAGAGAGCTAGCAGAAACTAGCAAAGCTACATGTAATAAGTTACAACAAGAAGTTTAACTAGAATGCACAGTCAATGGCACACTATCACAAATCTCCACGGTTTTCCCAACGGTGACCTTTTGTCCCTGCCATGTCCACCATCCCCAAGGTTACAATATTTGACATTGTAATCCCCCTGCTCCCTCACCCGTCCTAGGGACAACCTTGGCAAGAGTTATCTCCTTAAAATAATAGAGTTTATGATCATCCCCTTGAGTACAGTAACTGCGTGCCCTATTCCCATACCACGCTGATGTTTATATTCTATCTTTTACTGTCCCAGTAGCAAATAAGACTTTTTGAAATAGTTTTGGTGGAAGATGTTGCTGTCTAAGGCCGCAACATCTTTAATCAAAATTGTTCAATAAAAAAAAGGATACAAATTTAATCTAATAGAGATCATGAGGGTCTTCAGAAAATGTTAAGAAACTTTAATCCATAATTAAATGACTTCCTACATTTGTAACTTTCAGCTCTTGGAAAGTCTTACCTTTGATCATCTGGCTGGAGCTCTGGTTTTGCTAGTACTCAATCATGAATGGATTACTTCTAAACATGGTAAGAATGTTGATGTTTTAACAATATAATATATACCCTGTTGATGAGGATCTCGTTAACAAATATGCTATAGTCTTAAATATGTACAGTACAGTGGTAAGCTAGAATTCCATAAGAGGTGATGCAGAGGTGTAATAAATTGATCTCATTACCACCACTTGTTTTGGGGGAAAATGGATCCGAGGGGATATTGCAATCACCTGTGTCTGTCTGTCAGCATATCTGACCTGAAACCAAATGAAAAGGGGCATTTGCATTTTTAGGTTGGCAAATGCCCCTCGGGCTCACCCTCAGTGCAACGCTTGGGTGGGTGGGGCCACCGTGGGTGGTGGGGCGGGGCACGGTGGGTGGTGGGGGTGGGGGGGATTAAGTTAAATTTACAGAGTTCAACAAAAATTGGTATATGTTAGTAACATGTACACATATGATTGAGTATTGCAAAACTGTTTACATTAGGCTCCGCCCACAGAATGTGGGTGGAGGCAGAAAGTCACAGTTGTCGAAAGTGTAGGGATTTGTGCTGATGTGCCATCGACTCTAGTTAGCTCACTTGACCTTATGCCATGGCGACCATCCGTCATCTGTCAAATTTTGCCTTAAATTGTATCTTCTCTTAAACCGTTTGGCAGATCTTAACCAAATTTCGCTTGAATGACCATATGATTGATTTGCAAGCTCCAGAACATATATTTAAAATTTTAGTTTATCAATTTTTTGGATGAAAATCTTAGATTTTATGCAAAGCTTACAGGAAAGTGTCAAATATGCACCTGCTCTTTAACCACTTTGTGGATTTCAACCAAATTTGTTTAGAAGGATTCTATGGTACTAGGCTCCAGAAATTCATTTCAAAATTTTAATTGGTCTTATGAGAAATCTCCTTCTTAGCCACAAATTTGGGTAGAAGAAGCCTATTGTGATACGCTCCACTCCTGGACATCTATTCGATTTGTATGTTTTGGTGTTAAATATTTTAGATTTTATGAAAAATGTGCTGGAAATTTTCGTAATGTATCCTACAGGTACTTAACCGCTTGGTGGATTTTAAACCAATTTGGCTGAAAGGATCCTAATGTGGTAGACTCTAGAACTTCTATTCAGCATTTTGATTGCTCGATTATTTTTTGGTGACCATCTTAGATTTTCTGTAACCATTTAAAACGCTATTACTTAATCGATGGCCCGATTCCAATGACATTTGGATGGAGCGATTCTGTGACTTCAACATATCAAACAAGAATTTTGATTGGTGAGGTTTCGGGTGGCCATCTTAGATTTTCCGAAAATGATCAATTTCCATTTAAATGCTAATGGGTACAGGTGAGCGTCATGGGCTCTTGGGCCTCCTGTTAAAGTTATTATTAGCTCTCTCAGCCCGAAGGACCAAGTGAGTGTATGCCATGGCAACTGTCCGTCATCTGTCCTTTTATCTCCACAAACCAGACATTAAAAATTATTATCTCACCTGCCCAGAACGGATGATTTCAATTATATTTGGCAGGATGGATCCTTATCCGTAGGGCATAGAGATCCAAGTTTGTTTGAACGAAGCTGATCGACCAATTTGGCCAGCACCCATCTTGGATTTTGGCCAATTTTTAGAAATGTCTTTTAAAATCTTCTTCACCGAAACTACTAGGGGGGATTGATTCAAGTCCCAGGAAATATAATCTAGGGCAAGAGCTGAACCAAGTTTGTTTATGGGAAGTTACACATTTAACCGGCCAACTACTTTGGCGACCATCCTGGATGAAAAAGTTTTCGCAAAAACGAGTTCTACTTCTACAGAACAACTGAACAAATCGGGTCAAAATCTGAGAGATATGATAAGGGACTAAGTGTCATTAAAGTTTGTTCAAGGTACCTTGATGCATTAAAAGACATGGCCGCTGTGCAGAGCTCTAAATAAGCTTTTCAATAATTTGGTAATTCACTCTTGGAAATTTTGTAAATTAATTGGGGTTTTTAATTAAGTTTTTATACATTATAGTAGCAATATAAATGAAATTAATTGGGTGATTGACTATTTCGGGACTCATGATGTTAAAAATGAATTGGGTGATTGGCCATTTTTATTGGTTGAAAACGCAAAAACCCTGCTTATCTAGAGCTCTGCCGCTGTGGGCCAATCAAAATGTAGCATGTTTGGCGGCCATTTGGATTTTTATATTTGAAGGACTTTGAAGCCGAAATTGAATTTATATAGGTTTTTGGGTATTCTGATGTCAAATCCGCAACTTTGAAAACTGTCAGATGAACGGATGAAATTTTTAACGTTTTCTCGAGAACCACTGAACGAATCTTGCCGAAATGTGGGAGTTAGGATTAGGGCCTAAACGCCTTTAAAGTTTGTACAGGACATGGAAAGTTGATATATAAAAAAAACCATGTCCACGGTAACAAGGTCAAGGTAACTGTGACAAACAGGAGACAGGCAAGACATTTAATTCCGCGGAATTCTTGTTGGTCTGTAAGTATGTTAACTTATTTCTGAGCTGTACTGCAGGTCCATATCTTTTACGGATTTACAAAACTTTGGGAAACAATTGGATGGGCCAGATGCTAATTCCAATATGGCCACCAACATCTTGAAAATCACTTTCCATATGATATCGTACATGTAACATTGATTGAATTATTAATACATTGAAAATCCTTTGAGTGGTGTTATGTAAAATCCAAAATGGCCACCAGACACCCAGCTTGACAACAAATTGGTTTCCATTGGTTCTATCATTGATGCATAACACTGAGTGACCAAGTCTATTTTTGAAAATTTACCACTGGAATGGCTGGCTCAGTTATCGAAGCAGTCTTCTTCTTCTTTTCGTTCGCTGATCATACCGCCAGTCCTGTAAGTGACTATCGACATGATCATAAGCGTTAAGTGCGTGGATCCATGGTTTATTAGAGTGCGCCGTGTGGCCTGGAACCTCCGTCTTCAGCACTCGAGGTTTCTGTCAGGGTTACCTCACCCTTACCTCCTTTAGTCGCCTCGTACGACACGCAGAGGATACGGAAGGTGTATTCTAAGCCCCACCTACAGGGCAGTCATTCTAGTGATAAAATTTCAAAAATACATGTAGTCTTGTGGCAGGAAAATAGACATTTCACAAGATCACTGCAGAGCCAGTTTTGGCCTGCTTGACTAATAGAAGGTTGACACTCTTAAAATGAACCTACATAGATGTACTCTATATCTAGATAACTCAAAAGAAAGCAAAATGTACTGGCAGAATGTCTTACACGTATTAACTGTCTGCCTGCTGAGTTTCTGCCGACTACATTTTCCATGGGGTTTAACTCTAGGTATGCTGACTATTTTGAAAATAATTTGACTGACAGGTGTTGGTGGCTCACCACTAACTTTCAGTCAAACTTTTTTTAATTTCGCCAGGTTCAGAGCTACATGTATTGCTGATTGAAGTTATTGTCTGGTGGCTTGCAGCAGTCAGACAGTTAAATTGAATCTTAGCATTTGTCTTACATATCACAGAGGATACTCTACCCAAGCAGACATTTTAACGAATGATTCAAAACTTTAGTCCAATCCATTAGATGTGGTGTCTGGAGTGCTACAATGTCCGTGGTATTTTACTGTGACCAATTGTTTCAAAACTACACATTCATTGGGTCTAGTCTGGGGATGAATCCTCAAGAATTGGTTCAAGATCAGTGTGATAATGACAAAACTCAAGGATAATATTCTCAACAACAACATTTTGCCTTTGCTTCAAATTAGCAGTTCATCTATCACATGTGTTAATCATATTGCACACAAACATGGACACTTGCATATATATATATGTCCTTGATAAAACATCGTTGTCACGGAACAGTCAGAATTTCCGGTTTGATGGCCATATTGGATTTTTTTTTTGATTTGGCTGGATGGCTAAGGTTCAATCTGATTGTGTGGTCATCGTTCATCATTAATTTTCCATTAAATTTCGATTGTACTGAATTCCCAATTTTGTTTTTATGTCTTGTTGCTGCTGAATTTAAAGTGCTATGTCTGTTCAAATGCTAATGGTTTAAATGCTAATGATCCCGGTGAGCGTTATGGTGCTTGGGCCTCTTTTTTGAAATGTCTTAAAAATTTTCTCCGAATCTGCTTGAGGGATCGACTCATGAAACATTATTTAGGGGACAGTTGTTCAAGCAAAGTTGGCGGCCATCTTGGATGATCTAGTTTTCATGAACAACATCTCCAGAATTGCTCAAATTTGGCTGATATGATTAGGAACTACGGTTCATTAACGTTTGTTCAGGGGGAGTTGATACGCCAAAAACACGACCTCCGTGGATCGATCAACATGTAGGCGCCTACACAGGTATGTGCACAGCACACACATGCACGCATGCAGATGTAGCTCACCGGGTAGTGTCAGGCCGTTCCGAAGTATCCTGTCGACTCGCCGTGCCGCAAGTGCACGAAGAGTGATGACGCTGGTTAGCATCCGGTCTCGAGGTGGACCTTGAACGAGACTGCCCTGCGGGAAACAAACACCGGCTCCTAAGGCCGGTGGCAATCATTCCGGTGGGGCTGTGCGACCATCGTCGCGAACATTAAACACAACAGTCTCATCCCAAGAAGTTGTGTCACCAGTATGCCTGTCCATAGCAATTTCGTGATCTATGGACTTACAAGATTTGATTTGGTGACCTAAAAATATATGTCTATACAATGCGTTTACCTAAACAATTAAAAATATGTTCGATAAAACTACAGTAAGAGCATACGAAAATATGAGACATAGAGGCAGGTAGATGAACTTTTAAACATGGGGCTCCCGGAGGTACCACCCAGACTCATAGGTCTGCAGAGGTATCCCCGCAAGGGAGGCTCTCGTACATGAGACATAGCTATTTAACTTAATATAAGTTATTATACCTCTAAGCTGAAAGGAAGAAAGCTATCGCAGACGAAAAAGTGATGTGCCTCATGTGGGCACTACTTCTAGTGCTAGTTTGGGTGAGGAGTGTTATCCTGGCGTGGACCATCATCGCTGAATCCTTGCGAGAAGCAAGTGCCTCGCACGGGCCTCCATCTTGGGAAGGTGTCGCCACGGCTTAAAGCGGGAGAAGAATAGTAGGCAAAAATGGGCCCACTCTAATATTTCAAACAAAAATGCTTTAGAAAGAAAAGACCATACCTAGTGAGATTATGACTATAGGGGTGCATACTGTTTTACATGAAGACGTAACGGAAGATTCCCGATGGATTCCTTCATCACCGCCTTATGTAATTCCTATGCTGAGTTAGTAGTTGCTGCTTTATTTCTGCGGGCCTTCTGCTTTGTTTAATTCCTTTTAGTTGTTTTCAAAACAAGAATTAGTTTAGGCCGCAACTGGCCGATATCTACCTAACTATTAGACACAGCTGTCACGGAGAACAGATGCCCTAGGACATCAATACTGTAGACAGCGCTCATACATGTTACTTAGTAGGACCTCCGAACTGGGTAAGAATCCAGACATTCCGCTTCGTAACCACATAAAACATTACAGGACATGGTTCACATTTCAGGAAAGCATTATTAGACCATCTCTCTTATCGTTATGGTGGGGTTAAGAGAGACGAATTCACACCGTAAATGTCCTTCCCGCAAGGGCGTGGCAGATCTAAATATCATGCCCATACATTTTAACAGAATTCAGTGGGAATACGTCACCGGGTCCTATGGAACTAACCGTTTAACCTGTCGTTAGGTTTATATATACAAGTTGCCAGTTTTGCACTGCGGTGCGGGGGGATTGTCAGTAAATAAAATAATTAATACATGTGCTTTCGCAGTGCTTTCCTACATTGGCTTAAAGTACTATCTACTAAGTATCCGAAGATACACAGGAGTGCATGTGATACCGCACCCTAGCCATCACCTCTCGGAAACCCCAATAGTTTCCCAGAGTCGGACCATCCCATGGTGCGGATAGGGATACCCAAACAATTAAGAAGCCACAAGGCTGAGTGGAGCATGATGAGAGACAAAATCTTAGAGTTATGAGTCTTACCGGAGTCCGGGGCTAGATTATCGGACTACCGGAAGAGAAGAGTATATTACACAGTATGTAATGAAGAAAGTGTCTCTAATCATTTTGAACCTATCCTATCGAGCTGTGTATAGAACAGGTTAGTCGGTAGCATGCCGGGCTAAACAAAGTTATAGCACGGACAGCGATCTCAGTGAAAAATTGTTGGTGGTGGGAGAAAGTGCTTCATATATAAATGTTGCTGTATAGTGTTTCCTACGTGCACTGCAGTCTTATGTTTTCTATAACTAAGCAAAACAAGTGAACGGATGGCCACTGGCCATATACATACATAATCTAACCAGAACAAACAATACGGTGTGAAACAATTAAGATATATATATATATTAATACAGGTTAACGAACCTACTATAGTGCGGTTAGCAACACATTGAAGAAAATGATAATAACTATTAACAAATACAGAAATTATAACTATCGGTCCTAAGACCGTTACGGTTCCTTTTAGTCATCGGGACTATTTTTATGGATACGATATAATTAACAAAACCTATATAGAGAAATAATTAAACTGTGAAGTATAGTTACTTGAATACTTTGTAGTCATTCCCAAGTTAGGCTACCGTGTTACTGAAATTGACACATCAATCCATAGTCAATGTGAGATGATGCGCTCTCCGGAAGCTGGAAAGTTCCCACAGGCTGGTTCCTGCATGTTGGTTCCCGCGAGCTGTTGTCCGCAAGCAAGATTCCCGCAAGAACGTTCATGGCGGGGGAAGGACATCACTCAGCATTGTAAACCTAATAGAATGTCTAACGAGCAGTCAGCAATAGATACGATAGTACTACGTGGTGAAGAAAGTTCCCATACACCGATGGTACGGATGGAAGGTGTAAACAACCCGATCACTAGCGGGGGTTGTTAGAGGCAAATGAAGATACAAAACAAGGTTTCACGGTGCTGGGTACGTCAACCAGCTCGGAAGATGCACCGGGCAGAGTTTACTTGCTATGGTCGAAAGTCGAAAGCACCTACACGACTGGTGCGACAGACGTTTGAAATACCACTTTTAGGCATGCCTGGTAGATCCGGCGAGTCATCCATCAAAGAACATCCTGCCTCTACATCTGTAGACTCACATATTCAGGCCGCAAAGGCCTCACCGCAAGTTTGTGTTCCGAATGTGGATGTAGTATTCGTGAACGATTATCAAAAGTTCCAAATTAGTCCCGCGGATACGGAGTTACAAAATCGTTTTAGTGCGGTGGGTTGGAGAACTGCACACTACAGGATAAAAACCTGACACATAGCGAAGGAAGACACGTAATGTCTGTCACGCTTGTAGTAGCTGGTACAGATCCAACCTGTTCGGCCCCTGGATCGCTACTCCTTTTATACTCCTCGTGACGTCACAGGCGCAGGCTCTATCCAATCATCGGTCGAGCAACAGCCAATCAGCGCGCAGCTAATAATAGCGTAGTCGAACGTTCTAGAACATTCTAGAGGTTTTGCGTCCACGTGGTTATGACGTCACGGCAATATTTTGAAGATAATCAAGAAGAGTTTTCCCTGGATAACTCAGCTATTTCTCAACCGATTTTGAAATGGTTTACAGATTCGGAAAGCCCGTCGAATTCTGATCTTGATTAATGCCAGATTTACCGGGAACAGGCAATCAATAAGGATTACAGAGTACCAGCTCGGTACACTAAAAGCGCCATCCTATCCAGATCACAACTACGCGCTCCATAGAAACAGCGTCCCGGCACGCGCATGCGCAAAATGCATTTTAACGAACTTAGTCGTTTTTCGACACGCTCTCTCTCCCATAGGCCTATATACGCGCTTATAGCTCTACCCAGAGGGGCGTGTTCAGGAAACGAATCCTAGACGGGCGGCGTGTACCCAGCTTAGCTGGTACGGCTGGTACCCGACCTGTCGATCCGAACTACACCACCCCCTTCTAGTTTGACATTCGTGGCAAACGATCGTGCATGGTGGATCGCCGCACAGACGTACGCTAGGCGGGAATTATAGACTTCCCGGGTAGGTGCGTGGCCGGAGAGGAGTAGTGACGCATAGACGTGTATTCAAGAGACAGAGCACATAGGGGTGCCAAAAGGAGGGGTGCATTCTTTCAGTTTTCAATTTTTTTTACCTGGAATTATTTTTCCAGGCCTTTCTACTTTTTTGTGTTCTTTTTATTATTAATATTACGGTGCGTGCTACAACTTTATTTAGTATATGATTCTAAACAATAGCTCGCATGGGTGTTCCCGTTGAGAGCGGATAATCATAATCTCCGCAGAGAACACCCAAGCTCCAACGTACCATAATTTAAGTTTGTAAATATATATAAAAATATAATAATAATTAAAAAAGACAAGGTATATGGAAATATAGACGATGTAACATACCGCTATGAGGTATGTTTTATTAATCACACCAAATTACTTGCGCACCCCGGGTAAATAAAGGGGCACGCAACACGTATCACCAGTATTATCATTATAAATATCTATTTGCGGCCCGTTATTGCGGGTCCGCAATGGTCAGCTCTCACTGGCCCATATCCATCCTGACGTCTAAGACAGGAAGAAAAATAATAAGAAAAATAAGATATTTAATAATAATAACTTAAAAACTGGTTTATCAGGCAGCCTCAGCGTTATAGTTGTTACAAATTTAGTTTGGTCTGTAACTACTTAATTCTATAGGTTTGGCTCAACGAAGGCTGGCTTCTTGAGAAATAGTAGGGAAGGGACGAGCCGTAGTTGTCAGTGACGTCCCCTTACAAATATGAGTGTGGCAATTCTGCGCCGTCTATGTTGTATCTCCACAGAGATACCTAACCTATCCTTATCTATATATACAGGCCCTGAATATAACAGATTTTTTAGGTTGTAGCCCCACCAGGGCAACCAGTGTGCTAGAATTTGGTTGCCCTGCAACAAAAAGTGGTTGACCACAGGAGTGTGTAACTTGTGTGTGACCTGCTTCCGCGCTGTGTCCGCCACCATGTGAGGGATGACTGCCACCTCGACTCGACCCCTCTGGCTACACGTTCATGCGGCATGCATGTCTGTGTGTGCGTGCATGTGTGTGTGTGTGCGTGCGCGAGTGCACGTGTGTGTATGCGTGCATGTGTGTGTGTGTGTGTGTGTGTGTGTGTGTGTGTGTGTGTGTGTGTGTGTGTGTGTGTCCGGAGCTGTACGTTTGATTGATAATTCTCTGAGAAAGAGGGGGGGGGGGGGACGACGACTTCTATTAGGTACACATTTGGAATTCATGGCAAAGACATCACAAAAAATCTTGAAGGTCTTCACAGCTGCATTGATCATTACAATTACAACGAGACAATTTTGATGAATTTTAATCTTTCAAGGGAAATAACTCTGGCGAATATATGGGCGGGTTTTGCCGAAACGAAATTATGACACTTCGTCTATTCCTAAAACATCTGCTGAACAAAGAATTGTGAGTGTAGGTTCAAAACTCTTCGCGATATGGACAGGACAGGACAATTTTTATGAATTTTAGCTTTTCAAGGGCGATAACTCTGGCGAATATGAGTGAATTTGTCGAAACGAAACCATGACACTTCGTCCATCCATAACACATCTGCTGAACAAAAAATTGTGATTGTAGGTTCAAATTCTTCGAGATATGGTCCGGACAAAAAAGATTTGATGAATTTTAGGTTTTGAGGGGAGATAATCCTGGCAAATAAGGGTTGGAATTTGGCGAAACGAAATCATTACACTTCGTCTATCCCTAACACATCTGCTGTAGGTTCAAAACTCTTCGAGATCCGATCCGGACAAGAAATCAGAGAGATGGACGGACTCACGAATGGATGGATGGACACATGCATGGCCGGACGAATGGACGGATTGATGGATGGATGGCGCACACCATCACATAATATGACACCGCTTACATGGGCATATAAAAACTACTGATTCGTGTTGGCACAAATTTTAACAAAATGGAGAAAGATCTCCAGACTTTGCCTTGATCTGGGTAAAAGAACTTGGATCCAGATCGGTTCAAATTCTGCATCTATGGATATCACGGAAACTACTGGTTCGATTTTGCTCAAATATTAACACAAAAAATTGAGTGGCCATAGACAACGTTGGACACGTCCAAAACAGGAAATGTGGAAATCAAAAAAAAAATCTGAAGACCTTTTACAACCACGGGAGGGAGAGGGCCTACAATTTCTGATTACACTTATTATAAAGCTAGTGCCTGTGAAGAGATGCAATGTCGTATTTATCTTTCAGCAATTTATCTAAGTATGAAATATTGATGGCAATAATTTCAAGGTTGCAGAAAATTAGCCTTCAATGTGACTCAGTGAGGGTGATCTTCATACTCTTACGTCCCGTGATGGTGGAGGTTTCCACATATTGTAGCTCGCAGGGGTACGCGCTGGTCTATTCTACTGCTGCGCCTCATTGCACCGCATGTACAGGATGCGTGGAAGGAATGGTTAGCTATGGTTCTCGGGGTTACGGATCCCATATCACGAATCTCTGAAAAGTACACAGATTCTAGAGCCGGTAGAACAATAACGTTCCAGTGGGGCCATGCAACAATTGCCGCAGAAATTGAACCTCTGTAGCTCGCGGGGTGGCGTGGGGCCATTATGGTGTCTGGGGTAGGCTCGCCACGTCGCATGTACATGACGAGTGATGACGCTGGATCACTCCCGGTCTCAGGGTTACGGATCCTGTGCGACACTGCCCTATGGGTAACAAAGACCGGCCCATAAGGCCGGTGGAACTCAATCGTTCCGGTGGGGCTATGCGACCATTGTCGCGGACATTAAACACAACAGTATCAGCCCATGAGTTTGTGTCACCGGTATGCCTGTCCATAGGAATTTCGGGATCTATGGACTTACAATATTTGATTTGGTGACCTAAATAATTTACCTAAATAGACCGTCAAGTTTGCTAGATAAAAATGAGCATACGAAAATACAAGACATAGAGACAGTCTGATGAACTTTTAAACACGGGGCTCCAGGAGGTACCACACAGACTCACTAATTAACTTAGTATAAGTTATTATACCTCTAAGCCGAAAAGGAAAGAGAGTTATCTTTTATAGTGGCGAAAGGCTATGTGCCTCGCGCGGGTATTACTTCTGATGCTATTTTTGTTTGAGAAGTAGTAACCTCGCACAGGCTGTCGTCACTGAATCCTTGCGAGAGGCAAGTGCCTCGCACAGGCCTCCATCCCAGGAAAATGCTGCCACCGCGTAAAGCGGGAGAAGAGTATTGGCCAGAAGGGGGTCACTCTTATATTCAACCAAAATGCTATAAAGAAAAGACCATGCTAGTGAATGATTACTATAATGTTGCATGCTGGTTTGCGTGAAGGCGGGACGAACGATTCCCGAGGGATTCCCACATCACCGTCTTATGTAGTTTCAAATATGCTGAATTAGTAGGTGCTGCTTTTATTTATGTTGGCCTTCTTCCATGCCTATCCTATCATTTAATTTTTAGAGACAAGGACTAGTTTAGGCCGCAAATGGCAGGTGCCCTACCTAGCGTTTAGATACGGCTGTCATTGAGAGCAGATGTCCTAAGACATCAACACTCAAGACAGCGGCGTGTATACACATTATTTTGCAAGACCTCCAAGATTGGTGAGAATCCGGACATCTTGATCCATAGCCACATAAAACGTCACAGAACAATGGTTACTTTTCAGAAAAAGCAACTTTAAACAACTGACTTATCGTTACAGTGGGAGTAGGAGAGACGAATACCCACCGTGAATGTCCTTCCCGTGAGGGTGTGGCAGATCCCAACAACTTGCCCAGACATTCTTGCAGAATTCGGGGGGGGGGGGGGGGGGGCGAGGAGGATGCGTATCTCGCCCGTCACCATGTCCTATGGAGCTAACCTTTTAACCTGATGTTAGGTTTAAACGCAAGTTGTCCAGATATGCACTGCGGTGCGGGGGAGATTTCCTAAGAGATGAGAACGAAATTAATAATTATAATATGTCTTCGCAGTACTTCCTTCATTGGCAAGGATAACTAACTACTAGGTATCAGAAGATACCCGGGACGTGTGTGAGTGACACCACACCCTGGCCATCACTGCTCGGAAACCTCCAATAGTTTCCCAGCGTCTCATCAGTCCATGATGCGGATCGGGACATCCAAACAATTAAGAAGCCATCAGGCTTAGTGGAACATGAAGAGAGACAATAACTTATAGATATGAGGCCCAATAGGTATGTTGGCCAATTTTACCCAACATTGCCGGAGTGCGGGGCTAAATTATCGCAACTACCAGAAAAGAGCTGTACACTATGCATCTCTTGATGAATAAATTGTCTCTAATCATATTAAACCTATCCTATTGAGCTAAATAGACAGGTTTTTAGTCGGTAGCATGCCAGGCTAAACAGAGTTATAGCACGGACAGCGACCTCAGTGAAAAATTGTTGGTGACGGGAGAAAGTTATGCATTTATAGATTTTGCTGTATAGTGTTTCATACGTGCACTGCAGTCCTATGTGTTCTACAAATAAACAAAACATATTAACGAATGACTACTCGCCATATAAAAAACTAACCAGTACAAGTAACACAATGTGAAATGGTCAGAATAATAAATATAGTACAGGCTGTTAGACCTACTACGGTGCGGTTAGTAAAACACCTTACAGTAAAATAAAAATAACTATGAACAGATAAAGAAATTATAACTAGCGGTTCTACGACCGTTACGGTTTCTTTTAGTCATCGGGACCATTTACAAAGATGATATATAATCATTAAAGTGTAATTAACGGAATAATTAAAAATGTTAAGTATAGTTACTTGGATAGTCGGTAGCCATTCTTAATGATGGGATATTGTGTTACTGAAATTGATACGTCACCATTGGTGTGACGTGAGTCGACACATTCTCTGGAAGCTGGAAGAATTTCCGCATGTAGATTCCCACAGACAGGTTTCCCGCATGCTGATTTAGGATGGAAGCGGAGCGATTCAGGACTGTAATCACAATATAAGAATGCCTTCTACAATAACATTACTGCTAGGAAGAAAGTTCCCATATACCGATGGTACGGATGAAACTTAAAAACAACACATGTACCAGCGGGGGTACTAAGCATAACTGTGCGGGTACGTCAGTTAGCTCTTAAGATGTACCGGGCAAAGTTTACTTGCTGCGGTCAAAAAGTTTAAATAAACCTACACGACATCAGTGCTGGAGTTGAATAACCACTTTTTGGCATGGCCGGCAGATCCGGCGAGTTGTCCACCAAAGAACATCGCTGCCTCTACAGCCGTCGAATCACATTTTCAGGCCGGGAAAGGCCTCACCGCAAGATTTGTTCCTAGTTGGTTCTCGATTTACACGTGAACAATATTGTCGAAAGTTTCCAAAAATGCCCGAACAAATTTTCGGGAGTTCACAAAATTCTTAAGATGCGGTGGGTTGGGTAGCCTCCGCAGTGCTGCGGCAGAGAAACTATTCGAGAATGAGGTGATGTGCTTAAAAACTGTCGCGGCTGATCGTAGCTGCTCACAGATCCAACCTGTTCAGCCCCTGGTCGAGGATGCTCTCGATCTCTGGATTCCATCTCCTTTTATACTACTCGTGACGTCATAGGTGCAGGCCTCAACCAATCATCGGCCGAGCAATAGCCAATCAGCACATAGCTAATAATGACGCAGACGAATGTTCTAGAACATTCTAGAATTTCTGCGTGCACGTGGTTATAACATCACGTCAATATTTTGAACATAATCAAAGGGGTTTTCCATGGATAACTGAGCCATTTCTTTACAGATTTGAAAAGCCCGTCGGATTCTGGTCTTGATCGATACCGGATTCGGTGGAAACAAGCAAATATAAAGAATTACAATGTACCTACTCGGTACACTAAAAGTGCTATCTGCTCTTGGGCGTGATATACATGCTCTGTCAATGCAGCAGTGCGCGCGCCACACGTTTTAACGAACTTAGTCGTTTTTACGACGAAATCTCTCTCATAGGCTCATATACGCTTATAGCTCTACCCAGGTGGCCCGTGTTCATGGAACGAATCTAGGTTGGGCGGCACATACCCAGCTTGGCTGGTACGGCCGGTACCCGACTGTTTGATCCAAACTACACCAACCCCTCCCAGTTTGACATCCGTGGCAAATGATCACGCATCGCGGATCGACGCATGGATGCACACTAGGCGGAAATTATAGACTTCCCAGGTAGGCGCATGGCCGGAGAGGAGTAGTGACGCAATAGACGTGTGTTACGAGAGACAGAGCACATAGAGGTGCCAAAGAGGAGAGGGGAGGCATACTTTTGGTTTTAATTTTTGACCTGGAATTATTTTTCCAGGTCTTTTAATTTTTTTGTTTTGCTTTAATATCTTGGTGCATGCTTTAATTTCATTCAGACAATGATTCGTTAAACAATAGCTCACGTGGGTGTTCTCTTTGGGTGCGGCTAATCATTATCTCCGCAGAGAACACCCAAGCTCCAACGTACCACAATTTACGTTAAGATATAATATATAAAAATATATGTATGTAAAATATATATTTAATTTCCATGAAACATACCCTTACTGGGTATTATGAGTATTACTTAATTACTTGCGCACCCCGGATAAGAATAAGGGGGTATGCAACATATAATGATTAAGTAAATATGTGTGGCGCATTATAGCGGGTCTGCAATGGGCAGCTCTCACTGACCCCATAGCCGTCCTGACATCTAAGACAGGAAGAAAAACAGTAAGAAAAATAGAATATAATAATAAACCCAAAAGTTAGTTTCTCAGGTAGCCTCAGCATAGCTGAGACCGCATGACGGGATTATGACATTATGACACTGCGGTGTGTTGTAAACTTTATGTCGCACACGACCTTCTTACAACACAGGAATCTGCTGTGTTCATTTCAGTGTGAGACACAGCTTGGCAACCAAGTTGTGCAGCTGTGTAGGATAACCGTAGTCATCCTAGGGACGGGATTCAATTGATTCAACATATATAATAATAAGAAAAGTATTTCAAACATAATAAAAAGCCAATTTCCCACAAGTCGGGACTACTGATGTTCTACTGTAACTTCAAACACGAACAATCACACCTCTGCCGGAAAAGTTCCCCACTAAGTCTGGGTCCCACGACTGAAGGTGGTTGGTCGTGGCGGATAAACTTCTAGTGCTGAGATGTCTTCACTATTACTGGCGCTTTCTGGAATGTCTAAAGTGATATTTGTGGTAATGTTTGTCACAGTGTCTATCGTGTCCTTGGTAGTTACTGCGGGTGTTGTAATGCTCGTTTCTGCTGTGGCGATGGTGCTGGTCCCAGTTGGTGTAGTGGTGTCTGACGTGGCAGCCTTCATGATGGTTGGCGTGGTTGCTGCGGTTGCTGTGGTGATGGGGGTGAGCTGTATTGCAGGCCGATGCAGTGATGCTATTGCTGCAGTGGTCGGTGATGACATTTTCCGTGTTTTCGCGTATTTCAGGAGCCGACCCGCAGTGACATTTGGCACAGGCTGTATATCTTGTGTGTGTGTGCGATTCGTTTCTTTCCCGCATATGGACGCTCCGGTGTAGTCCCGTTTCTGACTGCTGGATCGGTATGGCTGGGCTGAGAATGCTGTATAATGAGGGTCGGAGTGATGCTGATAGTAATTGGCTCCGATCGTCCCGGTCCTTCATCTATGGTCAGGTCGGGAGGCGATGGTGATTGTGGATAGCTTGGTATCTCCATCTCTGTGAGTGGCATTATGACTACCGATATGGGCTGGCTGGTGGCAAATGCTTCTGCAGATACGGGTGCTGGTGCGGTTGCTGTTGTCGTGCTGCTGGTTGATGATGCGGATTCTGCCGGACTGGATCTTGCGGAGGACTTCTGTTTCTTACTCTGCTTTATGACCAGTGTGGACGTAGTAACTGGCTGCGGCGTAGCGCTTCCTGACATGACTGAGGGTGGGAATTCATGTCTGGTAGCTGACGCAGTTGCTAATATAACCATGGGAGGACGATGGCTAATGGGATGTCTGTAGGTAGTGTTCTTTGTGCGGGCTATCTTCTCGGTCGGAAGTACTTTGACCGGTAACCGAGATTCAAAACGGGTGGCTGGTACAGCACAATCCTCGCTTTCTTTACCGGGAACTGATGTCACTTCTAATATGCGGTGCTTATGATGGAGCGTGTGTGTTACTCCATAACAGGTGGCTGTGTAGAGATACCAACACGTTATACAGAAGGCTGTCTGGCAGAGATGGTCCTTGTTGATATGAAGAGTGAGGTCGGAATTTTGCGTAAAAGTTTGGGTACACGGTTCTCCGCTAGCTAATAACAAGCTGCACGGGAATCTTTTCACAGCTGATACCGATTCTTCTTCAGATGAATCCGACAATGCTAAATCTTCAAGGAGTGACATCTCCTTCCCGCATAGTAGCTGTGTTGCGGGAACCTAATTAAAACCTAAAACCACATCTCTTCATTTTGACTTTCCAGGCCAAGTATGTAATAATTAATTAATAATAAGATACAGCAGAATTTAGTTTTCGACACGAAAGAAGTCTAATGCTATTTTGTTCTTCCCTCATGTCGAGTTCTGACGGGAAGACGAAGTTTCAGAGCGCGCTTTCTCCATTTATATGATTTAGTGACGTCACTGATGGGCGAATGACAACACCTGGACGTTTGAAGGTGATTCGATCGGCCCTATATGGAAGGTTTTTCACTTTCCTATTCTATAGGCGTCAAGGGATTAATTCTTCCCATATAAAGGGAGTACTTTTAATTATAGGAGGAATGGCTCACTAACATTGTCTTAATTTAGCGCAGTTACAAGTCTCCGATCAACATAAAAACGTAGTACTACTTATTCCTGTGGAACATCACCTTTTAATGAGAGTGAAACGATTTTACGGATTGGATGCTTATAAACTTGCCTGTTATAATTTCAGGCTGGAGCACCCGATGGGGTGTGTGGGAGCCTGATGACGTCAGCGGTAATTACCCCGATTCACCCTCGCCACTCCTCCATCACGCTGTGGTAGTCGCGTATTTGGGCGGCTCTTTTGTTTAAAGCGTTTGATCCAATTTACTGGAAATAGCCGTAAAAGTCACGTGGCTCTTGTAAACACGTGGTTTATGGCGATGGCCAAAATACTGTTGCTGAGGTGTAGTCTTTGTAGATGCGAGAAATGGAAATATATGGTCTATCATGAATCTTTATCAAATAATGTCCCTTATTGCGCGGGTTCTTAAACATGCGTCTTTGTATTTGTCTGTAATAGGTAGTTCTCAGCCCGTGTCGTTTATCGACTAGAATGCAGGTAAGAGAATTTTTTTTGAAATTCTCTTTGTAATTATACTGTTAGATTTTGTATGCCACTTTATTGGCCCGTGCGCTAAAGATTTGTATACGTGGTAGAGCAGTTGTGTTCTTAATCAAAAATATAACAGTAAAGCTGTAGGTAATTTGATGTGTGGTTTAAACAGATCTATTCAGGCGGCGTATCAAAGTTACTGATCCCGACAAGATAGCTGTGTTTTCCGAGCGGGAGGGCTGCCAAGCATTCTCCTCAATGGGTAGAACTAGCTCCGTCCCGGCCTAGACCAGACACACTAATATTAATAATAATGGTTAAATTAAAATACAGCTCGGAAATGAGTGCACACAGTTTTACGATTTACAATGCCGTCGTTTGGAGAATGTGAATACAGTCAACCTGAGTGTCTGTGTTCCTGACATGTTGGTGATTTGAATTAATACGCGTGGCTGGTTATCTGTGGATGATTCTTGCGCTGCGGTGAAGGTGACGTTTTTATTGCCACCGAGTGCGGGGGTGGGGTGGGGTGGGGGGAGGGTGTGTGTGGCGGCGTGGTGTCAACTTTATCGAACCTTGCTGGTATTTCGCTCTGTAATGGCCAAGCCCGTGGGCTGGAGACAGAGTTATTTTAGAGCGTTGATGACCTGTAGGATGCTGTCGTAACTTTGATCAATCCATCATCGAATTCAACTTCTCAGTAGTAAAATCCTACTCGTGACTGACGACAATGTGGGCATCTTGCTCTCTTAACAATATTGACTGTTATTACATGTAGATGATGTATAGTAATCTTGGCTGTTCCCGTACGATGTCGCGGGAGAGGAGAGGGGCGTCGGGCGGACGTTTCTCCCGTGATGCGTACTGTAGATGGCTGCAGTGCATTCCTTCTATCTACATGATCAGTTCTGCCATAACTAGATAAGAAGGCGTGTGCGGGAGAATGGTTGGTTGTTGTTTGTTGATGATAATGTTGTTGTCGGGAAGTCTGGGCTGCTGTATGATGCTAATGTTAAGCGAAATGGGTGCATTCCATTTTTCCACGCTGGTGAACGCTGCGTCTGTTGTTATTGTGGGAGGTGGGGGTTGCAGGAGATATTATTTCTCCCGTATCTTGTGCGGATGGAACTGTTCCGGGAATTTAGTGTCTCTAACAGGGATTAATTAATACCGATAGGTGCTGCTAAATGATGTTGTTGCCGGTATTGAATATCTCTGTTATGCTGAGTATAACCTAGTATATGTGTGATGTGCGTGCAACGGTGAATTGACGTATCCAGTCCTGAGGGCAAGTGTGTTCTGTATGTAACTGACGTTCTGTCTGTGGTGTGATGTCCTGACTGCTCACGGGGGGGGGGGGGTATGGTAGGCCAAATGAAGAAGGTGGCCTTTGGACAGGGGGATGTGGTCATCTCCCGTTACACAGCGGTTGGTGCCTTGTTGTAGTTTTTAGACACTGGGAAAATTCGAGCTGAGAGTCTGCTGAACAGGCTGCTTCCCTGCCCACCGCAGGGGGTATTGTTGGTCGGTGCAGTGCGGGATGCCACCACCTCTGTAGCAGCAGTCTCTCTCATATCTGAAGATTGACAGTCAACAGACGATGAGTGGAGTGTGAAATGGACTGGGCCGGTGATGTCCGAACTTGGTGTATAGATACGGGATGCGAATTGGAGTTGTAGCGTTGGTGGGATGACGGGAAATAGTGTCCCTTGGGAGGGGCAGGGTTTCATCATCTCGGGGCGTGGTCGGGTACACCGAGTTGTGCGGTTTTGCGGTTCTTGACACGCCAAGGCTTCATCTGGCCTCTTCACTTCCATGCCATTCATCACATGTTCCACCCCACAGGAAGCATGGTTTGGGTCAGCCTCAACTTCCGCTCGTGGTAACTCTATAATGGAGGGTATAGCATGAAGTGGGTGGGAATGGGAAGAGATTGGCGGAAGAGCTTCCCCATTTGGTCCCTTTGACAAAACAAACGGAAAGTTCTTCAAATACGGCTTCCCAGATCGAGTAGACCCATGCTGAGGAGGAAGAGGGCGAGTACGTACCTTGTTATCGTCCTCAGCGTTAGCCACTTGTTCACCAGTGTTGTGGCTTGGTAGAAGACTGGTTGAACTGGCACCGCAGTGCTCTGCGCTAATCATGGGAATACTGCTTTTTCTGTCTGGGTACCAGTGTCACGAGGAATGCCCAGTCCGAGCTCGGTTTAAGCCAATCGAAGTGGATGACTGAGGTCAGGCCATCCGAGCACCGATATGGTAGGTCACGTCCGACGTCTTACCTACTACCACATAGGGGCCTTTCCACTGGTAACTCAGTTTACTTGGCACGTTTGCAAACCGTCGTGAATCGTGTACCCAAACCATCATTCCTGCTTCAAAGGGATTTGCATGCACCCTCCGGTCATGCCATGTCTTTTGCCGCCGGTGTGCAGTGGATAAACTTTCTCTCACTAACTCATGGGCCTGTTCTATCCGCTGCCACAAGAGTTCAACATAGAGAGATCGTGAATTTTTCTCTCCTGGTATCTGAGGCATAGCCAGGTCCATGTGTAAGGCTAATTCACGGCCTAACATTAACCGAGCAGGGGTGTAACCTGTGCTGCAATGTACTGAAGTGCGGTAAGCCATGAGTACCTATGGGAGTCTTAAATCCCAATCTCTACAATCAAGGCGTGTTTCTTTGGTAAGCATCTCCGCGAGAGTTCGATTGAACCTCTCCACAATCCCATCACTGCAGGGGTTATACGGAGTCGTCCTTGTTTTGATGATATGAAACAATTTGCAGAGCTCTGATATGAGCCGGCTCTCAAAATTACTTCCTTGATCAGAGTGTAGCTTATAGGGCATACCGAAATGGCAGAACACATTGCCAGGACCTCCGCTACGCTGGATGGCTCTTGGTCTGGCAAAGCAAATGCTTCTACCCACTTCGCAAAATAATATTGTAATACGAGGATGTACTTTTTTTTTTCCATCATCCGTCGTATTCAAGGGTCCGAGCACATCAGTGGCCACTCACTCCCATAGTACACTGCCAATTTTAATTTGTCATGGTGCGATATGGTGCTGGCCAACAGCGCGTCTTTGGCATAGGATACATTTGGCAACCCATGCCTTTACACTATCGTGAATCGCGATCCAGTGGAATCTCTGTTTGATGCATGTAATGGTCCTCTCCACGGCCAGATTCCCGATGTTATCATGTAATTGTTGTAATATAATATTCCGATAATTTTCCGGGATTACCAGACGGTTATTGATGTAGAGAACATTATTGTGTAGGTGACATTCTTCAAACCGCTGGTAATAATATTTAGCCGTGGTGGATAAGGGTGTTACTGATTCATTGGGAGGACGTACACCCTCCTTGATCCATGCATATATATTTCGTGTCTGCGCGTCTGTTGCTTGGTCGTATGCGATTTTCTCTGGATTCCACTCTGTGCACCACAATTCGGGGAACTCTGGAGATGGCTGTGTTGATTGTGTCATGGTTGTGGCCTCTTTGTGTTCACCTCCTTGCCCGATTCTGCTGCGGGCATCGGTATTTCCATGTAAACTTGCCGGGACGGTGAACAATGTTAAAGTTATAGGCCTGCAGGGATTCCTGCCATCTTGCTACCTGCCCCTCCGGATGTTTAAGGTTTCTGAGCCAGCGTAGTGAGGCATGGTCTGTACTGAGGCATGGTCTGTAGTAAATGGGCGACCGTACAGAAAGTGCTTGTAGTACTTGACGAAATGTACCACCGCAAGTAGTCCTCGCTTCGTGGTCGCATATCTCCTTTCAGTTTTATTTAAGGTATGCCAACCTGCTCTGTTCCATCCTCTGTGACCTGAGATAGTGTAAGCTGATGCATCAGTGTCTAAGATGAAATCAAGCTTTGGATTAGGATGAGCAAGAATCGGGGCAGTCATCAAGAGTTCCTTCAACACCCTGAAGGAACCTTCACACTCATTCATTCACTCGAATGGTCGATCCTTCGGTGGTCTTATATAGGGGTGAAGCAATCTCACTGAAATGACAGATGTATCGATGATAGTACTGACATAAACTGAGAAAACTGCGTGTTTCTGTAATCGAAGAGGGCATTGGCCACTCTGCTATTGTCTTTGTTTTTGACGGCTGAGTAGCCTCTCCATCACCGGATATGACATGTCCCAGGAACTCGACACTCTGTCTGAAGAGATAACATTTCTTTGGTTTGAGCTTTAAATTGGCTGTGCGGAATCTGGATAGCACAGTGTCCAAATTTGTTGGTGTTTGCTCAAACGTAGGTCCAAAGACAATTACGTCGTCATTGTAACATAGACAGATTTCCCATTGCAGGGTGGTTAATACCTGCTCAATGAGATGTTCAAAAGTTCCAGGAGCATTGCACAAGCTATAGAGCATCTTGCGGAATGGAATAAGACCATCCCTACAAACGAATGCGGTCTTTTCCATGTCAGCTTCATCCATGGCTACTTGCCAGTAACCGCTAGCTAGGTACAAAACCACTTGGCTCCGGACAAGGAATCCAAGGTCTGATCTATGTGCGGGAGCGGATATGCATCCTTAATGCTAAGATCATTAAGGCAGCGGTAGTCTATACAAAACCGCAAGGTTCCATCCTTTTTGCCTGCTAGTACTATTGGGCTGGCCCATGGGGATGCTGATGGTTCTATAATACTGGTCCGCAACATGTCGTTAACTTGTTGATGTGCTTCCACTTCCTTATGAATGGGAAGACGTCGTACCGGTTGTCATATGGGGTGATCATTGCCTGTGTCGATGGAGTGTCGCACAAGATGAGATTCTCCGAGATCCATGTCTCTGGAGGAAAAACTATCGCAATATTTGTAAAGTAATGCACGTATGTGTCGTTTCTGAGATTGCTTTAATCCTACTGTGGCACGTAAATTCAAATTATGTAGGTGTTCTGGTGTTTCCAAAGAGATCACGTCCACCAAATGGCCACAGCGTACCCCCGGTTCAAGAGTTATGGGATCTGCGGTGCCATTGAACACCCGAAAGGGTATATGCTCTTTGTTGGTGGTGTCCACGATCATGCGAGGACTTGCGCATTGTGAGGCGATCATGTAACCAGGGTCAGGTTCCAGCATGGCAATGTGGGTGTTGCTTCCTAACTGTGGTGCGGTGGCCCACAAGATTTGTTCCTGTCCCGGCTCAACTGTGGCACACGTGTCGTACAATGACGATTCCAGTCTAAGAGGTATCCGTCGGCCGTCTATGTCAAGTTCCTGTTGCTTGAAGTGGATGATGGCTTCACTGGCACTGAGAAAATCAGAGCCAAGGAGGGCGTCGTTTTGCATAGAGGCGATGACAACTCGATGTATGAATTGCATCTCCTCTATTTGAATAACAAGATTAACTACACCGGCTACGGGCACATCAGCTCCCACCGCCATCTTTAGATAGATGTTTGTAGGCTTAAGTGGAAGCTTCTTATGAGGTGGGATGCTCTCATATAAGCGCTTGTTAAATACAGTGATAGAAGCTCCAGTGTCAACGGTGGCACTGGTGGAAATACCACTAAACAGACAGGCACACTTATATATTACTTTACGGTGCACCTGCAGAAGAGTTTCCAATGATGCTATCTGGGATAATGGGCGCGGAGCGGAATCATTCTGTATATAGTCGGCTTGTTTCCGAATAGCTTCTTTTAATGCATTTGATGGCTGAATGAGGAAAGGGTCAGTCCGACGTCACTGCTACTGCGAATGCTTTGCTGAAGACGGAGCTGGTGGTAGCAATGGTGATGGAGTTGTTGCTGTTTTTGTGCATGCAGTGTTTGTGTAGACAGCAGTGCGGATGGGATTCCCACGATCACGGATAAGAGGTACCTGCGTGAGCCACTTCCTACAATGCATCATTGGATGTTTCGTTGAGGCACAGAAGAAACAGTGCCATCATGGAAGGCGTTTATATCGCCAGCAGCGTCATCGTTTGCGAATCCATGATGCGGAGTGATTAGTTTCTCCGATACTGCTGCTGTCTGTAGATGCGGGAGAGGATGCTGTGCGGGAAGGTGTGTTACATCCCACCAGGGGACACTCGAGAATCCAGTGTATTGGTGGCAGGGTGTGGTGCTTGCAGAAATGTTGTTTCAGCGGAGGTGCTACAACCTACCACTGCCGTTTGTTATGTGTGGACATAGAGGGGTGGCGGTGCTGCGGATGTGGGAGGCATCATAGGCATCGACATATGTGAAGCCATGCATAGTGGTGTACGTGTAAAAGCTGAGGCTTGTTGGTGATAGTCAGCCACCGGACGTTGTTGTACGGGGGCCGCAGTTGAGCCGGGTAGTAAATATGGGCACCAAGGTGACTCTCCAATCGGTGCCCTTAGGAGTTTGATGGCTTTTCAGGTTGTGGTGTTCTGCGGTCAGGGGTAGGTGTTGTAGATGGAGGTCGGTTAAGGCACCGTTCCCTACAATGTCCTGGCTGACCGCATCCGAAACAGGTGTTTGGTGGCGGTGCGGTGTTATTGATGTTTGTTGTCGTAAGGTGTGTGGTTGCTAAGTTAGTACTGAGGGTAGATGCTAAATTTGTAAGTGCAGAGATTTGTTTGTTTATCTCATCTATCCAGTCATGCATGTTGCCGTGGTTGTTATTATTTTGCTGGTTCCTGTGCCCCGGGGCTCCTTTGTGGCCACGCCCCCTTCCTCTAGGCACTTGATTGTGATTGGAATGTTGTGGTGCTGGTTGTTGTGCAGATGTGTCTGCAGTGGTGGATGCTGTGGGTGTGGCGTGAGGGTCAGTTGATGGAGCGACGATGGCACCCTCTATCTCGTTGATAGGATGAAGTTGGTGGTGGTTTGTTTTCTCCCACTCCAGGAAGTTTTCAATATGGGCCGCAGTGGCTGTTAACTGTGCCAGGCTTCCATTGTCAGCAAGAAAGAGTTTTTCCTTTAGAGTGGGCTCACCGCTCAACGCGTCAATAAATGTGTCACGGTGAAGATGTGTGATGCCTTCTATGTTGGTGCAGGGTATGCATGGGTGACTAGTCTCCGGATGCAACTAGCCAGCTCCGGTAGGGTCTCTCCCGTGCATTGTCGGAGATTTTTAAGCTGTAAATAGCTAGTTTCCCCGGGAGCGGTGTCGCCAAACCGTTCTGACAATGCTCGTTCCAGTTGCGTGTAGGTGGGTGTGTAGTCAGTCCCGTGATCCGCGAAAACTTGCAGGGGTTTTCCGAAAAGCTTCGCGGCGAGATATTCATCCATTTGTTGGTCGTTCCAGTGGTTAGTCCGAGTTATAATTTCGAAATGGATTTTATAATTGGCCCAGTCACTCTCCCCGCTAAATTCGGGAGGGAGAATGACTCTGCCAAAACCACGGGAGGAACTAAATGGTGGAAATCCGGGTGGTGGTGGTACATGGGTGACTGATGAAAATGCTGATGCTGGTCGTCGTGCGGGTGGTGGTGGTGGTGCTGTAGGTGTTTCCAGTCGATGCCGATGCCGAGGAGCGAGAGCACGTGTACTCCAATCTATTGATGTCTGCCCCATTGCAGATCCATAAACCGGCATGGGTCTATGGCCGGGAAGTGGAATATTGTGGAGATTACGCGGACGTTCTTCATATGGTGATGACTGACAGTCCTTGTATAGTGGTGGTGCAGTTGGCTGACGGTCATGATGTGTGACATGACTGATGTAACGATGAAATGGTGGTGCCGAGTGCTCCCGATGGTGCCGTGGCATCCCTCTAGAATAAGATGATACATTTCATGGGGATGACACGGGAGGTTGTCTAGTATAAGGATTATACCCCTGTCATATAGTATCTGGTGATGACACGGGTGAATGACAGTGATGGGAAGGATAGTAAATTTGCCCGCAATTGGGTCTTTGTCGAGATTGTCCACGATCCGGCCCTGATGGAGTTGGCCTATCGCGGATGTCTGATATGGTACAAAATTCTCACTGATAGGCGAAAACAGGTGATATTGCGATGCTGTTGATTCTGCATGGCTAGAATTTTTGGCATAGTCGGTGAGCATATGAGCATGGTGTCCATCGTATGATGCTACCTCTTGATCGAGGGAGTCGTTGCTGAATGGAGAAAGTATACTAAGCTCGCTATAAGGTGCGGGCATGAGTTCGCTGCATGTCATTGATGTTCTTGTTCTTCGGGCCCCACATCGGGTGCCATTTGTAGCTCATGGGGTGGCGTCGGGCCGTTCCGGTGTCTGGTGTCAGCTCGCCGCATCGCATGTTCATGCCGACTGATGATGCTGGCTAGCTGCCGGTCTCGGGGTTACGGATCCCATGCGACACTGCCATATGGGTAACAAAGTCTGGCTCCTAAGGTCGGTGGAACTCAATCGTTCTGGTGGGGCTGTGCGACCATCGTCGAGGACATTAAACACAACAGTATCAGCCCATGAGTTTGTGTCACCGGTATGCCTGTCCATAGCAATTTCGTGATCTATGGACTTACAATATTTGATGTGGTGACCTAAATAAGTCTATACAATTAATTTACCTAAACAGACCATCAGGTTTGCTAGATAAAAATGAGCATACGAAAATACAAGACACAGAGACAGTCTGATGAACTTTGAAATGCGGGGCTCCCGGGGGTACCACACAGACTCGTAGGTCTGCAGAGGTATTCCCGCAAAGGTGGCTCCCGCATACGAGATCACTAATTAACTTAATATAAGTTATTATACCTCCAAGCTGAAAAGGAAAGAAAGTTATCTTTTATAGTGGGGAAAGGCTATGTGCCCCGCGCGGGCACTTCTACTGAAGCTACTTTTGGGTGAGAAGTAGTAGCCTCGCATGGGCCCTCGTCACTGAATCCTTGCGAGAGGCAAGTGCCTCATGCGGGCCTCCATCACAGGAAAATGCTGACACCACTTAAAGCGGGAGAAGCGTATTGGCCAGAATGGGGCCACTCTTAATTCAACCAAAATGCTATAAAGAACAGACCATGCTAGTGAACGATTACTATAATGTTGCGTGCTGGTTTACGTGAAGGCGGGATGAGCGATTCCCGAGGGATTCCCACATCACCGTCTTATGTAGTTTCAAATATGCTGAATTAGTAGGTACCGCTTTTATTTATGTGGGCCTTCTTCCATGCCTATCCTATCATTTAATTTTTAGAGACAAGGACTAGTTTAGGCCGCAAATGTCGGGTGCCCTACCTAGCATTTAGATATGGCTGTCATTGAGAGCGGATGTTCTAATACATCAACACTCAAGACAGCGTGCATACATGTTATTTTGCAAGACCTCCGAAATTGGTGAGAATCCGGACATTTTGCTCCATAGCCACATAAAACGTCACAGGACAATGGCTACTTTTCACAAAAGCAAGTTTAGGCAACTGACTTTTTGTCCTTTGAGGGCGTGGCAGATCCCAACATCTTGCCCAGACATTCTTGCAGAATTTGGGGGGAGAGATGCGTATCTCGCCCGTCACCAGGTCTTATCGAGTTAACCTTTTAACCTGATGTTAGGTTTAAATGCAAGTTGCCCAGATATGCACTGCGGTGCAGGGGAGATTTCCTAAGAGATGAAAAAGAAATTAATAATTATAATATGTTTTCGCAGTGCTTCCTTCATTGGCAAGGATAACTAACTACTAGGTATCAGAAGATACACGGGAGGTGTGTGTGACACCACACCCTGGCCATCACCGCTCAGAAACCTCCAATAGTTTCCCAGGGTAGGATCAGTCCATGGTGCGGATAGGGACATCCAAACAATTAAGAAGCCATCAGGCTTAGTGGAACATGAAGAGAGACAATAAGTTATAGACATGAGGCCCAATAGGTATGTTGGCCAATTTTACACAACCTTGCCGGAGTGCGGGGCTAAACTACCGGAAAAGAGGCGTACACTATGCGTCTCTTGACGAAGAAATTGTCTCTAATCATATTAAACCTATCCTACTGAGCTAAATAGACAGGTTTTTAGTCGCTGCATGCTGGGCTAAACAGAGTTATAGCTCGGACAGCGACCTCAGTGAAAAATTGTTTGTGACGGGAGAAAGTGATGCATTTATAGATGTTGCTGTATAGTGTTTCCTACGTGCGCTGCAGTCCTATGGTTTCTACAAATAAACAAAACATATGAACGAATGGCTGCTCACCATATATAAAACTAACCAGTACAAGTAACACAATGTGAAATGATCAGAATAATAAATATAGTACAGGCTGTTAGACCTACTATGGTGCGGTTAGTAAAAACACCTTACAGTAAAATAGAAATAACTATGAACAGATAAAGAAATTATAACTAGCGGTCCTAAGACCGTTACGGTTCCTTTTAGTCGTCGGGACCATTTACAAAGATGATATATAATCATTAAAGTGTAATTAACGGAATAATTTAAAATGTTAAGTATAATTACTTGAATAGTCGGTAGCCATTCTTAATCACGGGCTATCGTGTTACTGAAATTGATAAGTCACCATTGGTGTGACATGAGTCAACACGTTCTCTGGAAGCTGGAAGAATCTCCACATGTAGATTCCCGCAGACAGGTTTCCCGCATGCTGATCTAGGATGGAAGCGGAGGGACTCAGGACTGTAATCACAATATAAGAATGCCTAACGAACAGTCAGTAAGTTCTATAATAACATTACTGCTAAGAAGAAAGTTCTCATACACCGACAGTACGGATGAAAGTTAAGAACAACCCGTTTAACAGCTGGGGTTGTTGAATACGGATGAAGATACATAACTAAGCGTAATGGTGTGGGGTATGTCAGTTAGCTCTTAAGACGTACCAGGCAAAGTTACTTCGCTGCGGTCAAAAAGTTTAAATAAACCTACACGAGATCAGTGCGGGAGTTGAATAACCACTTTTTAGTGTGGCCGGCATATCCGGCGAGTTATCCACCAAAGAACATCGCTGCCTCTACATCTGTAGAATCACATTTTCAGGCCAGGAAAGGCCTCACTGCAAGATTTGTTCCTATTTGGTTCTCGATTTATACATGAACAATGTTGTCGAAAGTTTCCAAAAATGGCCAAACAAATGTTCTTAAGATGCGGTGGGTTGGGTAGCTGCCAGAGTGCTACAGGAAAGAAACTAACCGAGGCAGGGGTGATGTGCTTAATGACTGTCCTGGCTAATCGTAGCTGCTCACAGATCCAACCTGTTCGACCCCTGGCCGAGGATGTTCTCGATCTCTGGATTCCATCTCCTTTTGTACTACTCGTGACGTCATAGGCACAGGCCTGAACCAATCATCGGCCGAGCAATAGCCAATCAGCGCGTAGCTAATAATGACGCAGACGAATGTTATAGAACATTCTAGAATTTCTGCGTGCACACGGTTATGACGTCACGTCAATATTTTGAACATAATCAAAGGGGTTTTCCATGGATAACCCTTTACAGATTTGAAAAGCCCATCGAATTCTGGTCTTGATCGATACCAGCCTCGGCGGAAACAAGCAAATATAACGAATTACAATGTACCTACTCTGTACAATAAAGGTGCTACCCGCTCTTGGACGTGATATACGCGCTCTGTCAATGCAGCGGCCAGCGCGCGCATACGCACCATGCGTTTTAATGAATGTAGTCATCTTTATGATGAAATCTCTCTCATAGGCTCATATACGCTTATAGCTCTACCCGGGGGGGGGGGGGCGGGGGCGTGTTCATGGAACGAATCCAGGACGGGCGGCACGTACCCAGCTTGGCTGGTACGGCTAGTACCTGACCGGTCGATCCGAACTACACATCACTGTCTCATCCCACCTATTAGCATCACCGGTATGATGGTCCATGACTCAATTTAGGAGCTCAGACATGATAATTAAGAAAAATATATACTACACAAACAATGGTACTCGTTTGTTAGCACGAGGGAAAAAATATACAGTACATAGAACTAAGTTGGTGTCATGCTGACGTGGACTCGTGAGAGATACCTCGCCGATCCGTATATATCCGTGAGGTGTCCCTGCAAGGGAGCGCCCTAACGACGTCACCTATGTAGTTTAATATAAACCATTATACCCCTAACAAAAATATTATTGTTGCGAGAGGAAAGTGCCTCGCGTGGGGCCCTGTCACAGGAAAATGTCTTCAACGCCGAAGCGGAGGAAGAGACCTGGCAAAAAGGGCCACTCTCTTGTTCGAACATATGCTAAGCTAAGTGTAGTGTGAGTCAACCTAGTGAAATTATAATTAATGTGATGCACACTGTTTTACGTAAAAGTTGGGTAGATGATTTCCATAGAATTCAACCCCATCACTGTATGCAAGTCCAAGATACTGTATTGGTAGTTGCCGCTTTTATTTATGCGGTCCTTCTGCTAAATCTTAAACTACTGGTTAGGTGTTAGATTTATATACTAGCTTTGGCAGAAGTGGCAGGAACTTCTACCTATCTTTTGATACATGAGCCTGACTGGCGAAGATGCTCGGTTTCCCTAAGGCCACCTTCCGGAGCATCTCCCTCAGAAAGGCAGCGAGCGGACATGTTACGGAGTGGCAGCTTCAGAATCGCATAACGATCTGGTTACATATCACACCACAACCATATATAACATTACTAGGACAAGCCAATATATTACACAAGCAATTTGAAAAGTGCACAAAAGTTTATGGTGGGGAGTAAGAGGCAGCTATCCATCTTTAGTGACCTTCCCGTGAGGGCGTGGTGGGTTCCAAGACCGCACCCAGTCACTGTATGGGTTTAGATGGAGATCTGCGTTCCATCTGTCACTCAGTGTGTGTTATATAAAATAAACAAAACAAGTAACTAGGATGGCTGCTGCCATATATAACTAACTATCACAGTATTGAGAATAAACCAGGTCATTCGACCTTGCGGTGCTTGATAGTCATAAGCACAAAAATAAGGATAATATATACAGTAAAAGATATAAATTATAAAATGCGGTCTCAGATGTCCGGTCGGTACCTATTAGTCATCAGTACCCGTAAAGAAATGAATAAATAATAAAGCTAAATGAGTACCTATTAGTCATCAGTACGGAAAAGGTTCATAAATCACTGTAGATGCTGCGTCATAGATGAGGGTCACGAGATGGCACAATTCTGGTTGATGCGGCTCACTCTCAAAGACGGTGAAGAAGAAAGACTGTAGTCGGATGTTCACTAGATAGTCATGATAGCTAATTCAAATAATTAAGCAGAATGTTATAAAGGTAACGGAAGTTTGAAAGTTGCCCGTAACATGAAGGGCTACTGTTGAAATTTATAACTAACAATGAATGTACATTCCTGGGTACACCATACATGTTACACCACATAGCTCTTGAGGCACACCAGGCAGAGTCCCACCAGACTGTGGCCTAAAAGTTAATTAACACACGACATGCTGCGCAGAAGTTTGATCACCACTTTTGCGTGGTTCGGACGATTTGACGAGTTGTCCATCAAGATTCACCACTCGTTCTATGTACTGGAAAAATTACATCAGGGCCATGAGGCCCATCCGCAGGAAGGCTCCTCTGAAGTGTTGGTAGTGAGGGACTCATCTATTCAATTAGTTGCCCCGGGCTGGCCATCTGAGGGCTTACAAAGACTTAGATGCGGATGCTCCGATTGCGGGCCAGAGACTAAGAACTGAAATCCGAACGGCACTGCTGCAGCTAATAGGGAGCCACAGTCAGTAAGCAGTTGCTCGCGTCTTGCACTGCTCTGGTCACACAACCTACCTCTTGTTCTCTCTCGCCGAAGTGTGGTCTCGATTCTTGATTTTTTTTCGCTCCTTTTATACTATTCGTGATGTCAGAGGCAGGACGTCCAGCCAATCAGCGGGATAGACATCCTCCCCATTCATTTAGCACATACACGCGTTTACGACGTCCCAGTAATATTTTGAAAATAATTTCAATAAGCTAAATTAGGATAACTCGGCCATTTCGGTTCCGATTTTAAGGAGGTTAATAGTTTTGGAATCCTCGTCTCATTTTGGTCCTGATAGCCAGGCACAACGAGAACAATTAAATTTAAAGGGATTACGTGCACCATCCCGGTACACTTTAGTATGCATTCTCTCCCAACGCTGACACATGTTGTCGGGGAAGCTCTGATGCACGCGCATGTGCGCTACACGATCTTACGGTCTTTGACGTTTTACAGAAACCTCTCTCATATGGCTTTATACATGCGCACTATCCTACTCAGGGGGCCGTGCTTGGAACGTATCCAGAACGGTCGTCCCGTACCCAGCTGAGCTGGGACCGTCCATACCCATCCAGCCAATCCGCACTACAATATTCTGTGGATTCTCTAAAATGACTAGACTCGGAGTGTGGGCCATCTTAGAGCTGTGTACAATTCTCATTATCATTACCCAGACGAATGCCAGTATGGTCAGATAAATTCAGATCCACACACGGATTGGATTACACTGTGTGTTTTCTCAGGATCAGTTTCTCTAGAGTTTCACATATTGTACTATAAGTTTCCTATTCAACTGATTCATGTACACAAATTCTCTCTCTAGGAATACCTGAGGTGGAAACATGACCATCTATAGAATCTTGTTCTCTCGTTATCCATTGCTTTCTGGCTATGAGGAAGTGCAATGTTGGTTGATTTGAATGTGTAACTACATTGTGATAAGCTTGGGGCGGTCTTATGATCAGCGCTGTGGACTGGTTCTTTATCTTGCATATCAGATGTTAGTTAGTTAGACGGCAGCACTTCATTCCGATGAATTATGGCAATTAATAGCTTGTTTACTGCGATATGAACCAACTCATTACTATATTTATCAGGTGCTGTATGATCTATTGGTTAATCACTTGTTCTCCCGTGATGATATCGATGATTTCATCTATAAATAGAGCTGTTGGATCTTACTTGATGTACATTGTTTGTGACATTAACAAGGTGAAAGCAAATCAGTGGCCAATACACTCACTGGTGTCATCAAGGCGTTCAGGTGATTACATTGAGCGTGTTGTGGGCAGTAATTAGCCAGAATTAATATTAAGGTTACCACAAGTCCATAATAATACGCTAGGATGTACCTATGGAGGGCATGGTAGCTGTGAGGATGGATTGTACGAAAAAATGGGAGGTGTAGTGGTTGTGGTAGTGGAAACTACGTCGGGTACATCTGACTGAATGTTGGTTGAGAAGCTGCTGGTGGAGTCTGGCCATTTGTTGCCAGTAATTTAAGCTTTAACAACCTGTTATCCTCTGAGACCATGTTCACTTTTGATTCAAGACTGGTAACTACCATTGTAGGTGCTTCGATCCAATGTATATATTAACTACGTTCATGCTGCTTGCTGAGCTGGCTCTCTCTGCCTATTAAGGTTCTAAGTTAGCCTTTATCTGATTCTCTTTCGCCTCTAGTGCCTGAATTTTCTTCGATTCATCTGGAATAAAATAAGTTGTCAGATTTGGCATTGCCAACGTAACACCGGTGTCTACATTTACAATGGACCTTTCCAGTTCATCCATCCATCATATGTCGTCATAATCAAGTACGTGACGTGTACGATGCCATCATAATCAATTACATCATGAATGCCTCGATTCAGTCCGTCTTAAATGCCCAATAGTCAGACACGTTGTACGAATTGTATTTCCTTACTATTTAATTAAAACATTCTGCTGACTATTTTGAAATTAATTTGACTGGCCGCTGTTGCTGACATTGGTAGCAACAGCGCCCGGTCAAATTAATTTCAAAATATTCAACAGCATACCTGTATAGTTTTCTGGAAATTGCTAGTCAATGAATTCTGGGATCGATCGATCCCAACACGAACGAAGTATGGGTGGAGCTTAGCTAGAGATGGTCGGGCATAACTAAAACTGGAAAGGTCTACTGCATCATGTTGTGGGCTCTCATATGGCTGTGGATAAACAGGTATACTGGAACAGGTGGTTCATCGGATCTCTGCCCCTCTAACAAGGAGAAACATAAACAAATAAACAGGAAGCTATCTGTCAGGTCATGCGCATCTTTTCTTGTCAACGCTTCACACATAATTAACACATTTATCCATTTTTTTCTCAGAGATCAGCACAGGATTCTACATTTTGGCTATAGTCCAAGCATTTTTAGACCAGCAATCCAACCTTCCAAAGGTCTGGATTACTGAAGCACTGCACAACTCCCAGTTTCTTCAATCCGTAGAAATGAAAGGTGATTGATTCTTTACATTTCAAAATGACTTCACTACAGAACATCTACACTCGAATTATGACTTGCGAATTTTACCAATCGGATGGCTATATTATCTCATGCAAGAACATAATCTTGGACTCGTTCCTATGTAGTTCACCCGACATTGCAAATGGTTGTGTAACAGGAAACATCGATTTCCAGTATGTTGGGAACATGACGATTTGCAGCTCTAAAATTTCCATGAAAGTCAAGATGTGCGTATGCAATGCTACATGCGTATCGATAATGCTCTACACATTTTAGGAGTTGAATGTCATGGGCCACGCACTCATCATAATCACAGAAGTAAGCTGTTGAATATTTTGAAACCAATTTAAGCATGAGATGTTGTTGCACCAACAGCTCTTAATCAAGTAAGTTCGAAAATATTCAACAGTATATATTTTTAATTGTAAATTCACCGACAAGGTGTAATTTAGATGTTTGTTGTCAGACCCTTTGCCCCTTTCATGTCGGACCACCCACGCCATTTGATTGTGATGTCAGATACCAAGTGACATAATTTGATTATGAATTCATATATTTGAGTGACAGGTGGGGTACCTCCATAGACAGTTGGCCCATCCACTTTACCTGGCTCCTAAGCCCACTGTCTTAACACACCGGCAGTCAGTGATCCTGTCAAACCGAGCAGTTTCAACTTTTTGAGATCAAACAGAACTAATATAGGCCAACATCAGCCAAAATGCTAGGAGCAAATAACATTTAATCACACACACACACGCACGCACGTACGCACGCACGCACGCACATACACACGCGCGCACACGCACGCATCGCACGCACGCACCCACACATCATTCAATCACACGCACGCACGCACGCACGCACGCACGCACGCACGCACGCACGCACTCACGCACGCACGCACGCACGCACGCACGCACGCACGCACGCACGCACGTTCTCACGCACGCACGCACGCACGCACGCACGCACGCACGCACGCACGCACGCACGCACGCACGCACGCACGCACGCACGCACGCACGCACGCACGCACGCACGCACGCACGCACGCACGCACGCACGCACGCACGCACGCACGCACGCACGCACGCACGCCACCCCACCCCACCCACCCCGCCACCTTGTATCATCTTAACCTTTACGGCCTAGCTTTTCAAAACTGCATCTGCCGTGGTCTTGAGCAATGTCCATTTGCACACTAAGAGAAGACTACTTTTGAAAGCTTATCACTGCCATGACTTGCTCGATAACCGAGCCAATCATTCCAGTAGTAAACTTTCAAGTAGAGTTGTCTTCGCTTGCTCTGCAAATAGACAGTGGTTAAGACCGTCTCTGTAGTGGTCTTGAGAGGAATGTCCATTCGTAGGGCAGCAGAAAGCCATTTTTGTAAATTTTAATGGTAAATTTAAAAAATAGTCTTCTCTTGGCCATCAAAATTTTTAATTTTCTTTAAAAATCTTCACCATTAAAGATTAATTGATATGAGTGATATTTTGGGAGCTTTGAGACGCTATCGAAACAAGAGAAGTTAAAGTGCCTATATCCAGAAAAAATTGACTATTTGTAACCCAGTCTCCATGGTTAGGCACATGAGAAGGCGTGCCTCCCTGCCTTCCTGACTGCCTGTATGCATGTCTGCCTGCCTGCCATCCATCCTTCCATCCATCCATCCATCCATCCACCCACCCACCCACCCACCCACTCGCCCGACCACCCACCAACCAACCCACTACCTAGCCAAATCCCACCACCCACCCACCCATCCACCACCCATCCATCCACCCACTCACTCATCCCACCCACCCACCCCTCCATCCACCCACCCACGAATATATATCTATCTATCTATCTATCTATCTATCTATCCATCCGTCCGTCCGCCCGTCCGCCCGTCCGCCCGCCCGCCCACCCACCCACGCACCAACCACCCACCCATCCATACATACATACATACATACATACATACATACATACATACATACATACATACATACATACATACATACATGCCTGCCTGCCTGCCTGCCTGCCTGCCTGCCTGTCAGTTAGATCAAGCATACAGCACGTGTACATGTTAGAAATAACTAACTAGCACACGTGCTCCACACATACGTGTCTTACATATTGCTTTATTGTACATATAGTCCTATATTTTCACATCGTCAATTCATAGGCACAAATCGGTTATCTATTATCACTTTCCATTCTATATACCGTGTACGATACTACAGAATCAGATTCGTGTTGATTCTTTTCAAAACTATATGGGATGGTAGTCGTTGATGGATAAAGGCCACACTGACTCCCAGTCCATTCATTTTCAAAGGCTTTTACGCATTATATTTCTATCTTTCCCTAATCTATTCTGGCCTTCTTGAAATACAGAATGAAAAGATTTAGTTCAACGAAAATGACACAGCCATTTCGTTATCTCAATGTTTTGGCGACCTATAAATCACAAACACTCGTGGTCGTCAAACTTACAATTATATTACGTTTATACCACCCAGTTTGTAAGGACCATATTTAATGATTATTGCGTGCCTGCTCTAGCGGGCACGTTTCTATTTATTTCTGGCTAGAATTGCCTCTGGGCGCGGACATTTCGCGCAGGGGATTGTGGGGCTGTGTCTCGCGAGATCTCCATCGATACGAGATCTAATAATTCTTGGCACGAAGACACGGCTCTATTTTTAGATTGCTGGATATCTCATAATTATTGTCTTCATGCACGTGATTCATGGCGAGTTCTCTTATTTGTTCTGGTCCGACTGTAATAGAATTTGCGCGGCGATGACCGCTTAATTATTTTAATAAACAGCCGACGGAACTTATATGTTCACTTTATCACGCTATCAAACTGACCACAAATGGCTTCTTGCGGTGATCGTGAGAAATGTCCATTTGCATTAGATACTCACCGGAGAACTTGTTTTGAAAGTTTACCACTGGAATGACTGTTTGGATAACCGATCCTATAATTCCAGTAGTAAATTGCAAAAGAAAAACCACAATGGTCTCTTGGACGGCAATTAGACATAGGACATTTTCTATGATAATGGATTTTTTCTGTATATGACGTCATAATTATTTAGGTCAGATGTAGCTGGACGTCACAATCAAAATGTGTAATGAATGACGTATCTAGCTCCACCAGGAACATTGAATAGCCAGTCAAGTATGCGAATTGCACGTCTTTACTATTTAATCAACATGCTGTGGAATATTTTGAAACTAATTTAACTATCCGCTGTTCGAATTGTATGTCTTTGCTATTTATTCAACAGTCATTTTCTATGATAATGGCTGGGTTCGATCTGTAACTGAAGGATATGAAGTCATATTCAATTACTTCATATACAGGCTGACGTCACAATCCAAAATGTGTAAATGAATGGCGTATCGAGCTCAGTCATGAACATTGAATAGTCCGGCAAGTGTACGAATTGTATGTCTTTACTGTTTAATCAACATTGTGTTGAATATTTTGAAACTAATTTGACTGGGTGATGTTACTGCCACAAGCAACAGTCAAATTGGTTTCAAAATAGTCAACTCCTTACCTGTATAGTTTTCTGGAAATTGATAGTCAAGAAGCTCAGAGATCCATCGATATCAACACGAGTGCGGTATTAATGTATTAATATACCATCCGGATTCAGTGACCGATTGACTAACGTTAGGCCTATGGAGGTCATTTCAAGCAACCGCCACCAAGCTGTGACTTACTTGGGCAGAATTGTGTGTTTTTCTAACAAAATCCTTTAGAATGTTTAACACCGAAATTTCAATATCTCAGATAAAGACAACTATATGAATATCTTTTTAATACTTTGACTGGTAGCCCACCTCACCCTACCCACCTATTTGTTGCTATCATAGACCTGTATTAAGTATTGCAACGACAACAACTGCCCATGTAAGCCTATCATCTTCTCTTAATGTATTTAACCCTTTCATGAGGAGGCCGCCAAAACCGGCCCCTACAGTGATCTTGAGCATGTTAATTTGCAGGTCAAGAGATCGTTTTTGAAAAGTCACCACTGAAATGACTGGCTCGATAATTGACCCAGTCATTCCAATAGTAACTCTTCAAAACATTCGTCTATTGGCCTGCAAATAGGCACTCAATAACCAATTTTTTTTCCATATTCTTGACTCAATTTAGGTAATACAGGGTTAATAAATTATGAGGACGACGATGATGTACCATGTCTGTTTAACCTTTCCCGTATTGTATCATAGTAAGATTCACATTTGTTGCATTCGAGGGTAAAGATTACAGACTTGTTACAGACAGTCTTGAGGCGTACTATGTGTGTGGTAAATTTCAAAAGAAAAACATGCATAATAATATTGTAGAGAGCGAAAAAGTAGACAGAGTTCGATAACAATAATGGATCCATCTAAAAATAAAGGCTTGGCTTCTTCGAAACTACACCTCTAATGTAATGACTGGTCATCTTCTTACGTTATCACAACGACTAGACTGTTAGACAGACTCAACTTCGGATACCAGACAGACCGGGATCCAGTCTATCTCCGTAGCAGACTGTAAAAGCAACACTGGATCGTGAAATCGCTACATCAATGGCTACTCAATAGGCTCCTACATACGAGATACATTTCTCGATCTCGTATCGAAAGAGAACTCGCGGGATACGAATGAATAATGGATGTGTGATTATCAGTAGTATCCTTTTGTCTGTAATCCATCCGTAGGAATAAATCCATGTAGGGTCAATGCAATTATGTAGCAGTATTTGATAGACTACCAAATTTCCAGTCAAAACTGCTGTCAATAATATTGTAGCAGATTGTTGAATACAGAAATCAACCGAAAGTGTAGGCCTATGCATGTGCTAAGTTAAGAAGGTCTACAGGAAATTCGGCCACAGAATTTCAACCATATAGTTAGATAGGTATATCAATACGCTAGTGAATTAATGGATTGAGGTTAAAAACAATTTTACCATGAAGTAATTTCGTAGTGCACAATTTCATACCGAAAATTTGCTAAATCTCCGGTGATTCACAGTTTCCAATGCCCTATTGTCTGTAGTATGTTTAGTCCCCATAATTTCACCTGCATAGACTTGAGCCTTAATATACTAGGTATATTCTGAATCTAACAAATTCTAGATGAAATAATTTTATTAGGCAAAAATGGGCTTAAATGTTGGGGTGTTTGTGCTTTTCGGTGCCCTACTGTCTGTATGTAATATGGTCAGCTCCAGAACTTCGCTCACATAGACGTATAGGGATTTGAATACGATAGTTATATTGGGAATTTAAAAAAATTTGACCGTGAAGTAATTTCGTAGTATACGATTTCATCACGTAAATTTGTTTCAATTTTGACAGATCTGTAGGTTTGCAATGCCCTACTATTACCTGTCTGCAATAGTTTTGGCCACATAATTTTACTGATATGGTTAGATAGCGATATGAACATGCTAATGAATCTTGAGTTTTCTACCATGTAGTAATTTGGGAATATTCAATTTAGTAGCAACGGACAGTTGTCAAATGACAACAAATTACTATATTCGGTATCAGAATGTCTGTTCTCGATTTGCAATAATTTTTTTTATATATGGATGTATATAACTAAATATGAGCTAGTGCTTTTACACAATTCTACCATCAAGTAATCTCATCGTAGGCAGTTACATATTCACCGTATGGCCCCATTATAATATGGTTGGTTCACATTCACCACATTCAGATAGGTGTCGGTATGTCCTGGCATATCGCTCATAATGGGTTCGACCCCAGAATGTCACCCATATGTTTAGATAGGTATAGACATACGCTTACGGAGTATTGAGATTTAAAACTATCTACCATGAAATAATTTCGGCTCAAATTTAGGCCGATTCATGGTTTTCGTTGCACCCAGTCAAATTAGTTTCAAAATAGTCATCAGCTTACATGTATAGTTACCTTGAAATTGGAAGTCTGGGAATTCATTATTCAGCCTTGCCCTGTAGGTGGGGCTTAGAATACACCTTCCGTATCCTCTGCGTGTCGTAAGAGGTGACTAAAGGAGGTAAAGGTGAGGTAACCCTGACAGAAACCTCGAGTGCTGAAGACGGAGGTTCCAGGCCACACGGCGCACTCTAATAAACCATGGAACCACGCACTTAATGCATATGATCATGTCGATAGTCACTTACAGGACTGGCGGTATGATCAGCGAACGAAAAGAAGAAGAAGATTATTCAGCGTATATATAGACATCGATTCCAACACGCAATAAAGTGATGGAGCTTAGCTAGAAATAGGCGTGGCATACCTAGAAATGGATCCCTCTATTGAAATTGGCATGAGCAAATTGAGCATTACAGGGCTAATACCACTTGTTAATGCGTGGTCCACACAATATGGACCACTTGTATTAAGAGAGCACCCGTATTTATAGGTCACGTTTTAACAAGGCCAATCATAGATTGTAGACCCTTGCCATCCCGAACGCACATAGACCCGAATCCAATACACTCATCCTCTGACGGAGCGAGGGTAATTAAAACCACTTGCTAATGGGCCTTTTCAGGTTGTCTATCCATCATATTACGTCATATGACGTCATACTTAATTAAGTGACGCATAGGATAACATCATAATAATGACGTCATGACTGACTCGATTTAGTCCATCTTAAATGCTTAATAATCTGACACGTTGTACGAATTGTATGTTTTTGTTATTTAATAAAAATGCTGTTGAAGGTGTCGATATGTCCTGACATATCGCTCATAATGGGTTCGGCCCAGAATATCACCCATATGTTTAGATAGGTATAGGCATAAGCTTACGACGTAGTGAGATTGAAAAATTTTGTAACGTAAATAAGCTCAAACTTAGGATAATTCATGGTTTTCATTGCAATACGTTCACCCCCAGAATTTCACCCACAAATACTTATAGGAAATATGCTAGTTGCATTCCGAATTAAAAAAAAATCTACAGGAACGTAATTTCATAGTGCACAATTCAATACCGAAAATTGGCGCAAATTCTGTTAGATCAACGATTTTCTGTACCACACTGTTTGCAATAGGTTCGACCCCAGAAGTTCACCCATATGGTTAGATACGTATATGAATACGCTAATAAAGTATCAAAGGTTTAAAAAAATGTTTACTATACAGTAATTTCGTCACATGCAATTCCGGAATATCTCTACATGCCTTGTAGCCAGTTTTCGAACATAAGGCCATGTAGAACTCACTATGTTCCCGTGCTGTGCGAAATATTGTAATAATTCTACCACCAAATATTTATTATAGTTATGTGAAAATATTTCTATATATCCCAGATTATTAGCCGCATGTACTGGTAGAACCTGACTTATCAGGCTAAAACCCTAACATTTGCACATATGGTCAACAAGATCGTCATTATTACAACGGTTGAGGCCAATTTTGGCCTTTTTGTCTATCAAAAATATTTGATTTAATAGTTTGTCATTGTTTCCAGTAACGATATCGTTTAATAGGTGACATAGATATGATAGCTAAATGAAACATATAACGATGTTTCCCACTGGCTCTTCAGTCAGAATGTTTTCTGCTATATCATTTTCGTTGGAGAAAACTAGGTTCACGGTATTGGTTCTATCCTGGCCACTTAACTTTGTTGAAAAGTTTATCTGTCGGTACAGATCGGGGTCCTGTATTGCATCAAAAATATACTTGCTTTGTGCATTTCACTAACATTGCAGTGTATATTTCACCAATATATTTCCGGGTAATAAGCTCTTCACGTCTGTTTCAGAAGGTATCAAGATTTAGGTTTAAAATATTCTTTACAGTTTTTCTTTAATATGTTTGAATGGGTGCCAGGGTCTGTACTGCGTCTTGTATTGATTTTCTACCGACTGGGTTGCCAGCTCTGTTGATTTCTTTATCTTTACAAGTTGTTGATACCTAATGACCCAAATTTGATCTGTTACACTCTGTTGATGCAGTAGTGCAATTTTCTCATCACTGGCTGCTCTTAATTTTGTCTGTTCCTCTCTCTGTTAAGGAGTTTGGCCTGGAGAAAAAGGATGGATGGAAAAATTGTTGGACTGACCAAAGATATAAGCTGCTTTTCCTAGCCCATAGCTAATACTGCCCATACCTTTTTGCGAGAAATATTCCTTCTTTTGTGTTTATTGTATGCCTTTATATAACTTCATTTTTTCATGAAACAGTTGAGTTTATTCTCAAAATTATAATAACCTCCGGGCACGCTATTTACCATTGATGCCTTGCATCAATATGTGTACTTGTATTTCATAGACATTGAAACAAAGAATTTAGACTGAACACTCTAGTCCAAAACAACAGTCGATAATCATCTAAATAGGCACAGTTCCTTATTCACATCCGAAATTTTCGGATATTACACAGTAGTAATAGACGCAGTGTAACCCTAGGGCTGGTCGGTCGACCATGGTCTTTTTTTACACACCTTACCAGTATGAAGAGGCTGCAGCCAGAACAAATTGTGAAAGAAAAGCCATGGAAATAATATTGTAGCGAGCAAAAGAATAGCGAAAATAGTGGAAAATCACCCGCAATGGTCTAAATATGACGCCATCCTGTCTGAACAGGCCATTCCCCCAGATTTTAGACCAGACAGGTCAATAGAGCTCATAAAGAAGTACCCGCATGCAAGCTTTATGTCGAAAATCTTTTGCAATGGAGGTCTGAGTACCGTATATCGCAATGAAATCCCATTCACGGGCTCACATACGCCACCATACTGTCCTATCGACCTGTCTGGGCTAAAATCTGGGGTAATGACTGGTTCGGGCAGTATGGTGGCGTATGAGTCTGTGAGTAGGATTTCATTGCGATTTACGGTAACCAGACATCCATTGCAAAAGATTTTCGACATAAAACCTTACAATTTTTTCATGCAGGTGCTTCATTGAGAGCTTTATCGACCTGTGTGGTCTAAAATCTGGGCGGTGAGCGGGGGGGGGGGGGGTTGTTATGGCTGGTTCAGACACAACGGCGCCTTATATATACTATTGCGGGTGATTTTTCACTATTTTCGCTATTCTTTGGCTCGCTACAATATTATTTCCACGACTTCTTTCAAAATTTGAGCCAGATGTAGCCTTCGTACGACTACAGGTCAGGTGTGCAAAACGTGGGATACATTGCTTCTATTACTACCGTGTAATATCCGAATGTGTCGAATGTTTTGAATGTGACTAAGGAACTGTGTCCAGATTGCTCTTACTGCTCATCTAAATTATAAGAATATGTATTCATTTTTTATCCTAATTAGATGCTGTGTATTGAGAACATATGCATTGATAACTGTGTTTACATATCAAGTAAGCAAGCCTACATGTGATGTTTTATTGACATTGAATCATATTTGTAATCTCCTTGTATAATGTAGAACACATTTTTAAAAAGAGTACAGTGTTAATAAGCACACACCATTTCAACAAGAGTAAGCCTTTTTTATATCGTCAAGACTACATTTATCCAGACAACCCTACATTTTTGCTGCTAGATAGATAGACGGATGGGTGGAAGGGCGGGCAAGTGGTCAGGTTAGGCGGGTGGGCGGGCAGGAGGGTGGGAGGGCATATAGACGGGCGCATAGATAGACAGATGGATGGTTAGATAGACAGATTGACTGACAGACAGATAGAGAGATGGACAGATAGATAGTACCAGCAGAAAAGAACTAGGTTTTATTTGTATATTTTTGTTATTTCAACTATCTTATATAATTGCATGAACATATTATTTTTACAATATCAGAGGAATATAACTGGGGTGGGGGTGGGGTATCAAATAAAATGTCCATAGTCAGAAATCCAGGTACTATCATGGAATTATGGTACGGTTAATGCAAAACTACTTGACCAAACAACAACAACTTCAAGTCAAATTAGTTTCCAAATATTCGACAGCTTACTTATTTAGTTGCTTTTACACCACAAAGCTAAACCGCAGATTGTACCTCTAAAATTGACAATATATACTAAAGCAGAAAGCCTGGATTTTTTCCTGATTGGTTGGAACGTGAATCATGCCCATCTTCATAGACTAACAAATTGCATCAGGATTTAGTGCTTAAAGCCTGGTAATCTTTATTTGATAACATGATCAATAGCTAAGAAAACACCATTTATAGTTCAGGTGTGGCATATTGCAAAACCTGAATGGATCGCATAAGACCGTATAAGGAGTTTTCCATTAACTTATTTTGCACAAATGTTACAAATCCATACCATGCATTCACAGTGTGATGATTTTGCACACACCTTCTCAATTCACAATCCATCATATGACGTCATAATCAACTACGCGACGTATATGCTAAAGTCATAATCATTACGTCATGGATGATTCTATTTGGTCCGTCATTAACTCTTAATAGTCCGACACGCTGTATGAATTGTATGTCTCTACTATTTAATAAACATGCTGTTGAATATTTGGAAACTAATTTGACTGGACGCCGCTGCTGTCAGCAACAGCGCCCAGTCAAATTAGTTCCATAATAATAAATAGCCTACCTCTATAATTTTCTGTAAATGGATAGTCAGGGAGTTCATGGATCGATCGATCCCAACATGAGCGAGGTGTTGGTGGAGCTTAGCTAGAGATGGGTGGGGCATGGCTAAAACTGGAAAGGTTCATTACATTCAGATTGTAAGTACACATACTACTCAGTTACACACAATAATTCGTCATGAGCTCGGCAACACACGGACACTTAAAAGTCAATGAAAGGGAAATAAAGCAAACATAATTAACACAGTATCTAGCTTTTCTACTAGAGAGTAGAGACAGATCTATTATGTGAGATGATACCATAAAGAGTTACAGAATCGTTTTCTACAAAGAGTCAAACGTGTTCAGTTAGAGAAAGTTAATCAATCCACCATCGTGATTCACGGAACATCTCGCTGGTGTTTCATTAGCTGGTAGCTGTAGACGTAGTGTAGCCATAGAACTTGCTTGATTTGTACCAGTAAGGTACCAGTTTGTATTAGAGCTATTATGCTCCAAGTCTAAATCTCTGTATAAGTTTTTGTACAGTTAAGTTACATTAATAAAATCATCATCTTACGTATATGTAAGACACGAGTTCGGTTTAGTTTATTCAAATAAGAATTAGCATTAGGAATCTGATCATTGAGTCGGGAGCAACACCCGATCCTTACCAGCATATCTTCTTAGTCAGATTAGGCCCAGCAGTCTTTAAATAATATCGTCAACACCATCTTCACGACGAGGCGAGCCAGACTGTCAAGTATCCTTCTTCATTAATGGCAAGAAGTTGTCGCAGCAACCGTAACATCATAATCACACCGATAGCGAAGCGGGACCGTCGAGTAATCAAAAAAGTCATAATCCGGAGATCCGAAATCTTCACTATGTCTGTGAGTTTAAGAACTTTTGTGTTTTGAAGATATTTTGACCCTTTGCTGTTTTTGAGAACATTTTAACGCATTCTTTCTGCATGCGTTTCATTTTTGTTAATTTGGCTTATTGTGTGTTAGTCCAGATGGCATTGCAGTATGTGAGGTGTGGAAGGATCATTGTGGATTACAGGGTTTTAATAGTGGCTTGTGCCAGATATGGCTTTAGTCTTTGAATGACCCCATGCCTCTTGCTACTTTAGCTGTAACGACCTCAATTTGTTTGCCCCAGGTCAGGTTCTTGTCTCAATAAACTCCTAAGAATTTAGCAAAAGGAGCTCCTTCAATTTCTTTTTTTATTAATATAGATTTTTGGAATACTATTGTTTCTTGATTGTCTAGACTTTGAAAATAGCATGTAGTTTGTTTTATCAACATTTAATGATAGCTTGTTTACTTTGAATCAATTAATAACTTCTTGCATTTCTTTATTTACTCTTTTGTATAATATATCTAAGCTTTTGTCGGAGCAAAAGGCATTGATGTCATCGGCAAACAGTATTAGTGACAAATTATGGCAAATGTTTGGCAAGTCATTCATATAGAGTAAAAACAGCAGAGGGCCAAGAATTGACCCCTGAGGAACACCACAGGTTAATTTCAAGCAAGTTGCATTAAATTGCACGCATTGTGTTCTATCAGTTAAGTAGCTCTCAAACCAGGCAAGTTCACATCCTCGGATTCCATAATAGGCAAGTTTTCCTAATAATATATTGTGATTGATAGTATCAAAAGCTTTTGAAAGGTCCAAGAAGATGCCCAGTATATGTTCTTTCTTTTCAATTGATTCAATTATTTTTTCTGTCATTTCAACTAGTGCGAGCATTGTTGAGTGTTTCTGGCGGAATCCATGCTGTGAAGCACATAAAATTTCATTTTTTTCTAGGTAATTGATTAGTCTATACATACATTAATCGCTCCATTAATTTAGAGAAAAGTGAAAGTATTGAGACAAGCCTGTAATTTGTGAAGTTGGACGAGTCTTTTGCTTTATATATTGGAGTGACACATGTAGATTTTCGTTTTGATGGAAATATGCCTTGTACTAGTGATTGATTGCAGATATGGTTGAGTGGCGTTAGTAAATCAAATATGCAGTGTTTAAATATGCTCCATTTAAACCCATCTACGCCGGCACTTTTCGCAGGTTTAAGTGAATTAAGTATAGTGATGATTTCTTCATTGTTAACAGGATAAGCAAAGAATGAAGAGGATTGATAAGCGGAAGTATCTGTGAGGTAATCACTGTATTTAAATCCTGATATAAAAATGATTTTCTTTGAGAGATCTGGACCTATGTTGTCAAAATATTGATTGAAATCGTTTGCAATATCATTGTTATCTGTGATCACCTTATTATTGTAGAGAAACTGGGTGTGTTGTGCTTTTCTATTGTTTTTATTTAAAAGTGATGTCATAATTTTTTATGTTTCATTTATATCATTTCTGGATTGCTCAAATTTATTCTGATAATAGTTCTTTTTTTATGTTTTTATTATTTGGTCCAACTCATTTCTGTATTTTTTTCAACTTTGTCTCATTATACTTTGTTTGACATTTTATAAATGTTAAATAAAGTTGCTGTTTTTTATTACAGGCGGATATCAATCCTCTTGTCAGCCATGGTTTAGTAGGGTTGTGCTTTAATAATTTCTTTTCTTTCATGGCAAAACTGTGCTCAAAGATGTTAGTGCATATGTTGTGGGGCTTGGTGTAGGCATCATCACATGACTCTATAGCTATCACTTCATTCCAGTCTACCTCAGACATGGCCTTTTAAAAATTTTCAATCTTGATCTGATTCAATTTGCTACACTTAATTTTTTCGTTTTTAAATGGTCTACTGTAGTTTTACTGTTTTTCAAGGGTAAAAATTGGTAGGTGATCTGATGTGTCTGTTACGAAAATTCCTGAATGTGTTTTGTTGATGAAACTGATATTATTACTGAATATATTATCAATAGTTCTAGCCGAACTCTCAGTAATTCTGGTCGGCTTAGTTATGTTTGGATTAAAGGAATGTGCATTTAGCAAATTTGTAAAACTTTGTGAATGAGAGCAGTTTTGTTCCATCAGGTCAATATTGAAATCACCCATGAGGTAGACTGTTTTGTTTTCTTTTTGAATATCATCTAAGGTTGCTCCTAGTAGGTCAATAAATTTTCTCTTGTCGCTGTTTGGTGCACTATAGATAGTGCCTATTATTTTATGTTTTTCTTTTGGTTTTGGGATTTCTATAAACAATGATTCAAATTTTGGGTCCAGAATGTAAAGATCCTCACGCTCAGTATACTGAATATTATCCTTGATGTGCATGCCTACACCACCACCCTTTTTAATTTTTCTGTGCTTTTCAATAAACGTGTAATTTTTTATATCTACAAGGTTAGTAGGTGAAGTTGCTTTTAGCCATTCTCAGTAATTCCAATAATTCCAAATTCATGTGCACTCAGTTCTCGAAGGCAGCTTAACCTGTCAATGTTCTTCAGGAGTGATCGTATGTTGGCATGTAAGAGTGAAAAAGGTGACATGTTCCTTGGATGCTATTAAATTGTCATTGAATGTTTTTGTAGAATGTAGTCACATGATGGTGGTGTTATGTTTAGGTCTGTTCTGTTGTCAGTCAGGCTTGTTTTGCATGCATTTAGTGTAAATGAGTTTATAATTTGCTGGTCCATGTGTTCCATATGGTTGTATTTGCAATGTGGATTTAGAATTGCAAGCATATAGTGTGTATCATTGTCATAGTGATTAAGGGGGAACAGTGATTTGTTGCAGTTGATGCACCACCATGATTTGTTATTGGTTTCAAGATGGGTGTAGTCAGAAATTTTGAGCTTAGAGCATTTCAAGTGAATCCAGGTATTACATAAACCGCATAATAGTGCTCTGTGGTTCTGTTTTACTGGTCTTCTACAAGTTGAGCAAGGGAACATGGCAGGCATTAGGGTTTGGCAGGGGAAGATTGGAGAAAGAAGAGAGATGATAGATGACACCCAGGTCTAGGTAGACAATGGACTACAGAGTGGCATCCTCATCTTGGCGCGGTAACTGTATTGATGTTTGATGGCAGCAATGGTGGGAATATGGTGTTAATGCTTATGGCAGACACACCTTCAGGCCAGCTGTTGAATATCTAGATACTAATCTAACTGAAGGCTGTTGTTGCCTTAGGCAGCAACAGCTTCCAGGCAACCCAGTTTTCAGAATATTCATCAGCCTCCTTGGATAGTTACTTTGAAATTGGGATTCTGGAAACTAAGGACTCAAAATACATAAATCGATTTCAGCACATGCAAAATAGTATGTGGAGCTTGGCTAGAGTTACCTGGTGGAGATGATATATACAGTGTACCTATACAAGCTATCGCATAACGTTGATATAATGCAGTGGAAAGAATAATCAACACAAAACAAAGATAATCTTGGACAACTCTGTAAAATAGACATGAACAGAAAGTGGTAAATAATAGGTGGAGCTGAGCTAAGGTTACCTGGTGGTGATGGATTGTTGTCATTGCAAAACATTGGCTAAAATAGTAATAATTTGGCTAAGAGGAAATAAGGCCAGCAATAACTCCCTGTCAGATTAGTCACAGGTCAGCCGTTGAACATCTCAAAATCCTATTTTGACCGTAAGCAGTTGCTACCTTAGGCAGTGTCAGCTTCCAGGCAATCCAGCTTTCAAAAATATTCACCAGCCTACCTTATAGTTACTTTGATATTACTTTGATGTTGGGAATCTAAAAATTATATCAATCGATTTCAACACACGTAATAAGTAGGCGGAGCTTAGCTATAGTTACCTGGTGGTGATGGATGGTATCATATTAAAAGCGCTAATATAGGCCAGATGTTGAGTACCTTAGGCAGCAACAACCTCCAGGCACCCTAACTTTCAAAATAATCACGAGCCTACCTGTATGGTTACTTTATATATTGAGTTCGTGGAAATTCTGGATCCATGAAATATCAATCGATTCCAATATACGTATAGAGTAAGTGGAGCTTAACTAGAGTCATCTGGTGGTGATGGATGGTCTCAGATTAGAAGCACTCATATAGATCAGCTGTTGAGCATCTTGAGACTAAGTTGACTGGAAGCTAGTGCTGCCTTAGGCAGCAACAGCAGCCAGATAATTCAGTTTTCAAAATATTCACCAGCTTACCTATAAAGTTGCCTTGAAGCTTCACAATTTTCATCAGTTCATCTCTATAGGTTCCATTGAAATTGAGATTCTGGAAATTCAGTATTCAAGTATATAAATTGACTTCAGCACACATAAATACTAGCTCATCCAGGGTTACCTGTTGGTGGCGGAACGTTGACATTGGAATATATTGGCTAAAATAGTTATAATTTGGCTAAGAGAGAGAGAGAGGGAGAGAGAGAGGGAGAGAGAGAGAGAGAGAGAAAGAGAGAGAGAGAGAGAGAGAGAGAGAGAGAGAAGAGAGAGAGAGAGAGAGAGAGAGAGAGAGAGAGAGAGAGAGAGAGAGAGAGAGAGAGAGAGAGAGAGTATGGACAGCAACAACTCCATGTCAGATTAGTCACATATTGTTTGTGAGGTCTGCAGGTGTTAGTATACATAGATAGAGAAGCTATACAAGGTTATCACAAAAAAACATTGACATAATACAGTGGATAAGCTAATCAACTAAAACACGGATAATCTTGGACAGCTCTATAAAGACAGACATGAGATAGAAAAGAGCAGTCCACTTGAGCAAAATAAATATTGAAGCAGGTCAGCTGGCAGCAAGGTTAAGAATTGACAAGTAAAAAGGATTACTTATCAAAAGAAAGCAACACATAGCATGCAGATATTACCCTGACTTAACCTGTGTGAAATCGGTACACCTTATGATTCAGCGGCCGTAATATTCATAATCACCTATGAAGTAGAAGCAATAGTTATAGCATATATGCACATACAGACATGTATTCTGTATGGTTACTTGACTTGAGATTCTGGAAATTCCGGATCCATACAATATCAATCGATTTCAACACACGTAAAGAGTAGGTGGAGCGTAACTAGTTATCTGTTCGTGATGGATGGCCTCAGATTAGAAGCACTAATCTAGGCCAGGTGTTGAGTATCTTGAGACTAAGTTGACTGAAAGCTGTTGCTGCCTTAGGCAGCAACAGCTTTTAGGTAATTCAGTTTTCAAAATATTAACCAGCCTACCTCTATAGTTAAATTGGAGTTTCTAAATTTTTCATCAGCTCACCTCGATAGTTTCCATTGAAATTGGGATTCTGGAAATTCAGTATTCAAGTATATAAATTGACTTATTAATATTGGCTAAAATAGTTATAATTTGGCTTAAGAGAGAGTATGGACAGCAACAACTCTCTGTCAGATTAGTCACATAATGTGTGTGAGGTCTGCAAGTGTTAGTATACATAGACAGAGAAGCTATACAAGGTTATCACAAAACATTGACATGATACAGTGGATAAGGTAACCAGTAATTAATTATATAATGTTTTTGTTGTGATCAGATAAACTTGTGGGTCCTAATATCTCAGATTAAAAGTATTTATATAGGCCAGCTGTTGAACAACTTATTTTGATTGAAGGAAGTTGCTACTGAAGGCAGCAACTGCCTTAGGCAGCAACAGCTTCCAGGCAAACTAACTTTCAAAATAATCAGCAGCCTACCTTTATGGTTACTTTATATTGAGTTTGTGGAGATTCTGAATCCATGAAATATCAATCGATTCCAATACACGTATAGAGTAGGTGGAACTTAGCTAGAGTTATCTGGTGGTGATGGATGGTTTCAGATTAGAAGAACTCATATAGACCAGCTGGTGAGTATCTTGAGACTAAGTGGACTGAAAGCTGTTGCCGCCTCAGGTAGCAACAGCTTCTAGGTAATTCAGTTTTCAAAATATTCACCAGTCTACCTCTATAGTTACCTTGGAGCTTCAAAATGTTCACCAGCTCACCTCTATAATTTCCATTGAGATTGGGATTCTGGAAATTCAGTATTCAAGTATATAAATTGACTTCCGCACATATAAATAGTAGATGGAGCTCAGCTAGGGTTACCTAGTGGTGGTAGATTGTTGACATTGGAAAATATTGGCTAAAATAGTTATAATTTGGCTAAGAGATAGCATGAACAGCAACAGCTACCTGTAAGATTAGTTGCATAATGTGTGTGATGTCTGTAAGTGTTAGTATACATAGACAGAGGAGCTATACTAGGTTATCACAAAACACTGACATAATACAGTGGATAAGGTAATCTGCAGGACTGGTAAACTCATAATAATAATAATAATAATAATAATAATAATAATAATAATAATAATAATAATAATAATAAGCTGGCATACTTATAGTGATGTGCTGCTTTGTTATGTAAGGAATAATCTGTTGGATAGTGAAATGTCATGCTGGATGATTTCGAAAATAGTTTGACCAAAAGCTAATGCTTCCATTAGGCAGCAACAACCCTCCGACAAACCAATCTCGAAAAAACCCAGCAAAACATCCTATATGCGATATAGCGCCTTATCTATCTGTTTTGGGGAATGTTTTCCAGAAAAAAATTTCATTCATCGTATAGGGTCATGCAAAATAGTGACATACTCAGCAGGATTGGTAAATTAACCATCCTGCTGCTGTTAGCCACCGGAGAACAATTTCATAAGCAAAACATAATTTTTGGATATGCAAGCAGCATGGATTAAAATTTAAGCTGTAAATTCATATATTTTGGATCAGTAAATTAAGCAAAGTAACAGGGTTTGAGGATTGAGATGGATTATACTTTTTTAGGAATTTGTCAGTGAAAGGGTTAAGCTATTGGGAATGACAACAGAATGAACAGAATAACATGATATGTATGTGGTGGGGGGGGGGGCGTAAATAAGATGCTATTGAATGTAAACTTAATCAAGATGAAGAGGAGCAGAAAAACTAAGTTTTTATGCATTGGGATAATTAAAGTATTAACATTGAGCACTTATGCAAATAAATATATTGTGAAGAACATCTTAAGATAGTAATGTATGTAACCAGTAATTGTATAATGTTTTTGTTGTGATCAACTAAACGTGTAAGTCCTAATATGATAATGTCTCAGATTAAAAGTATTCATATAGGCCAGCTGTTGAACATCTTAAAACTTATGAAGGAAGACTCTACTTCCATTCTAATTGCAACTCGCAAATAGTATACGTCTTCTGTTGGATGATCAGTCTATCAGTTTGTCTGTCAAGTTTTTTACATTTCTTTCACAGCCGTTTGTGTATATATATTGTATGTGCAAAATAAATACATTAAATATCATTTTAGAGAGAACGACCATGTTACAGCCGGCAGGGAGAATTATGATAATTTTGTACAAACATCCACTGGACACGTGATAGAAACTATTAGGTCATAGGTAATAATAGTGAAATAGGAATACATGCTTACTGATAATGCAGAAATAAAAGGTCATAAGAGCCATAATGTATAGTAGTCAAAATTGTATTAAAGGTGCATATTCACAGCAGAATGGCCCAAAATAAAATTGTTAAAATTATATATTTTAGAGTCTTAAATTGTGTGCCTAGATGTAATGAAACGAAATAAATCTTAGCATTAATTCTTAATTCTATTCTTAATTCTAAAAGTATATAATTTCGACAATTTTATTTTCAAGCATTTTGGTGCGAATATGCGCCGATGTTTTGGCCGCAAAATGGTGTATTAAGATGAGTATCTTGCCATCTTAATGAATCATCATCTGATCCAAAATGTTAATTATTTAAAGGGATGCTAATGCCATCTCAAATGCTATATTGCACGGATTGATTAGGTTTTATATATTCCATATCATTCATATCCTGCCACATTCCCTTATCTGTAGGCTATCACAAGTATCTGTTTTGTAATATCGCGTAAATGTTGAACCGTGACCGCCACCATTTTGTCTTCTAGTGAGGGATAGTGTTTAATGTCATGTAAGTGCCAACGCATTTCATTCTTTATTATGTAATGCTCATCCCGTTGGCAGCAATAACTTCCAGCCAAATTAGTTTCAATATATTCAACAGCTTACCTGTATGATAGCTTTACTACCACATTGTCAAACTATAGCTGGCATCGCTATGACTGAGCATATATCCCTAGGCAGACACGCTAGGCTTTTTCTGATTGGTTGAAAAATAAATCATGACAACCATCATAGGCTGTAGAAATACACTTAGCTACTAAAGCCTGAATATCTTTCGTTGTCGGCATGATAAAAAGCTAAAATATCAGAGATGGATTATGGGTGGCAAATTCTATCACCAGAATGGTTAGTATAAGATAAGCTGAGATTTTCTTTAAGGTAAAAGACGATTTGTATTAGGCGAGTAAATTATGGTGGATTAAAACCCTTCAGAAAAGGTCTTGGGATATCGTAAGATATCTCAGGGGCATCTGATCCTAGGAATTATAACCATTTTTCGTGAAAAATTCGAAATCCTGCGATTTTGATGGAAAAAGTATGATTATATTGGGACCATTGTTTCTTGTGATTTACTGAGATAGTCCATAACTCGTGTGATTGTTCCAACACTGGGGGAATTCCCGGACTCAGATAGTAGTCCCAAACCAAGGACATTCTTAGGATTCTGCCACTTAATCGCAACTGCCATCACATAGCAGACACTAAGGTCTGAAACTAGGCTTTTAGTTGAAATACTAATAACCCCCTCAGGTTTGGGGGTTCGGGAATCTCCAATTTGAAACAATTGATTACACGCTGTTATATTTAAAGGTTCTATATTTTCTTAGGGTTAAAGACTTGCAAAGACCCCCCCCCCCCCCCCAGCTTTTCACATGGTTGCTTGTCTACAAAATCTATAATATTTAAACATCCCAATGTCGCGATTCTCTATTTTAACAAACTAATATCTTCTGATCCAAACCATCAATCATTTACTGTGATAAATTATTTGGGTTATGCAGTAATCTCCAATTTATGAATCAGCTATTCTGACGCACGAAACAGGGCAGCGAATGCTAATATACCCAAGGAAAGTCCGAGAATTCTGGGGCTCTAACACTATTGGAACCATGCTATTACTCTGCGACATAGATAGCTATTGGATGATGATAATGATACCAAGCATTCCTGACATTTCATGGCTGATAGTCCCAACTGGATAATCCCATGACACAGATAATGGTCCTAAACATGGAGATTTTTGGGCTATTACGTTTGGGAGTTGTGGTATTGGAACATGTATCTCAGAGATATTTTGCCTTTGCACTTTATCTAGAGATGTAATAATGTTGATCAATTTGCTCCTGTCATTGCACCTCGACAATATACAGATCTGAAGAGGAAGTGTGGTAAAGCAGTATTGTATTAATTCATACTATGCTGCATTATAAGTATCTTTTCTGGATGAGAGTGGGAACAAATCACAAATCCTGCAAACATAGATCTGCCACACTTCTATTTCACAACCTGGTTACTAATATTACACATCAAAGTCCCGCGGGCTGTTGCCCATATCTTTGAGTGTAATCTGTGGCATAGTTGGCTTCTTGTCACACTTGTCTGTGTGATCTCGCAGGCCTTGGTCTAGTGCAGTCAGGTTGGTGTGTATGCCCGTTCTACTGCAACTGAATCAGGCTGTGTCCAGTTCTCCCGACGAATGCATTCGTTGGATTCCTGGATCGCTTTGTTGAATCTACTATTCTATAAACGGTTTCCAAGGGACATACTCTCTAAGGCCGAAATATAGGCATTCAGGGGTTTTTTTACCGTCTATACCTCTGACAGCTTTCTTACGTTGTTGGTAGGCTACATAAGCTTTGGAATATTACGAGTGCCGACTTTATTAGGCATATTTTAATTGATTTATCTGGAAGAACATAAAATAAAATATCATCATCACCATCATCATCATCATCATCATCATCAATTCAGCCCATGTTTAGCTACCCAGTGTCGGTCTTAATTGAAAACCTATTAGTAAAAAAGGACCACGTGTTGTTTTATTGGTGTACTTGTTTGGTGGCGGTGGTGGGTTGCTTCTTTTCCCCTGGCTATATTAGGTTTTAAAAGGGGATATTTACATGTATATGTACTCTTGATGTACGAATGTTAACGGCCAACAAATTATATTTGAAGAATTATCCATGTGTAACGGTAGTGACGTTGTCATTTCAGTACACATATTTCTAGGTAGACACTGCATCAAATAAGTAGTGGGAAAATTACTTCATATCACGTGTTTACTCATCAGAGACAAGATGGACAGTAAGATCCTATGGACATATAGAGAAGTTTCCATTCTGCCTTTGTGTGTATTCAACAATAAACATGTATATTTAACCCTTCTTGTGTCGCTTTAACTGTAATTGTCAAGCCAGCAAGAAACTTATACTTTTTAATGTAACCGAGCCAGTCACTCTAGTGGTAAACTTTAAAAAATACTGTTCTCTTAGCCTGCAAATGGACGCTGGCTAATCAAATACTCGAATTTTCTCAAAATTAACTATTTCCCCGTTGGCAGTCAACCTGGTCAAACACGTTCTCTGTTCTTGAGGGCAAAAAGCTATTTTTGTAATTTTCTGTGGTAAATTCACCTAAATAGTATTCCCCTGGCCTGTGAACAGTATAATTTTATTGAAAAAGCTTGGCGATTTAAGGGTTAATTAAGATGAGTTGCATCCTGGGCGCTTTTGAGGCGCTGTTGACATAAGACAGGTTAATAAGTTTAGAATTGCACACTATTCTTTACTAGAACTGCACAAATTGTGTAGAACTGCACATTTAACGAACCCCTGCCGCGATGTGTATTTATCATATTATATAAATAGTGGATAAGCTATGCTGACGCCTGCACGACAGTTAAATAGTATGGTTATGATGGTATAAATGAATGTCACCCTTAAAGGGCGCAGACGGCCAACATTTTAACAAAAACATTGGTTCGTGTAAATGTTTCTCTTTAGCAGCACATGCACGACAATTCCAGGCTAAATTCTCACTTCTCTCTTGACCATAAAATGTCACTAGACTCCACATGTTCGCCTTTATAACGTGGCTGATGTGGGCCGACAGTTTGAATCACATGAGCGCAGGATGAAGGCTGATTAGTCAATGATAGAAAGTATTTTGCAACTTTGTTAGCAAACACCGCAGATGGCCAACAATGTTTCGCTGGGCACCGCGCATTGTTGGCGACCAATGTTTCGATGGATTTTTGTAGCGCACACGGCCAACTTTTTCAGCGAAACCTTGTTCTCAACAATGTTACGCATAAACTTTCGGCCGTTTGCGCTGGTCTTTAGTCCACCTCTGCTCTAGTGTCTCAACTGGACATACGGCAGCTATTTGAATAGAGCTGACGGACCGGCTTGTCAGGTTTATCAAAATATCTGACATAGGATCAGTTGAGAGACAGACCAGACATGGACTAGCCACACATGTATATGTAGGACATAAAGTTCTATGTAATGTAATAGGATTTTTGTGATAAAAAATTCTCTAAAATTTGACAACAAATAAATATATTAAACTAGTCGGGAAAGCAATAGCAACATAATGATTCTGAGTGGAATGTGAACATGTAGAATAATATTACAAATAATACCTGCTTTAAGTCCACGATTACCAAAGGAACCGCAACCATTTCATCTAGAAAGGCTCCGATATGAAATCATAAAGGAAGGCCTATTTAAAGTTTTCGTGAACCAATATAACACTGGAAAATATTTACAAAATTAAGTGACCATCTTTTTCCTCTTCGAAGCTGCTATTTTAGTTTAACATTTTTAAACATATGTCATATACCTAACTGAGATCGCGCGTGAAAAATATTTCCATCTAAACAAGTATGTCCACCCAAAAACATGGAGGATCTGACATGCAGCGTCATGTTTTCCTACCGATTGACGATGAAAGACGACAACGGTTTCGAAAATATTTTATACTGGACCGTATAATATATGCTATATATATGGCATAGGTCTACCAAATTGTAAATTAATTTGTTAGCTAATGATATCGAAAGCCTGGCACTGATTATACTGAGAAGAATCTGATAAATTTGTTTCTGCTTTAGTCAGAAAAGACTAATTGCTAATTGACAAATTGCTAGAAATATCTTGGGAATGTGTTGTTATATCGACTGTCATTAGCGTTACGGGAATGGCGAGAACAATAGTTCCCGCCCTAAATATCAAACTAAAATGGCAGCTTCGAAAAAGGCGATCCCCACTGAATTTTCCTCAATATTTCCTAGTTGAAAAGTTGCTTCGGGATAACTTTAAAATTGCAAGGAACCTCATTTCTTAGGAAATCGGTGTGCGACCATAGATATCGTATATACTGGCTAAATGGCCCATGCGCTATTGCGCATACCCTCACTATGGGACTAGTTGTCGCAACCGCAGTAAATCGCAATTGCGCATGACCAGGTCTTTACTTACTGGCTGTCGCAGACGATCAGCTGCTTATATAGCCTTCAAAAATTACTAAATTATATTTTGAAGAGAAATTGAATAGACGTATATATCTCTAGGCCTATATATTTTTATCATAAATAAAATTGTTTGGCTATATTAATCTGACACTTTATTTGACTACGTAATAGTCAATAAAAATAACAAAATAACAAAATGTTAATTTTAATAATAAAAACGTATTGTTTTGGGGGACTATATGCCTACATCCGGGGAGACGATACTGAACTCTGAAATGCTGCTTTTGAGAGGGTCATAAGCGATCTAGACAGTACATACGACATCTATGTGTGCGACTATCTTACAGGAGTGCTTACGCCATCAATTATGTAAATATAGCCGAGGCCTAGATATGGGATTTGCACCGTCATTCTACTAGGCTTAACTTTGGCCTACCTAATCCTAATAGTACAGCTCTTGACACGCCTACTGATGAGCCCAACATAACTACAGGTTGGTCCGCACGACATTTGTGACCAAAAAGTATTAACGAGCTTGTTAAAGGTCTTGTGAGGACTTGCGGTCAATAACGAGTTTCAATTAATTTTATGGTCTACTACACTATTTAAACATAATAGCGTCATTTTGGAGTGAAAGAAATATGTTAGGCAGCCCAAATAACGAGACTAAATGACGCCTCAATCTGAATCACACCACCACTCGCTGTGACGTAACACCGGGAACGGCGCTGTGAGCTGGGCCAATATTTCTCTGTCTGTAGTACAAAGGTAACATATTTTAAAACGTGCGTTTAACAGGATAGACTTCACCTACCATAACATAAATTATGTCAGGTTGAAGGCAAGTCTTTATTTATTGATATTTATTAATTTTTAGTGGTTTCATGGATAGCTATATTCGCATAATCATAGGCCTATAACTACGGTAAACCATGGGCAATGCTGAAAATCGGCAATATTTCAATGCATGTGACAAATACTCTGTAGTCTAGTAGGCTTAATTGCGGATCCATTACCATTCTTGAAAGGACAGGGTGTACTATGTAATATCTGGGATGGATGGATGTGAGTGTGATGATCGATGTTGGTGGGAGAGGTTGACGATGGCTGTAATTGTACTATTATTCATATCTAAACGTATATGCTACAGAGTGCAGTTACAACTTTTTCTGAAGATTACGAATGTACAATAAGTGTGTCAGTGTGTCCTATGTGAAATTTCCCGTGATTACTGATTAGAATGTAATTGTTTACCTATAAGCTTTTGGCAATGTGTTTGTATAATAATAATGTAGAGGCATGTACGGCTCAACACGTACGTTGGTGTGTGTGTGGGGGGGGGGGGGGGGCGTTACGCCCGTGACAACCATATGAACTATATCGTTTTTCAAACCAACTTCTTCCATGTATGGAAGTAGCATACACTCATATTTCAATGTTATGAAAAAGCAAAACTGTAGCGGATGAACAAATTTTAAATAGGTAGGTGAACTGACAGATGTGCAGAGGTAGCTAGTGTATCATCTTTACTTACAGTGCAGCTCATAAATAAGTTTAAATGCTCCCAAAGCAAAAACACAAATATGTTAGTTAGAACCATATGAACACGATACAAGAAACGTTATGGTGAATATTTTGAACACAATTTGGGTTGAAATCCAACCCAATTATGTTCAAAATATTCAACAGCGTGTGTTATTTAAGTTGTACTATAAGTGTGCGGACGGCAGTGAAAGCCTCGCTACGCACCTCGGCCGCTGCCTAAATTGTAAAAGAAAAACCCCGTGTACTGTCAATAATATGTCAATGTAGACTATACGCAAATAGATTAGTTTAGATTAAATTTATATTTACCCGACATTTGAGTTAATTTTAAACACATAACTGGAGTAAATGCTATATTGCAATCATAAATTTATTCATAAGCCTACACAATGGTAAATTGCAATCGTACGTGCACTGAGCGGTGTAGGCCTACTTAACTATCATTTAAAAAGTTGTACATTTGTGTACATGCATGCCTATATCATCTATGCAAAATCTCTGCAGTCAATCCAGAAAGATAAGATATATATGCATTTGTAGAATTGTATTCCAAGAAGTGTGTGGGTGGGTTTGATTAAATATAGGCTAATTCACGTACACGAAATCAGATGTTACTGTCACCTCTAACAGGCCTATACGTTAGAATTGTGATGTCAGGCACCGTGGCCATGAGGTCTGTCCTTTAAGTTTAATCAACAAAAATATCATCAACTTCGATATTATTGAACCTTTGTGCATCTCGAACAATGTAGTGTCCCTGTGTGAACAATGAATTGTCAAAGAATAGGTGCATAGGTGCCTAATACGCGCAGCAGTAGAGAGCCTATAGCTATGCTCCCCGAGATAATAATCTAGACTAACAGGAATTGGTGTCATCCCGGTGTGACGTCACAACTCTAGAGCGATAGCTAAAACGTCTGGTTGTCAAGGTGGTTGCTATATGCTTATCTCAGCTTTGGCTGGGCCGATTACAAAAATTTAAAAAGCATTTTGTTCTTCTAGTAAAGGAGAATCTGTATTATGATTGTCAAGTTAATCAGAGCGATCGAGTATCTAGTCCTCACAACATCTTTAAGTCTTTGAAGCTCAAGCTGGCTAAAACGGTTTGTTTCTGCGGTGGTCTTGAGAAATGCTAAAAAAGCCTTTTTTTTTTAAATTACTACTAGAATGCGTCATTCTATTGATACATTTTCAAAAAATAATCTATATGTAAATGGATATTTCCGATGAAAAATATGGACATTTTCTTGTGCAAAATTCAGGATTTAAGGGCTAAAAGCTTTATGTATAAGGCGGTCGAATGCGCGCTTAGCACCACCGCTTGCTGGCCCGAAAGATAGATTGATTTAGTTGAACCATTAGGCCTACAGACCAGAAGCGGAAAATTCTTTATGATTTTATCAATATTCTGTTGAATATTTTGACACTAATTTGACTGGGAGCTGTTGGTGCGTACAGTTAAATTAGTTTCAAAATATTCAACAGCTTACCTGTATGGCTATCTTGTAATTGTGACACTGGAACCTCGGGAATTAAAGGGTTAATAGACCACCTGCCTTACAGTACAGCTCATTTATCAGTTTAAGTGTTTACAAAACAAAACCGGAAACATGTTAGTAATTTTTTTACCACGGTGTAAGAAATAATATTCTGCTGAATATTTTTAACCTTTTAAAATTTGATTGCGGGACAGCAAAGGCCAGAAATGGCTTTCAATCAAATTACGTTCAAAATATTCAACAGTACGTTTTCGTTTTGGAAGTGTTTTGTCATTTCTGAGCCTGCCTGTAGATGGGCCTACTATCTATTTTCTGCGCCTCCAAGTGGTTGTCTTATAAAGACAGGTTTTAGTACACGTTTTCGGTTTGTGACAGTACATCCCTCCCTCAGATACATTAGATTAAATTTAGTACTATAAAATTAAAATATCATACATTAAAATGTGATGAAGCGTAAAAAGTAGACCATATATCATGCGAGATAAAATTATATTTATATAAGAAAATATTGGACTAGTAAAAAAGTGAACAACACATTAGCTATTTGGGCCAATTTGACTTATAAACAAGGGTACAGTATGGTATAACGGACTAGGGTGACCCCGTGCTTTATCTTTGTCCACACTCTTATTTTAATAAGATAATTTTAATCTACCAGTTGATTCAGGATTTGCCTAAAAGCTGAAAACGATTATTTAAATTATTCACATTTTAAAATAATAATTCGACTGAAAGGTCTTATTGACTCATGAGGTAACAACTTTCAGCCAAATTGTTTTGGGCGATGAGGATGTAAAAAAATGTTTAGACCTTTATTTGGCCTTGTAGAATATAAAACAAATAGATACATTAATAAATCGGGGCCCCGGATACGCGGTGTGCCGTGATGACCTCTCCCGGGTAACTAGTGAAGCAGGTTTTCTAAACATCAATAAGCTTACTGGCTGGGCACCTGCCTAAAGATATATAAATAGGCCCTGCGATACCGACATATATCGCATAAAACTGTGTTAAAATATCAATACACACGTACAATACTGAATGCAAGAATTCTCAATTCGCCACTAGCCAATTCAACATGAAGGGAAGTATAATCTTAACCAAAGGGGCGTCGTCTCTATGGAAGAGGCTCGTGAATACGGACAACGACTACATCTGTCTGTCCGTCACTAAACGACTTCAGTACATCAATGCACAATCCACGAAAAACTTACATATCCAGAGACGATTCGCAATCCAACGTCAAGCGAATTCACCCCAACTGAGTGTCGTAACGACCGGAATTGCAACTGCCAAAATCAACCAGAACTCTCTACCCAAGACGAGTTTGTTGATTGCCAGAGGGATTCACGGAGAAGGGGCAGGGCGTGGTGTTCCATTAGGTACTGGCTCGCCTCTACCCAAGGCCGGGGATATCCGGGCCCTGTCACAGACGTCCGCTACGGCCCAACAACAACAGCTAAATCCAGTAGAGAATCTGGAAGCGGACGTCGCCGAGGCTGTGTTCAACGGAATGAACACAGATTTCCCGTGTGTGACCAGAAAGTAAGCAATCATTAATATGTGGTTCATCATAGTCGTCGTCGTTATCATCATCATCATCATCACCATCATCATCATCGTCGTCGTCGTCGTCACCAAAATCATTGATAAATATACATTGTCTGTAGTCATCTATCTTCCCATTTAACTATTATATTTGTTAAATTATTCTCCAATATAATTAAACTGAATTCAATTTTACCCTTATCAACATCATCATCATCATCATCATTAAGACTATAATTTTTGTTGTAACCGTTATCATCGTGACTAATTGCTAGCTCACCTGGCCCTTGTCATACTGACAGTTTATTTTCCATCCAATCACGTGTTTCCCGCCTGGCATCCAGCAACCGCTTCATTAAACACCAGCGCACAATCTAGTATTCAATTTATTAATGCCTTTTATATTGTTGTCACCCATGTCGTAACTTTAATTTTATGAGAAAAGGGATACTTTTAAAAAAATAAATGTCAGTGTTTTGTTGAAAAATGTCAGAGTTTTAATGTCAAGATGTCAGCTGTTTTTCGGAGAAAGGGTCTGTCCTCGATCCAAAGTCATGGCAAATGGTGTCCAGTTTGTTTACGAAGAGCACGCATGAGCCGTCTCTCCGCATAGCGAGGGG